>CM002479.1:8210649-8230754 GCA_000325765.3 Leersia perrieri
GAACATCCGAAACTATTTTCGGAACATCCGAAAATGGATCCCGAGAGCAACTTTCGCGAACAGCTCATCCGAAACTAGTCACACAACATCCGAAAGAAACAGATCAACTTCAAAAGATTTTTGACCACTAGTTTCAATCCAATAAATTTTTGTGACCCACTCCTTTATAGTACGACATCCCTATGGACTCAAGAAAGGGAAAAATACATATTTACCATAGATTTTCTTTGCCGTTTTTCTTCTCTTTTCCTTCACAATCGTCGTGGGGGCACACCATCAACTCAACTTGTGCGGACTAAATTATTCCTTTCACAACTCCCAACTTTTATTAGTCCGCACTAATCTATTGTCATTAACCACCAAAATAATTAGGGGCCTAGATGCACTTTCAGTATGTTGTGGTGTGTTTCGATGTCCTTGGCCTCTCTTTATATAGGGAGGGAAGGCCGAGTCGTCTAGGAATCCTAGCCCTAGGCGGTTAAGGTTTTCTTATTTGTTACAATATCCACTCGGATGACTGTCGTAGGATACAAGGCAAAGCTCAACCGGGTGATTTATCTCTTTACATATATGAACTTCGAGCTATCTACGACTCGAGATATGCCTTATCTCTTGGATTGCGCCATGGGAAACAAGGCACTGATGGGCCGGGCTTCTTTGCCTTCCTTCTATCAATCTTCTAGAACACCTCCTCTTCATGGGCTCATGATGGTTCGAGTGGATTCCCGGTACCCATATTCTCCATAGTAGCCCCCGAGTCATTCACAGTCGAGTTGCATCTTCTTTCTTCAAACGCTAGTCTTCAAACTTCCTTCTTGAATTATTTCTCTCAATCATTCCGCAAAGAGGCTGTGAAGGGCTCCATCATAAAATCCAGAGAAAAAAATTGGGACGCCGAGTGGCGCACCTATTAGGTGTAGCCCCCGACTCTAGGATTAGTCGGTAAAACAACTAAACTTAGAGTCTATATAGGACTTTTAAGAAAAAACACCTTTACAAAGGAGTTAGTTGGTGCGCCGAGTGGGGCACCTAATAGGTGTAGCCCCCGACTGTAGAATTAGTTGGGAAAACAACTAAACTAGAGTCTAATTAAGACCATCAACACACCTTGAGCTTAGCATCAATCATTTTGAATGATAGGCCAGAGGCTTTAATATGATACACATAGCTATAGCCAAATGCGATTTTTCAGTCAGATATACATGTATCCTTATCTTGGTAATATCAAAGTAAATAGCTTAGCATCAATTATTCAGTTAATCTGAACAATAGGCCAGAGGCTGGCTTTTAACCGAGTGATTAGAGTAGAAATAATTTGCACCTTAATTCGAATAAGGGTAAACAAACCCCAAATCAGGCCATTACTCTCTCAAATCCCATATTATGAGTAGCTCCAAGTAAATCGCACGTGATTTTCCATTACCTAGAGGCACAAAGGGCATGCTTTAAAATTTACTGGGCTGTATAGAATTGCAGCTTAGCATCTATCACCCGAGTTAATATGCCCAAATGATAGGCCAGAGGCTTATTAATCAAAAATGATCCAATTATCTAGTTTTTGTAGTTGTCGACTGCTCTCTTATCAAGAAAATCCTTAAATCTTCCGAATGCAGTCTTCAATCCATGATTCACACCGTGAGGTCAGACTCCTAGTAATAATCCGAGTGGTCAAAAAAAAAACCTTAACCGCTGACTAATTCCTCTGATAAACCCTAGGACTTCCTTATAACGGTTCCAAACTGACGCCGTTAAATCCGGAGTCTGTTTAACCATATCGCGAAAATTGTGGATCTGACACGTGTCCAATGGTGTTAGTTTCCCCTTTATCCCTTCGTCTTCTCCGTTGGATTCAACACTGTTGCGCCATTGTCTCTAAGCTCCTGATCCATTTTCGCTCTTGCGATTCGCATTGCGTTTCCAAGCTCCCCCTTGCGCCACCAAAAATCCTCAACAATTTGACTTCAATTTCCGCCATGGCCAACACTGGGAGGCCGCCGATGACGCGTTTGTTAGCGCAGACTCCGGTTGGCTTCCAAGCTCAATTGACGAGGGAAAACTGAATCTGATGGTGAAGGAGGGCGTCCTTCTTCGCCAGGAGGCAATCCCTTGGCGCCCTGCTCGCTTCGATATCTTGCCTCGGCGAGACAGTCATTTTTACCCCCTTCTTCTATCGGGGCTTCTCTCTTCCCGCTCACCCTTTCCTTCGGAGCTGCTTGAGTTCTATGGGATCAAGATCCATCACCTTAATTCCAATTCCATTCTTTCTGAAACCGCGGCCCAATCTTGCCAATAGCTCAAATGTTGGTGGAACCGAATTCCAATGCCGTTCCACTAACAAATACTTCAACATGTCATTCAACACATCCAACAAAGGATGGCATGATGAGTGGTTCTACTACCCTGACGCCGAGAAGTCACTCGACGAGTACGCTTCCGAGTACCCTGTCCCCTGCGACTCTTGGAACGCCAAGCTGACCAAACCAGAGGTAGACGAAATCACCCCTCTCCTGAAGAAAATTGCTGATTTGAAGAAGGATGGGCTAACTGGAATCTAGGTGGCACAACACTTCTTGAAATATCGCCTGAATCCCCTCAAGGAGCGTGTCCACCCGGCCTTCGAGTACACAGGTCACCATGACTCTACCAGGGAGTTTGAGGTTGACCTGACAGAAGAAGTTGGCGACAAGCTCAGGGCTGTTTTTGCCAATGGTGTCGACATCCCCACCCAAGCCGATAAGCCAAGGTGTCAAGCCTTCCACATTTATAGGCAGACCACTTGGGTTTGTAACTCCTTATCACATCTTTTTGTTCATCTGATTGTATAATATTAATCGTCCATACTGATTCCCAGGTGTATTACCAGCTTGACTCCAGGCCCCCGAGTGTCGCTCATATCACCAGGCCCATACAAGCTCCAATGCCTGATGGCCCAGCCATCAATTATTTTGATGACGAGGAGGAAGAATAGGTGATGTGACCATGACTCGCACAGATACAACCATTGTTGATCACATCATATACCCAAGTGCAAATAATACTCGGAGCCAAATATGGAAGATAAACACATCACCCACGGTGCATGCAAAGATGGAGATGAAGCCCATCAAATTTTGGAATCCAATTCGGCCACCCGGTACAATGCTGAATTCAAATGGCCACCAATTCTACATATGAGATCCGTTTAAGACCCATAAGTACTTGATGGAAAGCTCTTGGAGTTATCTTTCTAACGGATCCAACCTCATTGCCAAATTTCATTTGAGTCCTCAGGAATCGAGGAAACAATGTGCTGCACCACCTATAATGGGCCAGTGGGCTTGTAACTTTGTTTGGGACCCAGGCCCAAGTGGGGCTGCACCCCAAACAGGGGGAGGACGCCCCTATGACCTTCTCCACCCCTTTAAATAGCTAGTTACCCCTTTAGGGTTAGTTGGGTTTTGATTAATTGTAAGTTAGGCCATTGCTACTTTGCTTGCAGCGCGTGTGTCGGCTAGACCGTCCGTTGTTCGGAACCCCATCTTATCGTGTATCGAATCATATTTGTGCGTCTTGTTTATCTAGCAAATTCAGTTGCTATTATCTTGTTCTTGCTTGTTCTCGATTGCTTGCAGGAGTAGGGTTGATCTACACTGGCAAGATCAACAAACCCTCGGAGAGGTGTATCGATTGCTAAGGCGCAACACAACAACGTCTCGTACGGGTGTAGTCGGATCGTCAACGTTTGTCCCAATCGTAGTTATCATCAACTCACCGAAAGATCAGGCCACCCCATGCATATCAAGTGGTATCAGAGCTTTTGTTGCTCGGTGAGTTTTTATCTACCTATAACCAGAAAAAGCAAAAAGAAATTGAGTGATTTTACCTAGCCATCTTTGTGCCTTGCATTGTTGAGTTTTACGTTGCATTGTCGATTCGTGTTGCTGGTCTTAGCGTTAGTTTTGTCTAGAGTTTCGAGTTCTTGTCACGTTAGTACCACCACTGTCGCCGTCGCCGTCGTGTCATTTGTCGCTGGGAACCACGAAAACGGAATCGGATCACCGCCAGCATTCCGTTTTTATAGTTTGCAGCAATTTTTGTTGGTTAGATTGGGAGTTTGATTTAGGGTTTGCGTGGGTTTCTACCATTGCCGCCACCTTCTTCACGTGAGGAAGAAAGACCGAATTAAGTTTTCTTGGGCAGGAGTGTTGTAGATTGATTTGTTTCCTTACTTTGTGCGAAAGTGTGGAGAATATAGGTACCGGGTATCTACTCGGACCATTATAAGCCCACTAAGAGAAGGTGTTCTAGAAGATTGATAGAAGGAAGGCAAAGAAGCCCGGCCCATCAGTGCCTTGTTTCCCACGGCGTAATCCTAGAGATAAGGCATATCAAAAGTTATAGATAGATTCGGAGTTCATATATGTAAAGAGATGAATCACCCGGTTGGGCCTTGCCTTGTATCCCACGGCAGTCAGCCGGGTAGATATTGTAACAAATAAGAAAACCCTAAGCCGCGTAGGGCTAGGATTCCTAAGATGACTCGGCCTCCTCTCCCTATATAATGAGGGGTTGAGGGCATCGAGAGACAACACATCTACTCATACATACACAATACAAACTCGGCGGAACACATCCTCCGGACTGGATTAGGGTTATTACTCCATCGGAGGGCCTGAACCAGTATAAAAATCTCGTGTCCCGTCACCATCTGTCTTTTGAGTTCAGTTGCAACCCTATAAGTTTTATTGCCAGGTTGGGGTTGCGCTGAATCTTTCGATGAGAAGTCAGATGGCATCTACATCATCGACACCAGAAGTCGTCGGATCAATCATCCCCCCGAGGACAGAACTCCGATTCGGCTCCTTTAGTTTTGTCGCCGACTCTAACGGCGAGCTCAAGACCCGGGCTAGGGAAATCAGTCCTGCAGAAACTTTCACCGTTCAGATGGGCCTCCCCAACACTACGGAACGTGCAACACACCTGCTGTCGCGTGTGATTACACAAGTCGACAACCGATCCATCAAGATCAAGCATGTTACCAGCCCATGTCACACAAGCAGAGTCGATCGGCCCGGCGACGCGCTTCGCGCCACCGTGCATTGGTGGAGTCCGAGTCGGCAAAATCTACACCAAATCCGACTCTGGCACGAACTCCCATGCCGGACGATACTACGACTCGGATCCCGGTGCTAGGGTCTACACCGACCCGAGAACGGCATCTCGAGCCGACTCCGACTCATCTTAAGCAATCCGAGTTGATGCTACCTCTGGCAGTTTCGACTCCAGTATATAAGCCGGCCAATAACCTAGGGATTTATCGTCTTTACAAAGACATGAACCAAGGGCCAAGGGAATCATTCTCCAACTTCGCTCGACGGTTCCTAAAGGCGATCGAGCAACTTCAACCAGTCACGGACCACTTGGCACTATCCATCTTCTACCACGGACTCAGAGATGAAGACGTGATAAAAATGTGGCGTCGACATAAGCCTCAGAGCCTCAAAGACTTAGGCCAGCTAGCCAACATCCGTGATGCGCAGGGCTTCCAGTAGTCAAAACCTAGGAAGATGGATAGCCTCATCACTAGCGTGGAGAAGAACCCTAAGGGAGCAGAGGAATTCGAAAGCTGCGAAAGCCAAGAAGCCTACAAACAGTGTCAAGGGCAAGCCAAGAGGCAACGACAAGCCATGCCGAGTGGAAGCAGTCAGTCACCTCTACGTAAGCAGACGTGGCGGTCGAAGGAGGAAACACCTGGATCCACTTCGAACAGAGTGCTACCAGCCAATCCTAATCAACCGATGTCATAGCTACTTCAGCATGTAAAGGAGCCTTTTCATATGTATCTAGTCCGCTTCAATGCCATCATGGATGATGAGCCGGCTGTCTCAGAAAACCAGGCCATGACTGCCTTCCTCAACGGATGCAGAGATCTGGAGTTCAAGGAAGACTGGTACAGGAAGCCACCCAAGACGCTTGAGGCCATGCAATTCAGAGCAGAGCTTTATTCATATCGCCATCGGTGGTCAAGCGTGCCGGACCCAAGTGATAATGACTCAGACTCTAGGAACTTGGATGCATATGGTGAAGGCGAGGAACGCTGGATAGCCTACATCGGGGAACCAGACCAGTACGACGGCTGGGATCAAAGCAATTCAGGCAGCTTTTCCTCGCCGTGTGGAATAATCATGGCTGAAGTTCAAGATAACACAAACCTTACGCCCGAGCAGCTTGTGGCCTGAACGCAAGAACTTGAGCGGTGACGCCAAGAAATCGTCGAGCAGCACAGGCTACTCGAGGAAGATCGTCGGCACAAGGGGCTTGAAGATGAAGTAGAAAGACAAGCTCGTGAAGAATGAGATCAAGCGCGAGCTAACGCAGCAAGACGATTGGCCGCTTTAGGTAGACGCATGCGTCAGGGTCTCAACGCGGAGTATGAGGGCGAACAAGTCTTCGTGACCCCTCAGCAAAACATCGCGGCTGCACAGACCTTACTAACCACCCTCCTGGAGACAATTTGATGTGGACTAGGGTTCCCGATCTTCCGAAAGGTTCTGATAACCAACGATTTGGGTGACTCGCAACACACGTCGATTCGGCTTCTTGAGCCCCGCAATCGCAGCACCACGTCTCCTCTGTTACCACCCGTGCCGGAACACAGATTGCCTCGCCATGAAGGCTAATCCCTATTTGCGAATCGAAGAACACAAAGAAGAACGAGATAGATAGCAACCAAAATTACAGATGAATGATTAAGCTCACGAGTTGGGGTCTTACAAACCGATCAAACGGCGAAACTGTTCTTGACAGAAATAATCTAAGCAAAACCCAACCCTAACCTAGGCGACGGCTACTGATATATATAGGTTAGGGTCGCGCAAGACCCCCTAGACGCGTCCCTATTGGACTCGGACACGATACATGGCCCATAAGGCCCAAAGACGGTGACGCAGCACCGGAACAGATTCAGAACGTCAACTTGTTTGGACGATTCCCGTTGACTCAGAAGGAATTTGGTCGTGGGACCAGAACCATTGGAAAGGTTATCTTCTTAGCTTTCCAACCATATAAAGAACGCCTCAATCCGAGCACGTATGCGACCGGGGCGCCCGTTTTAGTGCAGACTGGTCCTGGAGTCCGAACCGTGGCCGAAGTCGAATTGGTTTGGGCCTCCAACTTGACTTGGACGTCCTTGACGATCCTCCATGCCTCCAAGCATCCCTCCAAATGACTCCATGTCCTCTCCATGATTTCTAATCATAATACAATCATTAGGTAGCAATCTATTCTCCGAATCATACAAATAAGAACATAGGAACGAATTCACCTCTAAATTTAATTGTCGTGCGCGAGCTCTAGTGATTGGACCTTGAACATCCAACGGAGGTGTATTGTGTGCATCGGAAAGAGTGATGTCCTCATCACAATTCCAGAAGCAGGACCACTCACGGCATAGTTAAACAAGGCTAGGGCACTGGTGTCATCGATTGGAGTACACCACCACAACCTGGGAGCTGGAGAATCAACTTCCCGAGTGACTCCGCCATCGCTCTCCAGAACCCCGGTTGGCAATATGCCAGCTGTTGACACCAGAATTTGGAATCGGCTTGGACACCAATGAAAGGCGCTGGATCGGGTTAAGGCATGAAGATCAAGCCGATGAAGATGAAGCCGATGAAGAGGAAGCCGATGAAGACCAAGTCAACACGAAAGGCGCTGTGATGATCCGTTTCGGGTTCTATATTCGGAAACCAACTGTATCTAGATTAGGAAGTTTAAATAGTTTCTTTTCGTATTAGATTTGGAGTCTTAATTTTGTAGAGATAGGAGTCTAGTTTCCTTTTGTAAAACGATCGCATATGTTAAGCCAATCGAGTCGTGTGCTATTAGGAGTCGGATTGCCCATGGGTATAAATATTGTAGCCCGGGCATTGTAAAAAAAACACAATCAATACATCTATTTCGGCGCATCGCCACCCTAGCGTCTTATTGCTAGGCTTTCGACGAGATCGTGCTTTCGGGTCGTGCTGCATCGATTTGGTTCGAACTATGGCAGTAGGTATGTCTCGTCAAACTTCATGCTGATCGATATCGCTTTAGGTATCGATTGGTGTGTCGCGTATCATATATATCGTTAGATTTTAGATCAACCATGGCATATTTGCATCAGATCATCTTGATTAGGACTTTCTTGGTTAAGTCCAATATTCTAATTAGGATGCTAATTAGGACTTTATCGGTTCAGTTCGATATTCCAATTAGGTTACTTTTGATAATAATATGTCAAGGCAAAACCATATACGGCACGATATATCTACCATCATGCATGCCGTGTATCGGATTGTTTAAATTGGTTTACGATAGTAATCGGGTTAAGCTGTCTTGGTTCCGTCCAATCCTTCAGCCCGTTTCTAGAGTTAATCGGATTAAACATGTCCGATCATGGAGTACATGGTTTTATCGGGGTTTCAGCCGATAGTTTATCTTTCGCTTGTATCGGCTTCAACTTGTTTAAAACTGGTTCAAAGATATTTCATATAGTTAATCATGATCTTGTGCGGCATCGGTTAAGTCCAACCTACTAAGTTCATTATTAATAAAAATTAAATATTAGTGAACCTAATCTTTTACATAGCCGATCCAAGTTTATTTCCTCTCTATGAGGTCGATCCTGACACCTGTGGTATCGGCTTCCAGTTATCGGCCTAGAGGTCGATAACGATCCTAATTTAACATAAATTTTATTCTTGTTAATTGCAGGATCAAATCAACTGGCACGCTCAGAACCCGTCGAAGAAGGACCAGCACTCAGGAGCAAGCAAATCTCCTAGGCCTGGCGTAGTACACGTGGAATTCAAATTTCATGTCAACACGCTTTTTGGCACGCCCAGTGGGACACTAAACATCATCATGGCTAGAGATGATCCTGTCGTACCAGTCACTATGGACAAATTAAATGATGTGCAAAGAGCAGAATCACCCTCAGAAACATATAGACACATCTCGCATATTCATACGCAATACACAAACTGGGCATAGAGTTCGACAGGAAGTAGGGTTATTACACCAAGGAGAGCCTGAACCTGTATAAACTCTATGTCACAATCGTCTTCTTAGATCTTGTTCGCCCCAATCACCTACATAAAAATCTATTGCTGAAATCTAGTTTCGACAGATATATATGATATGTGACGTGTAGATCAACAACCGAGTATATCGGACCTAACCGAGAAAGTACCTATAGCCAATCTACACGAAGTTTGACGATACATACCTACTATTGTAGTTCGAACCAAATCGATGCAGCACGACCCGAAAGCACAAGCTCGTCGAAAAACCTAGCAAAAGTTAGGGTGGCGATGCGCCAAGGTTGTATTGTTGAAAAAGTGGTCCCTATTACAGTACCCAGGTTACAATATTTATACCCATTAGCATTCGACTCCTACTAACACACGACTTGACCATATATGGTTGTTTACAAGAAGGAAACTAACACTCCTAAACTGTAACGTCCCAAAAATCCCCTTAGTTAAATCACCCTTTATTTTGTTTCTAGAAATCATTGAAAATTGTTGAAGCCTAAACCTAATAAAAATACCCCAGTTAAAAGTTATTAAGGCCAGGAATGTTTTCTTCACAAATATTTCTTTCGCCACGGAAAATTGTAATCAATTAAAATTTGAACTCCCAGAGCAAATTAAAGTGTTATAGGAAAATAAAAATCCTAATAATATAATTAGAAAGAGTAGAAATCCTTTTCTCGCGGGAGTCCGCTGGGCCAGCCCGAACAAGCCCTGGCCGCCACCGCCCCTCCCCTCTCTCCCCATCTTGTTCGGCGCCCTGGCCGAATAAACGCCGAGGAAAAATCCTTTTCCATTTCCTTTCCCCCTAAGCAATCCTAATCCTATTAGGTTTCCTTTTCCCCCTTGGGCCTAAAACCAGTCCACCTCTCCCTATATAAGCTCCCGCCCCCACCCCCTTGCGCCACCCAACCCCAACCGCCTTCCCCCTGCACGCGCTACCTTAGCCGCTAGGAGCCGCCACCACCAAGCCCTAGCCAACGCGCACCTCTGCTGCCGCTGCTACGCTGTTGCTGCTGCTACGCTAGCCGTGCGCCGCCCCCTCCTAGCCGCCGCCGAGCGACGCCCTGCTGCCTTGCCGCCGAGTGCCATCGCCTAGTCGCCGTTGTCGTCGTTGATCGCCAGAGGTCATCTTCGCTGCTGATCATCATCGTCTTAGCAGGGTGAGAACCCGGTTCCTTTCTTCTTCGCAGTCAGCAGTTAGTCTAGTGTTAAGGTTTCACCGTGTACTCTTTTACGCAAGTTTATAGTCATAGGACAACACCTGCGTGGTGTCCTCTCCACTCTGTTTAGGGTTTAAAATAAAATAATTAATTCGTAAATTGTCACCAAAAGAGCAATACTAATTAGCGGCCAAGTCTAGGTCGTTTAAAATTGGAATTCACCCTTTTAAGCCATGTTAATCCTTGAAGTTTAATTAGAACCTATATGTTTGGTTTTTCCGTTTATTTATATGGTTCTTGCAGCCTTTTTTATTTTAAGCGCTTGTGTTCGTGTACACCTCGAGTCATCTGAAGAACCGCTGTACGTGGTTGCCGATTCGCCGTTCGCTTCGCCCGAGCAAGGCAAGTCATACTATATCATTGATCATGTTGAACCTATGATTTGCAATGTATTTTTGCTTTCAATATAAATGCATTGTTTATCCAATTTGCGTAGGCATCACTGTTTTATTATAGAATATTGTTATACCTATTATTCTTGTCCTATGGCCTATTCTCGTTGATGTCCTTTAATCCCTTTGTAAACCTAGGTAAATGAAACTCGGTTAACCAGTACCCTATGTTGACGGTACGGTTATTCCATAGATAATAACCTAGAGTTGTTTCAAAAATGTCCGATGACTAAAGGAACTAAAATATTGAAAGGTTGTGGTTTGTCGGTGGTATGCCGATGGAATCACTGGGAAGGGGTCTTTTGCAACTAAAATTGGTTTACAAAATGGAGGTACCTAGGTGCCCGATGGGTTTCAGGATGGGCACTTAGGCGGGTTAAGGACCGATCAACAATTCTCGGTGCAAAGCCTTACTCGTACGAAAAGGTCTACACCAAACGACTGCAGAACCTGGCCCGTCAATGTAACTTGGTACATAGTTCTAGGAAATTTGGGGATGCGGAGCCACTGCCTTGGGACGGGTTATAGGGAGGGCTTTGACAGAGTCTCTTGATCGGGTACCGTGGTGGTATTCGACGCATGGCAACATGTGTGGGAAGGTGTACGGTGGATAAAGCTGTACAACTTCTGCAGAGTGTATAACCTATTCGAATAGTCGCGTCTGCGGTCATGGACATGCCGAACCCCGGTATCTGTTGTTAGTGTTTGTTTGCGAAACTTGGGAACATGAAACAATGGTACTGTGGTGAGGTGAGTATTGCTTTGGGAGCATGGTTATGTGTCCCAAAGGGTACTGAAGGCTGGATTGCATGGTCATGCAATTGCGGAATGGTTGATAATAATCTACATGCTAGATACATTTTTATTATTTAAATGGTTTTAAGCTAAATATTTTGCTTACTGTTGCATTTATGCAAAAGAGCCATATTATGCCTGCCTTCTTTATCTCGGAGCATGTTATTACTTGCATTTCCGGTGTGACTTGCTGAGTACTCTAGTACTCACTATTCTTGCTTGCTCAATACTTCAGAAGTTGGTTTTGCTGGTGAAGAATTTGAAGACTAGGCCTGTTCGTCAGTCAAGTGCCTGTGGAGCTGACGTTGGAGTTCGTCGTTTTCCGCTGCTTTGTCGTTTATTTTTTAGTGTGGGCCTGTTAAGTTTAAGTACTTTATTATCGTTTATTCATGAGATTGGTTTTGTAATAATCAACAATGTCGTTGTGTACCCTGCCTATCCTGGGTCAGGGAATAAATACACTAGCATTCTAGAATGTCTTTTCCGAGGTGTGACATAAACTTGCAAGAAAAGAAACTAAATATAAACTTTCCGGGGTGTGACACGGCCCAATGTGGCCCAGCGTGATCCATGCTTCTGTTGACTTGGTCTTCCATCGGCTTGCTGTCTCTATCAGCTTGATCTCCATGCCTCTGGCTCGATACAAACCATGACCCGATCATACGTCTTCAATCGGCTTCTGAGCCAATCCAAATTCTGGTGTCAACACATGCCCCCCGATTCCGAAGTAGTTGGAAAGTGCTTTGGAATTTACTCCAAACAAGTCTGATTTGCATCCTTGAAGTCCATATAAACTTTGGCCCATCACTAGACACGAGAGTGATGTCACGATTCTTCTTGAAGAAGGATGAAGTAACTTGCCCTAGAAGAATCAGGATATATATATACAGCTCGTTTCCACTTCCTACCTCTCCTCTTCTTATGCTGTCTTCTCTTGTTCTTTTGTTCTTCTGTGTTTCTTCAACCATGTTGTCCTCTATTCATGTAAGTTTCGTCTTGATCATTGCCATAATGCTTCAGTCTTATAAATTTGTCCCCTTTTTGCATCAGGAATATTCCAACGAATCTCCTCATAGGCTCAGTTCTGAACGTGATTTTGATTCATTCCCATCTCACCCTGACTATCTTTCCGAAGATTCCCATGGGAAAATAATGCAGGTATCTAAATCCTGAATCCTCCTCCTGGTGAAATTGCTCTTACATATTTCTTAAATTTTCCATCCATTTTTCCAGGACATCACCACCCTTCTTTCCTTTGACTACTCTTAATATATAGATGATGAAGAAATTTCAAGTCGACCTTTCCTCTCTGCTGAGAATATCAAACGGTAACTCATGTTCATGAAAAAACTCTTAGAGAATCCCCTTGATGAAGTGATAGCACAATCTGATCAATTGAAGTCCACTATTGCCGAAATTCATCACACTCTTCCTGACCACGTCCACCGAGATCTTATTGCTGCATCGAATCTGGACTCACATTCACTCAGAATTGCTAGTGCCCGTCAACGTACTGCTGATCGGAATTCTTTTGCCAACCGATATGCTCATCTAGAAGCCATCAGTCAACAAGACAATATCGAAAATCGGAGATTAAATTCTCTGATGACCGTTTCGGGGACCCATAACTCTGAGATTCACCATCTGATTTTGCAAAATAAAATAATTTTTGAGCCAGTGGGGTCGTTGCACCACTAGGCCCACTGTTTTTTGCCGTTAGAGTCCAACGGTCGAAAATAGGCCCGGTCAGACCCTGTAGTGGTTCGGCCGAACCAGGGTAGCAACGGCTACCTGCCAGTTTTGGCGGGCCAACGACTAGTGGGGCCCACATCCCGATTCTAGCCGTTGCACCTTGTCCTATAAATGGGAGGTCGGCTGAAGGGGAGTCCACACCATTTCCACACATTTTCACTCCCCCGCAAGCTTCCACTTTGCTCCAAGCTTCCATTTTTACATTTTGCAAAGTTTGCTCCAAAGTCTTTAGTCCATTCCCTGCATTTTAGCTGCATTCATAAGTTGCTTTGGAGATATACACTCGGTGGGTAGAAACCTTGCTTTGGCTTAATCCCCGCTCGAGTGCTGCGACAATCTTTAGCGCAGGATGAAGAAGGGCCTCAATCGCCTCTTCTTGAAGGGTTCTAGCTCTCGGTCACGCCCTCGTCATGACGAACCAAGGACACCCTCATCCGCGAACATAGCCATGGATGATGTGGAGGAGGTGTCCCAGTTGCTGACCGACACTGACCTTGACCTCGTCAGAGATCGTGAGTGGCAGGCGTACCGGATGCTGAGGAGTCAGGAGTTTGCTCACACCCGAGTATACGACCTAGCACTGCTGAAAAAGACAGGTATGGATGTTGAATTCAATTTAGTTTAGAAAACTATAGGATGGAAGAATTTTGCAGAAGTAGATGAGTCTAGCTCTCGTCTACTTACTATCCAGTTCCTTTGCACTTTGAGAAGGTAGAGGATAGGATTACGCTTAGTTTCTTTGGAAAGGAGCATACGCTCACTTGGAGGGACCTAAGCACCATTCTCCTTTTCCATGATAATTGTAAAACCGATCTTGGAAAAGTCGTCATTGGCTTCGAAAAGTCGGCATTCTGGGAAAGTATCTCTGGTTCTTCCACCCTCAGAAAACCTAGAAATCATGACATCCATAATCCTACCCTTAGATTCTTGCATAGATGGATTGATTTCACAATGTTCCCACATAAGGATTTGAGGCCAATTAGAGAAGATGAGCTAGCCATTCTTTATGCCATAGTTCATAAAATCAGAATTGCTCTTGTCTAGTGCATGATAAACCAATGGTTAGAAAACATAAAATTGTTTGCTGCTGTTGAATGTACCTCGTTGGTGACTCGTATAGCTAACGGGCTGGGAGTGATGACTGGCAAGCAGATTGCTTTCCATACTTCTCCCCATTACTATATCAATGAATCATATTGGGTACAGGGTCATACCCTAAAACGTGGAGCAGATAATTCTCTTGTGTTTTTCTTTCGTGGCTATACAAATGAAATCCCGTTACCTTACCCGGGTATCATTTGTACAGCTGCAATGAACTAACCATTCCGTGCAGAAAAAGAGTTAGAATCATCACGCAGGAACACACGACAGAGGGCACATGAAAGCTATGAGGACTCTACTTCTTTTCCATCGACACCTCCCGGAGAACCACATTGGGCTTCTACTGGAGATGCACCTAGTTGGACCCAGGGGCACTCACAGCCCAGTGGCAGTGGCTTTGCCTGGCCCAGTGCTAGCAATAGCCAATGGCAGAGGCCTCCAGATTCCACTCCCTCCTTCCGTGTGAGACGCTCCACTTCCACTAGCGAGGATTTTGGAGAACTCACTCGAAGGATGGATACTCAGGATTTGAGGACGGAGGAGATGAGCCAGAAACTAACGGAACACATGGCGTAGACGCAAGACTGGCAACACCATGCTGACACTTAGTTCTCCATATTCAACAACATGATGCAGGCATGCAGCAACAACAGGATGGCTTGCAGGCTTACTTTCGCTTCCAAGGATTCAACCCATACCATGGTCCTTGTGCAAAAAGCAAGCTTGGGGGAGAGGCCTCTCCCCCCAACCAAGGTAACTTGTATCACTGTATTTGCATGTTTACTTTTTGCATTGCATTTAAAAATCAAAAACAGCATAAAAAATTGCAAAATAGAAAATACCAAAAATATAAGATAGATTTCCATATGCTAGGTAAGACATCCTAATTTCACCATGTTGAAATGATGAATAGTTGCTCTGTTTATATGTCTCTTATATATGGGTTCATAGTAAGCTAATCTCTAGACCATGAGTAAGAAAGTCATTCCATGCCTAACTTGTGGTAAATGTTTTAGTAACTAACCAGAGCTGAGTCTAGGTTGTTGTGAGATATGATATGACAATTAGAGTGCTATGATCCTGTTCAAAGTTTGACTTGAATTCCGGATGATTCTTTTTCAAAACATTAAAATAAAAAGTTCCTCATTTGATATAAATACCTACCAGAGCCAAAAATGTTATACATGATAAACCCTAAATATTTTGGTTGCCTGCACTTCCATTGAACTTTGTCAAATTCGATGACATGTGTAGATGTTCTTCATGTCATGTGATCGAGATCAAACACCCACTTGCACATGCTTGACTTCTATACTGGAAGCAACATCCATTCCATTCCTTCCATCATATATCTATTCCACCAAATAAAGCTCCACAAAATATCCTCTTACTCTAATAGCCAAAAACCCAAAATAGAGGAGAGAGGCCCATTACCAAAAATCAAGAGTGAAAACTCTTCCAATAAAGCAAGAGTGACCACAAAAATACTGTGGAGGATACGAGTATAGGGTATCACTCCGATCAGCTTGGGTCCACAAGGAGGAGGTGTTCTAGAAGGATGAAATATGAGAAGTATTGAAGCCCGACCCATCAAGCCTTATTTCATACGTCATAATCCAAGGAGATATGATCAAGATGCTAGATATGGTATACCTCGAGTCGGTTACGACTCGGAGGATTATATTTGTAAAGAGATAAAATCTTCGGTTGGGCCTTGCCTTCTTTCCCACGGCAATCAGCCGGATGAGATCTTGTAACAGAATTAGGAAACCCTAAGCCGTATGGGCCTAGGTTACCTTAGATGACTCGGCCTCCTATCTCTATATAAAGGGAGCCGAGGGCATCAATCGAGACAACACATATACTCATACACACAATACAAACTCGGCCTGAACCAGTATAAATTCTCGTGTTCCGTCGCTATCTTACTTTTCGAGCTCGTGCGTAGTCCCATAAGTTTTATTGTCAGTCCAAAACACCGACAGTTGGCGTGCCAGGTAGGGGGCCTCGCCGAAGTTCTCGACGGAAAAGTTCGATGGCATCTTCACCAACACCAATCTTCACCGTATCGGTCTTCCCTCCGAGGATTGAACTGAAGTTCGGCTCGTTCAGCTTCATTGCTGACTCACAAGGCCAACTCAGCACTCGAACAGATGCGATCTATCCACCAGAGACTTTCACGGTCCCCATCGGGATCCCAAACCTAGGGGAGTAATCGACCCCCCTCTTGACCCGGGTGGTCTCGCAGATCGACAAACGACAACTCCAGATCACGGCCTTCTATGAAGCCGTGCCCCAGAAGAGGAGAAAATCTTCACGACTTCGCGCTCGCCGCTGGGCGAACTGAGCGGCGAAGGGCGCGACACAATCCGAGTCGGCTCCAACTCAAACTCCCACATCCGAGACGACTCCAAATAAGACTCAACCACTCGAGTCGACTCTGACTCAAGTCCAATCACTTGAGCCGACCGCGACTCGGACTCAATTGCTTGAATCGTAATCGACTCGGATGCCCCCAAGCCCGAGTTATCAGCCGGTGAATAATCCTAATGCTTATCGCCTCTATCCAGAAGTAACCCAGATGACGGGAGATTCGCTCAGAGCTTACGCTCAGAGATTTTTTCAAGTACTTGAGCAGGTCAAGCCGGTCACAAATCAGCTGGCCCTGTCAATTTTCTTTCATGGTATCAAGGACGATGATCTCCTTAGGTTGTGGCATCATCACACACCTCAAGACCTTGAAGACTTGGCTAGGCTGGCTAATACTCTCGGTCAACCCGAGTAGAAGACTAATCCAGAACCAAGGAAAACAGACAGCCTTGTCGCCTTCATGAAGGATTTTCTGGAGAAAGACGTAGCACTTCAGAACCACAAACGACAGGAGGCTTATCAAAGAAGAAGAGAGCAGGCTAAACGCCCGCACCACTCGACAACTGGCGAAGCCCATCAGTCGCTACTTCGCAAGGAGGTCTGGCAGAAGAAGAGGAGAGCACTCGTCCCATCTTCAAGTCAGGAACCCACATTAAATCCAAATCAACGACTCGCGAAGCTACTTCAAGGAGTGGAGGAACCCTTCCACGTGTATCTTTGACGTTTCAATGCCATCATGGAAGACGACCTGGAGTTCAAAGAAGATTGGTACAAGAAGCCACCCTCGTCACTGGAAGCCATGCTCTTTAGGGCAGACCTCTATGCCTACTGCTATCAGTGGTCAAGTGTACAGGCCCCGAGTGAAGATGACTCGGACTCAGGAAATTTGATGACGATTGGCAAAGGAGAGTCATGACGAGTAGACTTTATCAACGAATCAATAGAGTTTGATGACTCTTCATGGCAGAAGTCAACGAGCAACTTACACCTGAACAACTGAGGGCTCGAGCTGAAGAGCTCGAACGACAACAACGAGAGCTTGAGCTTCAACGTACGCAGTTTAATGAGGCTAGGGCTGAGGCTGAGCGACAACGCAAGGAGCTTGAAGATGAAGAAGCACATCACCTCCACGAAGAACAAGAGTGTGAGCGACTGGAGAGAGCCAGGCGAGGACTTGCTGGCGCTAGCAGACGCATGTGGCAAGCCTTCAACACAGTTTATGAGGGGGAACAAGTATATGCTACCCCACAACAATACGTCACAGCCGATCAAACCCTACTAAGCACAATCATGGAAACTATACCAGAAGCAGCGCCCATCACTATCGAGTTGAACAAGGCTCGAGCTCTCATATCTGCGGTCGAAGTGTTGCAACGCAATCAGGAGACCCAGGTGTCATCTACTCGGTTGACTCCGCCATCACGAAGCCGCGAACGACAAAAACCTGCCAAGTCGGACAGTCACACGGTTACCACACCAAATCGACGAGCAGAGTAGGAGAAAAATTTCCAGGCACTTGATGAAGAACAACATCGGATAGAGGATGAAAGGCGCCGACTGGATCTCGAGCAAGAGAGAATACGAAAAGATCGTGATCGCTACCTGCGACAACCCAGCACTGATGCGCGCCACATCATACGATCATGACCTCTATGATGTCATTAACAACAAGAGGCGAGAACGAGAGGAGTCAGATCATCGATGGGAAGAGTAGCGTCAACAACAATTTGGCTTCTCGCCACCCAGGCGTAATGATTTTGATGAAGGGGTATTGGCCTTCACTTCTGACCTACGTCAAGTGAATTCGTCTTCGGGATTTAAGCCTACATAGATCGACAAATATGATGGCAAGACTGATCCCAATACTTGGCTAACCGTTTACACTCTGGTTATCCGAGCAGTGGGTGGAGACAGCAAGGTCATGGCCAATTATCTCCCGGTAGCCCTGTCCGATACAGCGCGTAATTGGCTAGCGGGGCTACCATGCAAATCAGTCAGATCCTAGTCCGAGTTGAGAGATTTATTCATTGCCAAGTTTCAAGGCACGTATGAGCGTCCTGGAGACCAGTACGACCTCTTGCAGATTCAGCAGGGGTCCAATGAAGCCCTTAAGGAGTACATGCGAAGATTCTCAGAAGCAAGAAACAAGATCCACGACGTCAGGGATAAGATAATTATTGCCTCCTTCAAAAAAGGGGTCAATGACGAAGAATTCATCAGCAAGTTTACTCGGAAGCCGCCACACACCGTCAGTCATCTCTTCGAGATGGCTAATAAATATGCCGCGTCTGCTGAGGCTGTCATGGCCGTCCGTGGTGACAAGACGTCCGTGTCAACCACTCGAGACAAGAAAAGGGTCAACGACAAGCCGGCTAAAGGCAACAGGGAAGCCAATCACTCATCCGAGCGCAAACGGTGACCTGAAGAGCTAGTAGAAACGACTAAACAATTCAGTCAACAATGTTGCTACAAAGTTTCTAATAATAAGCAAGTTCTGGCTGAGCGGTGCCCTTACCATCCCAAAAGTCGTCATACAACCAAAGAATGTTACATGCTCAAGAAGTATACTGAGCAGCAAATAAAGTGCCTCAAGCCGACTGATGACCCGGAGGGGTCAGGAAAGGACAAGGACAAGGAGCCACCAAACACCCCGCCAGGTTTCTAGCGCTCCAGTCAGCAACTCAATCATATCTTTGGTGGTCCACACAGATACGAGCCCAAGCGCCAGCAGAAGCTGACAGATCATGATATTAACATGGCTGCTCTGAGTGTGCCTCAATATCTTTGGTGGTCAGAGGTTGCGATCACCTTCGATCGCACTGATCACCCGGACCGGGTGGTTCACGCGGGTCATTATCCACTGGTTCTTGATCTAGTAGTTCTCAATATTCGACTCAAGCGCGTTGTCACACCCCGGAAAAACGATCCCGGAATGCTAGTGTATAGTTCTCTCCTCCCAGGATTAGGCAGGGTACACAATTGATAACAGATCACACATTTTACAACTCATACTAATACAAAGGCATTAAAGAAGCCTGACAACCAAAAGAGAAACGAACAAAAGCTATAGCGGACTAAGCGAACAGCGGCTCCAACTCACAGACGCTTAACTAGGGTATAAGCCACGGTTCCACCTTCAGGACGACACCTTCAAGCTTCACTTGACTGGAGAGAAGACGCACGCAAGGATGAGTACTCGAAAGCACTCAGCAAGCAATACGGGAATGCAGTAATAGATGCACATGATATAAAAGGATAAATGTGATGAGGACATAACTAGCTTAGATATGAGCATGTCTACCTTATATATTCATCAACCAAAGGTGTATATGTTCTACGTTAGATTTACTTATTATATATTTGAACAAATATTGCTACACAATGAATTTCGTGTGTTTTCATTTGCAGAGGTACTT
>CM002479.1:8232108-8257031 GCA_000325765.3 Leersia perrieri
CAACCACTCGTAAAATTGCCGCCATTGTTGAATGGAACATCCAAATCATATGCCGTTTGATCCGTTGGAAAGTAGACTTGAGACTTCTCCCATGAGCAGATCCTAAAAGATTAATCAGTCCATCAGATAGGGTACTAGTTACTCCAATTTATTTTGCCTATAGGTTACAAAGGATAGCATCAAGGTATTCAACTCACTGTATGGCTATAATTTATGGGCATAGTATAGATATTTGTGGCTAATTAAAACAACTGACATGAATTGTACTACACGCATTTAATAAAGCATATGCAATTTATATACGAAAAAAATGGAATTTAATAAAACTGGGCTCAATGATGATCAAGGATGTATGACGTGCATGTGTCATTCTCTCGGACTTCTTGAACTGCTCCGGCGAACTCAAACTATGCGGCGAACGGCTTCCGAACGGCGAAAAAAACTACACAAACGGAACTAACTAATCTAAACAACTGGAGAAGACCAAGAAACAGTACATAAAAGCACATAAAAAGGTTATTTAGGTTATAACAAACAATTAGCAATTTGAACTGGTCAATTCCGAGTTCAGACGACCAAGTTACAGCCGTTTGAATTTTAGATGTCCTTTACTGGCAACTTAACAATTTCTTATATCCACTATAAACCCTAAAAAGAGGAAAGGAAACCACTAAGGTGCTGTCCAACGAGGAAAAACACGCGTACCGGAGGTACACGATGAAACCGCAAAGCTGATCTACTTCTAAACGGCGAAGGGAGAGGAATGGGTTTCTCACCTTGCAAAAACAGCGGTGAAACGGCGATCCGACGAACTTTGGCGAACTTCCGACGAACTCCGACGAACTCCGGCGATCTTCCGGTGATGGCGAGCTCCGGCGACGACGGCGGCAGCAGTAGCTGGCTCGCGGTGGTGGCGACGGCTAGGGCAAGGGTGCGGGCGCGGGTGGTGTGAGGGAAAAGGGCAGGGATTGCTAGCTATTTAAAGGAAGAGGTGGGTTGGTTATAGGCCCAAAGAAAAAGGAAAAGAAGTCCTACTTGGATTAGAATTAGGATAAGGTTTCCTTGGGGAGCAAGGAAAGCAAAGAGGTGGGAAAGCAAAGGAGAGGGAGAGGGAGAGGGAGAGGGAGAGGGAGAGAGAGAGGTGGGTCGGCCGGCTAGGAGGGGGAAAGAGGAGACCGACTCAGGAGGGAGAGGGCGGCGTGCGCGCGGGAAAAGGAGTGGGAGGCGTGGCGGCGGCTAGGCCCGGTTGGCTGGTGCAGAGAGAGAAAGAGAGGGGCAGAGAGAAAGAGAAAAGCAAGAGGCCCAAAAAGAAAAGTAAACTATTGCTCTTTCTTTTTAACTTCCTTTACTTTTATTTCCTTTTATTATTTGGTTATTGTTGCCTTAAAATTAATTGACTTGCTATGTAAATTCAATATACATTTTTAGCCAATTTTTCGACCAGGAGAAATTTCAAAGGAGAAATCCTCTGAGTCTTAATTGAATTTTCCTTGCACCAATTTTATTGTTGATTAATTTTCCTTTGATTTCTTTTTATTCCAATTAAACAACAATTTATAAAACTAGGGATTTATCGGGACGTGACACACGTCCTAATCGATGGAGGCAATGCGCTCAATATCCTCTTTGCCAAGACCTTCGATGCCATGAAAATACTGAGGTCGGAGCTCAATCCGAGTTATGCCCCATTCCACGGTGTGATTCCCGGGTTGTCAGTGACACCACTCGGACAGATTTCTCTGCCGGTTACTTTTGGCACGGACGAGAACTTCAGGACGGAGAACAGCTTTAAGGTCGCAGATCTTGAAACTGCCTACCATGCCATCCTTGGTCGCCCAACACTTTCCAAGTTTATGGCTATTCCCCATTATACGTACCTGATGCCGGGTCCTCATGGAGTCATATCCCTATGCAGTGATGTACGCCAAGCATTTACTTGTGACAGGGAGAGCTGTGAGATGGCTCAGACACAAGATGTGGCCAAGGAGCGAGATGAGATCAGGCACCAAGCCGTCGAGGCAAATGAAGGCGATGTGCTGAGTCCCAAGACTTTGAAGATAGGAGCTAGAGAAGCTAGACTAGGAAAATCTCTTTGACTCCCAATGACCCGACTAAAATGGTTGTCGTCAGGGCTGATTTAGATTGTAAATAGGAAAGCACGCTCATCACTTTCCTTGAAAATAATAAAGACATTTTTGCATGGAAACGTTCGATATGCCTGGGATCCCGCGAGAGGTGATTGAGCACTCTCTGCAAGTAAATGCTGATGTGAAGCCGATCAAGCAACGCTTACATCGATTTGCTCCTGATCGACATGAAGCAATTAAGAATGAGATCAAGAAGCTATTGGCTGCTGGATCCTGAGTGGCTGGCTAATCCATTACTTGTCAAGAAAAAGACAGGGCAATGGCGGATGTGTGTCGATTACATAGATCTCAACAAAGCTTGCCCAAAAGACCCTTTTGGGTTGCCACGCATTGATCAAGTGGTGGACTCAACTGCGGGCTGCGACTTGTTGAGTTTTCTCGACTGCTACTCAGGATACCATCAGATCAGTCTAAAGGAGGAAGATTGCGTGAAGACTTCATTCATCACGCCCTTTGGGGCCTATTGCTACATCACAATGCCTTTTGGGTTGAAAAATGTTGGGGCTACGTAACAATGCATGATTCAAAAGGTGCTTGCAAATCCGGATCGGGCGTAATGTTGAAGCCTATGTCGACGACGTGGTCATCAAGGCTCAGCAGAAGGATGATCTACTCGCTGATCTGTAGGAGACAACATTCGGGCCTATCGCATGAAGTTGAATCCCGAGAAGTGTGTTTTTGGTGTTCCATGAGGAACTGCTTAGGTTTAATGTATCACATAGGGGAATTGATGCCAATCCTGAGAAGATCAAAGCTATATTGGCCTCGAGTGATCTTACACGAGTACAGAAGTTAACTGGGTGCATGGCCACGCTCAGTCGTTTCATCTCTTGACTGGGAGAGTGAGGCATGCCATTTTTCAAACTTTTGAAGAAGACTAACAAGTTTGAGTGGACGCCTGAAGCTCAAAAGGTGTTCATCGAGTTTAAACAATTTCTGTTGACTACATCAACTCTGACATCCCCAATGCCGTCAAGAAACCCTGTTGTTATATGTGCCAGCCATGCCACAGGTAGTCAGCTCGGTGTTGGTGGTTGAAAGAGAAGAGGAGGGTTGAGTACATAAGATTCAGCGGCCAATTTACTTCGTAAGTGAAGTGCAGGCTGATTCCAAGGCTCGTTACCCGCAAGTTCAGAAACTACTTTATGGAGTACTCATCGCTATGCGCAAGCTGGTGCACCATTTTCAGTCGCATCCCGTATCAGTCATCACTTCTATTCCTTTGGGTGACGTGCTGCATAATCACGAGGCGATTGGACGAATTGCTAAATAGGCTATGGAATTGATGGCTTTTGACTTAACATTCAAGCCCAGGATTTCAATCAAGTCACAAGCCCAGACGACTCATTCGCCTAAGGATTTAGAATACTGGACAATGTAATTTGATGGATCCTTGCGAGTTTCTGGTCTTGGGGTTGGAGTGGTCCTTATTTCTCCAAAGAAAGAAAGATGCAAGTATTTGCTACAGATACACTTCCAAGCATCACACAGTGCAGCCGAGTACGAAGCCTTGATTCATGGTCTACGATTAGAAGTATCTTTGAATATCAAGCGCCTCTTCGTATACGGCGACTCATTGCTTGTGATCAACCAAGTCATGAAAGAGTGGAATTGTCAAGATGAGAACATGGTAGCTTATTGTTAGGAGGTGTGCAAGTTGGAAGGGTAGTTTGAAGGTCTTGAACTGAGTCATGTCCTTCGAGATTACAATGATTCCGCTGATGAATTAGCCAACTTAGGCTCATGACGTCAAGCTATCCCTGATGATATATTCATTGAGCATCTTCACGAGCCTACTGTAAAGAAGAAAGAGAAGGTTGTTGAGTCATCGAAACATCCGACTACCGAACAGCTCGACCAACCAGTCGTTGCCTTGCTGCAAGATGACTGGCGAACTCTAATTTTTCATTTTTTAACGGAAGATGAACCATCAGAAGATAAAGCTGAAGCACAAAAAGTTGAACGTAACAGCAGAAGCTATGTGATTTATGAAGGTGAACTAGCCAAGAGGGCATCTAATGGAGTACTCATGAGATCCGTCAGTATTGATGAAGGCCGACAGATTCTTAATGAAATCCACTTGTGCATATGTGGCAATCACGCCGGCGCAAGAACAATGGTAGGCAAAGCCTTTCGTCAGGGTTTCTACTAGCCTACTACTGTCAATGATGCTGACAAGATTGTCAAGACTTGTGAAGGATGTCAATTCTTTGGTCGACAAATTCATGTCCTAGCTTAGGATCTGCAAACAATCCCACTATCTTGGCCTTTTTTAGTCTGGCGGCTTCATCTTGTTGGCCCCTTTAGGAAAGCTCCAAGTGGATTTACTCATCTCTTCGTGGCAGTCGACAAGTTTACCAAGTGGATTGAGGCCAAGCCAGTGCCAAAGATCACAACTCAACGAGCTAAGGATTTCATTCTTAGTATTATCTATCGTTTTGGCATACCCAATAGGATAATTATTGACAATGACACTCAGTTCACAAGTGATCTCTTTAAGGATTTTTGCGACGACTTTGGCATCAAGATTTGTTTTGCTTCCGTCGCACACCTGCGCAATAATGGGCAAGTTGAACGAGCCAATGGCATGGTTCTTCAAGGTATCAAACCAAGGATCTTTAATCGACTTAAGCCCTATGCGGGTAAATGGGTGCAAGAGTTGCCTTCTATCTTGTGGTCTCTACGAACCACGACGAGTCGAGCAATAGGATGCACGCCGTTCTTTCTCGTCTATGGCTCGGAGGCTGTGTTGCCAACTGAAGTCCATCACAGTTCCTTGTGAGTTCAAGCTTAATGAAGCCAGTTCTGAGGAGAACAGACTGGATGACATTGACCGACTAGAAGAAGCACGCGACATCGCAATTTTCCAGTCGGCTAAATACCTACAAGGCCCGTGTCGTTATCACAATCGCAATGTGCGTGGTCGAGCTTTTCTGGTGGGTGATCTCGTCTTGAGAAAAATTGGCATAAGCTATCCCCAACTTGAGAGGGCCCGTTCATCATTGCTGAAGTAACAAGGCCAGGTGCTTACCATCTTCAACGTGAAGATGGTTCTTTGGTGGACAACTCTTGGAATATCGAGCAGCTACGTCCTTTCTACATTTAGTAGTTTTCTTTCCTTTTCCTTTCGACTGCCTGTGTCGAGTGCTTTTATCACTCGAGTAGCCAGTCGGGGGCTATGTGTATATTATATACCCTATCATCAATAAAATCAGTCTTTTTATGCCTAATTATGAAGCTCTAATTACCGATGTACTTGTTTGGTACACAAAGGGACTTTGGTTGCGCTAAGCCGAGTCCTTGTACTCAAGATTTAGTTGGGATGAGTGTTTAAATATGCCGCATAACACAAGTTTTTCTCGACTCATATTGTTAAAATCACTCTCCAGATCGTGAAACTCGTCCCCTTGTCGATGAGTGTATAAACGTATGGATCCAATATGATTTTAATAACATGCGAGTTGGCAAAAAGAAAACAGATTTCATAAGCAAAAGAAAGCGATCATTCAAATATTACATAGTATTTGACTTCCACACATTTGCTACTCAGTTCTTTGTTACTTGTCTTCGGGGAATTCAATGCTATCGTCTGCGATGGTCCTGGACACAGTGACTACATCATTAATCAGTTTAAGGGTTTCTTCTTCTGATGTCTTAGCATAGCCCTCTTTAACCACATCGACGTCGAATCCAAGATACAAGGACTTAAGCATGGACAAAGCCTGGCTATAGGCAATAGTCGCATACTCAATGACTACAGTCTTGAATTTCCCTGGAGCCGACTAAAGGAGCTCGGTGACTCGCTCAATGCTGGATGCATTAGAACCCTTTGAAGCTGGGTTCAAAATATCCAGGATTGGTTCAGCAGTTGAGCAGAAGTTGGCATTTGTCTCTCGAGCTTCACTGAGATCAGTCTTTAAGGTACTGATCTCCTCTTCCAGACGCATCTTGAGGCTGCTGAGTTCTTTGGCAGATTTTTTCTTCAAATCTACAATGAGAGGGAATTGTTGAATCAGAATGGGATATTTATCTTAGCCAACAAGGCAAGTTGTTTACCGTTATATTTTTCCTCGACCAACTGAATTTTCTCGGAAGAATCGGTTTAAAGCTTTTTATATGACTCGGACAGTTTTGTGGCATGCTTTCCCGAGTCATATTTATCTTTGATAAGTTCTAAGAGAGGAAAAAGACAATCAGCTTCCTGGATCACAACAAGATATTGAAGACATGAAGAGTCGAAAACCTTTGCATCGTAATTGTAGCTTCTCATTGTTTTCGTGAAGTTTTCTTGCCAGCTCTTCAGCCTTGTCTTTGGCTTCTTGCAAAGCTGGATCAGCACCAAAAAGATCTGCATAAGTATCGAGTAAACAAAGGAAGACTAGATGGCAAGTAAAAATAGAAATAGGCAGAAGAGGGAACTTACTCTTAAGGGCGTCCTTAAGCTTCGTGCTGGCTTCTCTATAAGTGCTCACTTCCTTCTCGAGGGTTGCCAACTTATTCCGGATCTGCTCAGCATCCTTGACGAGAGGAGTCAGCTTTTTCAGTAATGCATCTTTGGCAGCTGATCTCTTGGCCATTTGCTGCGAGTAAAAGTGATTGAGTTCGGATTAGGTCAAATAATTAATATAGGAACGACAGAAGAGTGGATCTTACCAAGGCAGTTGCAGACGATCCGTTCATCAAGGAATTCATCTTTTCCATATCTTTGAGACCCTCTGCGCTGTCCAAGGTGATCGACTCGTCATTATCGTCAGCAAACCGCCACACCATGATCTTTAAAATAAGGATAAAAGTCAAGGGATTGTGAATCAAGAGGTATGAGTCGGTTTGCATGAAGAAAAAGGATTTACCTCATCATTAGTGGTTTTCTCGCTATCAGACTTGTGGTCTGATGTGTTGGTGGTCGCTGTTGTGGCTGCACCCTTGTCCTTGTTTGTATCTACGGGGCATGAGGTGATCACAAGTGATTTTGAACCAGCCAGGATAGTTAAGTCCGGGGTAACTTGTACAACCTCTATGGAGTCAATAACTAAGCTTCGAGTTACATAAATTAGAGAAGATAACTCTGACTAAATAAAGTTTTAGATTAAAAATACCAATACCTGGGGCAGTTTCTACAACAGGAGGAGTGGTAGCTGGAACTTGATCCTTGAGAGCTTCAGCACTCTCAACGAAAGCAGCATGTGATGGAGAAACACCAGCATCAATTGGGGTAATGTCTTGACCAGCTTGGCTGGTCATCAGTCAACGCTGGCGCCTTGCCAACAGATTCTTCGAATATCGCAGCAGTCGGGGGCTGGGGGACTACTTCGCTGGATTTTTTGGTCACAGCGGCATTGGGTTTCCTGGGAAGAAGAAGCAGGATAAAGAGGTTGAATATGAAAGAAATGATCAAGGAGGTTGCCCCACCAGATCTTTCTTAAATCCTCTTGAATCTCAACCCTTAACCGAAATCTTTATTCAAGGAACCATCGGAGAAAGGGGAGAATTTTTCTCTGGGGTTTTCGTCTAGACGAATCTTTCGCATATTCCAATAATCCACCATTTTCTTCTGTTTCTCTATGACCCCTGCAGCCCTGGCCTCCCAAGCCGCGACAACATTGATTGTCGGAAAGACGGGAGGAGCGGCATCGTCTAAGGTAACGGAGGCATTCTGTTGGACTTAATTATTGGAAATGTGAGTATTCACATGATCTTTTTGACTTATACCCCCTTTTTTGTAGGTCGCTCCGAGTACGTCAGGGACTACCCTGTCCCCTTCCGCTTCCTCCAAGGGGGACACCGCCTGTTGACTACCCTCTCGGGCAACTCCGTGACGCACAGGAAGGTAGGTGCTCGAGTAGGCTGCATTATTGTTTTTGTTGTTATCTGGTGTCCTTATCTTCTCGTTCTTGTAGGGTCCCATGAAGCCAGTTGCCCCCATTGGCCCCTTTGGCCAAACTGCTACCCATCACGCGGCCGAAGTCCTAATTCTGATGTCGAAGCGTCCTATGATCTCTTTTTGATACTGTGTACTCTATATTCCTCTTCTAGGACCTCCTCGACAACTTCATCCACAGAGGAGACCCCAGCCGCGACCACAAACATTGTCGCGGCGGTGAATATCGCAGGCTTACCGCCTCATTCTCCGAGTGCGGCTCCTCACCTCCCGTTCGCCCTATGAATTAGGTAGAGAAGATCACGGAAGGGCGTCGTCTACTCGACGAGGGCACCCAAGAGCTCTCGAGTTCGATCGTGAACTCGAGTGCTCTGGTAGATGCTGCTAACAAGAAGACCGCGGACCTCTAGAAGAAGTTGGAGGTTATCAACAGCTAATATCCGTAGATGGGATATATAGATAACGAGGGAACGTTGGCGTAAGTTCCTATATAGTACGACATCATCGCTAGGGGTGGGCATTCGGTCTAACCGAACAATTCGGTTTCGGTCTTCAGTTATCATGTGAAATTCGGTTAGGTAAAACACAAGACCGATCGATCATTTGAAAAAAAAATGAAGACCGAGGACTTCGGTCTTTGGTTAGTTCGGTTCGGTTTCGGTCATGACAGAATTAACAGAAGAAAATTGCAAAGAAAGAAAAATTCATAGTTCAGACCGGAGAGGGACTGATATCGATGAATCAATCAACAAATACATGTTTAGATCAAATCAAACGAGTATCAATGAATCAAGAATCAAAAGTTCAGATCAATAAAATAAAATAAAAAAACGACAATGCCTCCTCACAGCCACGCCTTCCAACGTAGGCCCGTCGCCAGAAGGAGGGGAGGCCGAGGTCACCACCTCATCATCGACATGGAGAAGGCCGGAGGCAGGGAGGAGGCACGAAGCTGAGTGAGGAGGTGACGGCTGTTGGGGACCGGCGACCATCGGCGAAGGAGCGGCCAGGCGACGACTTGCGCGCGGCGCAGGAAGAGCCGAAGAGGCATGCGTGCGACACAACCGCGCCTGCGTAAGCATTGCTGCTTGCTCGCGTGCGCAGGAGGCCGTGGCGTGGGAGCCAGCAAGAGCGTTGCCTCTTGCCTGCCTCATGTGCGCAGGAGGTGGCGGCGTGGGAGCCTGGGAGAAGGGGACCAGGGGAAAAGAGACTAGGGTTAGGATAAAGATATTGGGCTAAATTGACTAGGCTGCTATTGGGCTAGGTTAATTTCTGTTTTTTCAGGTAGTTTGGTTAACTAGGCTTGATGAACGAATTAACCGGCTTAAATTCGGTTAGCTGGAACTCAAGACCGAATTAGTGACCCAAAATTTCGGTTTTGGTTAGTTTGGGTTCGGTCTCGGTTAGTTCGGTTTGGTTTTTCGGTTTTGGTTTATTATGCCCACCCCTAATCATCGCAGAGCACATGCAAGGATTTTTATACTAGTTCAGGCCCCCGAGAAGGTAATAGCCCTATTTCCAGTTTATATGAGATTATCAACGGGAGGGTATCCCGAACACAGGGTACAATATGTGGGGTGTATAACTCGACGAGGTCGTAGTTGAGGAATTCGACTAGGGTCCCGACGATTTCGGTGGCTATCCTATCAAACAATACGAAAGGCTTCTGCTGCTTCTCCTGATGCTTGATTCAACCGTCCTTAGCCCATGGGGGTGGTAATCCTTTTATACCATAGGCTACCTGCAGTCTTTGGATAAGACTCAGACTGTAAGCCATGTACGATAAGGAAAGCCTGTCCCTCCTACTAGTAGGATTCCGTCTTGAACACCTAGAATACGGACTCCTTTCGTATTATGTAGTGATTTCCTTGTATATCTTGGTCTTCTTTCCGTATCTGCGCAGGTATACCCTTCCGTGTACTCTGTGGCTCTGAGTAACGAGGATACCCCCTATCCGTAATCCTGATAGAGGTGACGGAAGCGGATCTCGGAAAATTGAAGGAGCTCCTTGCAGAACCAACAAACAATATCAAGGCTTGGAGGCAAGGCTGGAGGAGCTACAAGGCCACCTAGAGGCATTAAAGACCTCCCTCTGGATCAGCTTCACGGGACTTCATCAAATAGCTATCGGTCTGGGGTTGAGGTGGAAGCCCTGTCCTTCGGCAACGAGACTTCGGTGACAGCGGGCCTGGCGGAACTCGTCAAGGCGCTGGAGGGCGTGGTCGCGAAGTACGATCACCAAGTGAGGGAAAACGCCACCACTGGCCTTCGTACCGGCGTGGCTCACGTCCTCGCGTGCTTCAAGGTCGTCTATCCGAACGTCAATCTTGAAGAGGTCCTCCGTCATGGTGAGGCGGACCCGCGCCAAGTCGGAATGGCTGAGGAAGTCCTATCGATCACCGATAGCATCCTCCCCTTCTATCAGGGGTAATTTTTGTAATCTCCATAAGTCTACTCGAGTCGGTACTCTGCATATACATTTCATTTTTCCTTTGGTGTCTGGTAATGCCTTTGCAGAATTGATGTTGTCGTGGATGTTCCTATAGTTGAATGCCGCGATTCATCAACTAGCCCATGTTCCCCTGCCCGGGACCTTCCGGCCATAGCTAATGACGATTGCCAAGGCACAGACATCTCTGCGCACCCTTTATCAAGTCTTGACTTGGTCCTACTCATGCACCATAATTTAGGTAGGCAGTTTAGCCTTATTAGATCTTTTTTCTTCTTAGGCTTTATTTAACTTCGCCTAATGCTTCTTGTTAGACCTTCTCGAGATGATTGCTGAGCGTGAACAACATGTTCAATTTTGGAGAACAAAATGGTTGTGACGAAGGATAGCGAGGACATCAAGATCTTGAGCGGTCGCGAAGTCTAGCTTAATGCCTTCCTCGAGAACTGTTCATAACACTCAACTCTATCTGCAAGGAGTTGAATATCGAGAGGATTGCTCCAGAGAAGTCTACCACCTGCTATGTATCTTGGATCAAGGGAGCGAGCATCCAGTTGAGTGGAATAGGACAACGCATAGACGGAGCACTCAAGAAAGAGTGTCGTCGTGCTTGTCGATTTGCAGGTGGCCATGTGCTCGCGTGTATCCATGATGCCGATCCTCGACTAGATCTCGAGTTTCTTCGTGGTAGCTTTGCCCTATCAAGGTTGTCACCTTCAGAGATTGATAGGTCAGCTCATCAGCTTTCTCCTCTATCCGAGGAGGTCTTCAAGTCTATTGAGTTTGAGTAGCTGAAGTGGTGACAATTCTTATTCTGTAATCTGTAGGAAACATTGTTAGACATATGTATATATATGTGATGCCTACCATACTATGTAAAGTAATGAAAACTACTCAAGTTGTTTCTAGAAGTATCTGTAATCATATTATTTCTGGTAGTATTTGTAAGACAAGTATATCGTCGCTTATTTTACTAGGAATAAGTATTTTCTAGCCCCCAGCGTTGTTCCGGGAGAACGAGTTCTCGGGGAACAAGGCTTGAAGAATAACACTTGCTTCCTTAGTATAGGAGTGATTCTTGTCGTGGTCCACAATGGTCTACTCGGAGAGTTTTCTAGAGGAGAGCGCTTTAGGATGGATCAATGTCATCGTTAAAGCAGCGATTTCCTAGCCCCCAGCCATGAAGTTGGAAAACCCAATTTTCGGTTATATATCTTTGTTAATACGTATCATGAACACTCTTACATGACCAGTTCTAACATGGTCTTTTGGTTTTTTAATATCTGAATCGGCCTTATCCGCTTTGGGCGTACCCAGCCGAGAATCCCGTGGGATGCTCGAAGGCATTATCTGACCTCGTAAAGGAACAGTAGGTTTGATCTCAACATGAATATATGCAATTGTTTGTAATAAACAAGTTTTGTAGCCTCGAATCGGGCTTTTGAATTATTTCCGTATATAGGTAGATACAGTTGGGAGAAACAAAAACGATGTACATGATTTGTTCTCATACTGGACGTAGACCCCTGACACCTCTATCTAGACGAGTTGTGCTCGAACATTGTTACTGTTTTCAATAACAATAGAGAGGTCTGTTGGCACATCAGCGTCTTCGAGGGTATGGTCACTCGTCTGTTGGCTGCTCGGATCGGCTGCTCTTTTATTCCTCGAGTTGCTCCTCGAGTCCTCATGTCTGTTGTTTAGATAGAAGGTGATTTCTAGCTATATCGGAATGTCCCCGTAGGAGACAGTCCTCGGAGGGGCGCTTGCCGAGCCAGAGCGTCAGCTTTTGTGTTGTCCTTGTGACGGACGTGTATGCTGGTACAAGTCTGGAACTGCTCATATAACCTTTGAGTTATCTGGAATAAGCAGCGTCTACTGTAGTCGTGAGAAGTTGGCTTGTTCTCGCGGGGCTTATGAGTTCTGAGTCTGCGAGTATTCGCAGATGTTGGATCCCATGATGTAAGGCATGTCTCATGCCCGCGAGGAGTCCTTTGTACTCTGCTATGGCACTTTTTGAGATGAATCATCCGGCTGTACGTTATCCCTGTTGGGGATGTTAGCGTGTGTGTTGATCTTGCTCCATACTGGGTGAGGACACCGTCAATTGTTAGTGTCCACAGACCATGTTGGTCCTCGTTATCGGTCAGTTCTGTTGCATTATCGGAGAAGATCAGGATAACTTGAGAATTGACCATGTTGAATCATTGGGACCATCTTCTGAGCTCCCGCTTGTCTTGTCATCTGATTTGACCTTTTGGGTTTCTTAGACTTGCTGCTTGTGGTGGGAGAGGTGGTTGTTTGTCCTACCATGTCTAGGCTTTACTTGTTGCACTGCACGGCAAGCTTTGCGTTCCCTTGGATGGTGATACTTCCCTTAGGCCCTGGAAGCTTGAGCAGCTGATAGGCATAATGGGACACCGCCATAAACTTCGCGAGTGCAGTCCTCCCTAGGATGGCGTTATATGTTGTATCAAAATCAGCAACATCGAAGGTTACTTGCTCTATCCGGAAGTTGTTGGCTTGTCCAAAGGTGACAGCCACGGTGATCTTGTTGATGTGCACGGGGGTGGCCCGATCTTTCCGTGAGTTGTCATAACTACGATTTGCGGAAAAGACGCTGACGATCCGACTACAATCGTATGAGACATTGTTGTGTTGCGCCTTAGCGATCGATACACCTCTCCAGGGATTGTTGATCTTGCCGGTGCAGATCAACCTATTAATGCAAGCAATCGACAACAAGCAAGAACAAGATAAAAAGCAACTAAATTGTTGGATAAACAAGACGCACAAATATGAATCTCTATTATGGTGGGGTTCCGTAAACAAGTATCCAAGTGGTGGCTCTCACACACACGTGTACAAGGAAGTAGCAAAGCTAAACTTACAAAAACAAAACCCGAAAACCCTAAAGGGGTACCTAACTATTTAAAGAGGTGGGAGGACGACCAAGAGGGTCCAAAGGGTCATGCTTCACCAGATTGGGGCGCACCCCACATGGGCTAGGGTCCCAGACAAAGTTACAAGCCCAAAGGCCCAATACAGGTGATGTAGCACTTTGTTTATGTGATTGTGGCCAAACAAGATGGAATTCAGAGATGAGGATGGATCCGTTGGAAGGAGGACTTCGTGAGCTTTCCATCAAGTAGTCATGGGCCAAAAACGGAGGTCGTATGCAGATTTGGTGGTTGTTTGAATTCAGCAGTGCAGCAGGTGGCTGAATTGGATTCTAGCACTAGGAGGATTTCACCTTGACGAGTTCTTGTTGATCCATGATGTGAACAATGGTTGTATCACTGGTAGCTATGGTCATATCATCCTCCCCTTCTTAACGGAAAACCGTCCTCGGTTTGTCCATATGGTGCTCATCGCGTAGTCCATTTGAAATAACCTGTTTCATCCAAGGAAAACTAGAAGAACATGAAGTAATATGATTAGCAATAACATGTCTCTCTAACTTGTAAGTTTTATCCAAATCTACTGGAGGTTCTAAATTCGAACAGATGTAAACTCTATGCACCAAATATATTCCTCTATCATTATATTTGCAAAAGATGTGAAAAATAGCATTAGTTGGGCATGGCAAATCAGACTTAGCAAATAATTTCTCCTCCAAACTATCGAGCTCCAAAAAATCATCAAACTAAACATAGCCCAAAGTATTTAAAGAAGATATCAACTCAATTTCCTCTAGTTCATTAGCAATATGATAAATATGCTTGAAATCAGCACACATAGAAACATTTGAAATAGCATGTGCATTCACTAGTTGTGGCAAGAATATAAGTGAAGCATTATCACACAACTCTTCTTTTTTACAAGGAACAGCAAGTAAATCAACTTGCGACAAAGGCATCTCAGCAATTGGTTCCACTAATAGTTGCTCTACTATAGCACGAAAAGTGGACATCTGTAGCTCACCTTGAGTATACTCACCTTCATTTCTGTCAGCATCATTGAACTTACCTTGCAAACTTTCTTCAAACATTTCAGGTGCTTCATGCTTCCTTTTTTCTCAAGGTCATCATTCTCCTTGTTTTGTTAAATGTTCTGAACTTCCTGCAAAATGTTATTAATAGGAGACACAAAACAGGTTTGTTACTAACATAACTCCACCAAAATAATGCAGAAGAGGTAAACTTATTACTAACAGCCTTAATCATTTGAGCATTAGAAAAATCATTCTTATCCAATTCATTATCTACTGCTAGTTCCCAATCAATATATGAAACAGAATCGTACTTCCCATCGAAAAATGGTAACTTAGATTCAACTTGTGCAAAATTATAGTCAAATAACTCATATGCATCACGTGGAGAAGTCGTCATATCTCGTCGAAGGTGAAGAAGTTGATGCTCCCTTATTCCCTTGTGCAATGCTGCCATGGTTAGTAGCAAACAAGAAACACACACAAGAATATGCACGCTCCTATTAACTACTTGGTAGTGGCAACTCAAAATTCACACACACTCAAGCTTAATATTGAGCTCTTACAAGTTCTTACCAATGCAAGCTAGATAGTGTCCACACCAACACAACCAAGTACCCGATGGAGTTGGATGTATCGATGCTTTGGCATACACGGCCATAATCTGTACAGCTGCAGTCAAATCTGTGGAGCTTTGGGTAGGCTTAAATATGTAGCAAGGATGGCAATTGCTCAAATCAGATAATGCAAAGTTGAATAATTATTCAAAGTCAAGTATTGTGCTGGTCTTAGGCTAGAACGAACTAGAGACGCGAGCCTAGACACAAATGATACCACATGAAAGCAAGCTTAAAGATAAATGAATTTCTCCTTTTCTTTTTTTCTCTTTTTTTTTGCTGCGTCTTTTTTCTTTTGTTTTTTAGCACCTTTCTGCATTTTCTATTTTTATATATTTTCTTGGAATTTTTTCTCACAAAAATAGACCAAGGACCAAAATACAAAGTTATAAGGACTCAACTGTAAATATTAAAAATTATAGGGACCTAAATGAAAAATTGTCAACCAAAAAATTGTTCTCCACAAAAATGGAATCCTGACGACACGACGATTTCGTTTTTGCAAACGGATCTCAATTCCGACACAAAATAAAAATTTTCCAAGATGTTTGTGGAACTAATATGGAAAGTGGAGTGGAGGGATTTCGGACTAAAGGGGGGAAGAGTTCGGTGGAGAGAGAGGAAGTGGGCTTCGGCAAATTTTGGTTGGAGGGATTTCTTGCCGATTAGGAAAAGGAAACTAACTTTCCTATTTTTGTGGAGAGGAGGATGGAAAGGGGATTCGGCCGAACAGAAGGAGAAGGTCGGACTTGGTGGGATGGGATAGGAGAGTAGGGAAATCGGACTTGGTGGTGGGGGAAAAGATACGGCTAAACAAATTCGGTGTGAGGGAGTCATGAGTCGTGAGGGGAATTTGGTAGACTTCATTCTTGCACACGAAGTAAGTAAACAAATAAATACGCCTGATTCAAACTGAAGGAAACCGAAACAAAACTATGTTCGGTCTTCTTCTCCCTCATGTGAAGATGGCGGCAATGGCAGAATATCTCTAGATGAAACCATGCAACTCCTAAACCGACTGACCAAAAAATTAGAAACTAGAAAAAGGAACGCTGGTGGCGAACTAATTCCGTTTTCGTGGTTCCCAGTGACAACTGACACAGCGACGACGACGACAGTGGTGGTACTAGACGTGAACAGAAATCAAAAATCTAGACGGAACTAACACTAACACCAGTAACATGACTCGACAATACAACACAAAACTCAACAATGGCTCTGATACCATGCCTGTGAGGACCACCCTAGAATCCAAGTGGTGTACTCGTTCGAGATACATCAGCATGAAATATCTAGCAGATGGGGTCTCGAATAAGAACCAAATAAGTACGGTAACCATCCGCCCTCATCGCAGCCCCGGACACATCTCGAACTACAGGGACTCTGAGTGTCGGACTCGAAAAAAAAGGTGTAACCAGAGAAATAGCTACACCAGTCGCTTACGGCATATGCCCGTCGACCACTCGATGGTGGCGACCACAAACATACCCCAGGGACTCAATCTCAACAAAGGCTATTTCCCGTTTGCGGCAGTTATTTCTAAGCCCATCCTCATATGTGCTAGCTACCGAGGAATGCAACTCCGAGGAATGCAACTATCCCACACAAATCATCTCAAGGCATGACATCAAAATAAAGTGGATCTAAGCATAAGCATATTTTAGAACTTAATAAAGCTACGCTATTACAACGGCTTCACGCCAAATAAATATTTTAGGGGCTCAGCGGTAGGCGAGGCTACCCTCCCACACGCACACCGACTAGGGTAACCCTAGTGAGCCAACTCCCAGTGAGCACGGCTAACCAGCTAGTTTTGACTCTATAGAGTTTGTACACATCTACACGATGTGATGGAAGCACAAAGGCTACACCCTAGGTGGTTCGATGCCCGCGAAGCACCACCCACACTCTCACGTTGAGTGCGGCCTAGAGGTCACAACATAGCCGTTAGATTACTTAACTCCTAGCATTGCACCAGCGATGATACGTGTTACTCCCTGGTAGGGATCAACTAGCGCCGCTAGGAAGGGGGGCCCTCGTCTTGCCTAGCGTCATAGGCACAGCCCCGCAGGCTCCCCACAAGGCACAACACTGATGTATTGGACAAACTTAGTCACCCGTTAAGTACTCATGTGGGAAGTCGGCCATCACGATAAATAAAACCATAGTCACATATATATATGGGAAGCTCCTCTGAGTAATCCTATTACTGTTACGAGTACATAGACCCTACCCATACTACTCCGGCCTACCAAGATGCAAGTCTAGTGATTAAGTAACTTAATAGGCAAAGGTTATCAGATAATAACACGTGGCAGTACGATATACATAGTTCATGACGTAGAGGTCGGTCCTTAATTCGACTAGGGCGAATGCTCCCCCTTTCGGTGTACAACTACTACCAAATGTTGTACAGCTTTACCCACAAGACACCTCCTCAAACATGTTGCCATGTGTCGTATACCACCACAGTATTTGAGAAGAGGTTGTGCCAAGGCTCTTCCTATAACCCGTCCCAAGGTAGTGGCCCCGCATTGTTCTCCAGTCCAGAACCCATGCCACGGTTGAAGTCAAACCAAAACCACGGACGGACAATGGCCCTGTAGTCATTTGGGATAGACCTTTGGATCCAAAGGTCCCAACCAGAAGGACCTCCCTTAGTAGCGCGTTACAGTCCAGAAAGGCTTTGCATTGGAGTCTCTTGTACCGGTCCTTAACCCGCCTAGGCGCTATCTTTCCAAACCACTAGCATGCACCTGGGTTTCACCATTTAAAATAGTTTTGGTTTCAAAACAATCCCCTTTTGTCACCGTCGGCCAATCGGCCGAGCCGAGAAACCCCATCAATATTTTAGTTCCATTAGAGACTACTCTCAAATATGAAAAAGTACTAGTTGAGAACTAAGCAAGGCTAAGCAGGACCTATGAGACTAACTAGACCATCAAATAGGGTGTAGATTATTCTATTTTATTTTGCCTATAGGGTACAAAGATTACATGGTAAACAATTCATAACACGGTTATAATAAACAAGGATGAATAGGCATAATATATTTGTAGCTAAATGAAACTGTAACATGTGCGCATTTTAATAAAGCATATGCACTTACAAATGAAAACAAAATAGCATTTAATATGCTCAAAGCTGTATGACTTGCCTTGCATCGACAAAACGGTCTTCAAGCAATCCTTCGATGAACACAGCCTTCCACAACAAACGACCTCCGAACGGCGGAAAACTACACGAAAGAGACTAAGCTAAACAGCTAAACAAAACCCTAAAACAGTACATAAAAAGCACATAAAAGGATTATTTATGTTATAACAAAAAATTAACAATTTGAACGGGTCAATTTTAAGTTCGTATGACCAAGATTTGGCCATTTGAAGTTTATATGTTCTGTCAGTGGCAAATTAGTAATTTGTTGAATTCGATTTTAGACCTTACAGGGAGAACAACAGGGGCGGCACTATGCGCGCAGGACCCACTGGTCAGCGGCACAAGGAGGTAGGGCACGTGGGCCCCACACGGCAGCCTCACCGGTAGCCATCCAGTGGCTCCCGTGGGCGCTTGCCTGACATCAGCGGCCACGGCGATGCGACGGTACGTCGTCCGGCGGTCACGGCAACGATGCGGGATAGGAAGGGGCTGACGGAGGGGAGTTCTCACCGAGGGGATGATAGCGGACGGCGAGGAGGAGACGACGGCGATGGCCGGCAAGGTTGGAGCCGACGAGGAGAGGCGACCGGAGGCGGACGGCATTGGCGGCAAAGAGGCGATGACGAGGCATAGCCGGGGAGGAGCTTGACGATACGGTGCTGAGGGCGAAGACGGCATCGACGGCCTGGCGGCGATGTTTCTCGGGTTGATGTCACGACGGCGGCTTCAGCGTTCTTCGGGCGTCGGGAACAGGGCGCCGGGGTGCGGCTCGGCGACACGACGGTGCTCCACGGGTTCACCGCGACGACGGTGTTCGCAGGATCTTCCGGCGGCGAGGAGTGGATGCCGAGGTGCGGCTCGGTGACGTGAAGCCGAGGGCGGCAACGGCACGTCGTGGCGACGCGCCGGAGGTCTTTCCGGCGGCAGCGGCTCGGGTCTCGCGTGGGGAGGCGTCAGCAGCGGCGGAGAGCAGCGGCTGAGCGCGGGACGAGCAAGAGGAGGCCGAGGGGGAGGTGGGGAGAAATTTATAGGGGCCGGGGTGAAGGGAAGGAGGAGGAAACCACGGCTGGATTTCTCACCGGAGAGAGGAGGGAGAGATAGAGAAGTAAAGATGGAAAAAAATTGGAGCAAATAAAGCCGAATTGATCCGGGGAAATATGGGGGAAAGGTGCGAGGGGTCAAAGGGAGAACTTTCTCTTCTTGCGCCGGTTGGAAAGGTGGAGCGAGGCGACGGGAATCGTGGCGCAAGCGCTTTGTTTTCCCCGAGTTCGCCGGAGTTGGAATAACTCGAATCCATTCGCGATTTCTAAAATTGACTGAGGGGAAAGAGAGAGGAGATCTAGAGGATCCGATTTTTTTCTTGTATTAGAAAGGGAAACAAGGATGGTGACCGGATTTTGCGGCGGCGCGGCACTGCAAGGAGGTGGCGGCGCTAGGGTTTTTTTCCGTGCGGGAGGAGCGTCGGCGGGAGGGAGACGACCAAGCGGTGTCCTGGACCTGCTGGGTCCTGCGGGCGCAAGGCGGCAGGCTGCGGCCGGGTGGGCTTGGCCCAATCGGGACAGGAGAGGGAGGGAGGCCGGTTTGGGGAGGGAGAAGAGGCCGAGCCGAAAAGAAAAGGAGAGGCGATGACGAGGCATAGCCGGGGAGGAGCTTGACGATACGGTGCTGAGTGCAAAGATGGCGTCGACGGCCCGGCGGCGGAGTTTCTCGGATTGATGTCACGACGGCGGCTTTTGGGGAGGGAAGGTGATGGGTTGACTTTTGGCCCAAGCTGATGGATAGAGGGAAAAACTCTTTTTCTTTTTAATTCTCTTCTTTCTTTGGTTATTGTGGCATCAAAATTAGTTAAAGTGCTCTTTAAATTCAAGTAAAATTTATTTAACCTTTTTAGACCATGGAGAATTTAAGAAAATTGCTCTCAGTCACAATTGAATTTTTCTTGTACCATTTTTAATGTTTGATTATTTTTATTTTTTTGCGGGGGTGATTATTTTCTCTCAAGTAAAAATTATTTTTTTTGCACAATTGATTATTTTCTTTTGACTTTTAATTTATTCTATTATTCCAATTAAACAACGATTTATAACTTAGGGATTTATCGGGATGTGACAAATACAACCCCTTACAAGAATCTCGCCCCCGAGATTCGAAGGGCTAGCAAGAAAGATAGGTTGGGGATTGGTCTTTGATTCTTCTCTTGCAATCTGTACAACTTGATCCATTCTTCGTCTTCACTTTGAAAACCTTGACCTCCTAACTCTTCTGATATTTTGCATGATTGGACTTGACCTGTTTTTAGTGTCACTAGAGTTTATGCCTTCTTGCATCCTTCTGGCTTGACCTTTAGCTGGTAGGCGACTTCTATTTGTCATGACTTGCAGTTACACTTTCTGACATTCTTCCTTGCTGAAAGAGACCATGATAGGAGGGGTTCCGTCATTTGGGTCTTCAATCACTTTTCTTCCTACTCTTTTCCAACAGGTCTTTATCAATCACTTTCCTTCCTAGTCCTTTCCTGACTGGTATCCTTATTCTTCAGATTCTCATACCATTGTTGTAATATTCATCAATTGTCATCAGGGAAAACCCTAAAACGCGAGTGTCATACTAGACCAAGTAGGGTGTGGGTGTAATGTCCTTTTGAGGTAGCATCCTTTACAATTCTTTTCCTTGTCTGACAGCTAGGTCTTTAGAGTTACCGTGATCATTACAGTTGAATGAGAAACGCTATCTTAATTAACACGTATACTTGCATAAAAAAATACAGCAATCACTGGATATTGTTGTCAATCGACCTTGATGATAGAAGCTGTTCAATAGACGACTCGATGTAGAAGGATCGGATCCTATACCAAAACATGCTTGATTTGCTCCAGCGGTAACTGCTCCCCCTCATATTTTTTAAGTCATTTTTTGCATACATAAAAATATTATTCATTTCTTTCATGTTTCTGAGCAGTGCTTGGGTAATGTTCACCTCAAAAGAGCCGGGTGAATGGAAGGTGCCTCTTAGTGTGAATGCAAACAAAGTAATTACTATCCCTCAGCTCGCACCAGTTTCTGTATCCCTTCCAATTTAAGTACTAATCATTTTCTTTTAAAGCTTTTTTCTAAGCAACGGGAGGGAACCAACCAATGTGCCTTCTACGTCGCTGAGTCCATCATGTCACGTGGACAAAGGACATATAGTGCTTTGAGCGATGTAAGTAAAAATATGCACACACAAAATTATGTATAAATACCATTAAATACTTTAATGTTGACTTATATATACACACAAAATTATGTATAAATACCATTAAATACTTTAATGTTCACTTATATATACATAAACAAATTTATTTATTATTTTTTCCCTTTCGCAGCTAGAGTATAGGAGGGATCGGGTCGCTAAAGAAGATAAACACAAATCTATCCAAGAAGCATTAGCAGGCTTCCTTAACGACGAAGTGTTAGATCCGAAAGAAGAGCACTACTACGATGGAAGACTGGTGCTTGCAAGTGTTGATTATAACATTGATCTCGACGATTCAAACTACGATTAAGAGGAAAAGATTCCATTGTATATGAGTATTATAAACCTAAAGTCTCATACGAAACATTTTGTATATACTAATATATTCTATATAGTTCCACAAGTATTCTATATCGGTGTACATTTAATTGCTCGACGTACATTAGTAAGTAAAGACGTACATTACTACCGTACAATATATAAACCTACTACTATATGAAAATAAATAGAACTTCACCCGCGGGGCATCCGCGGGGCCCCGAAATATGCAAAAGGCCTTTTGTATTTTCGAGATTCCAGCCCATAAAGCCCAATAAAGGGTAAATCCCACTTCATATAAAAGCCAAACCCTAATTCATCCCTCTCTCGGTCTCCCCTCTCCCTTCCAGCCGCCGCCCCTAATCCCCCGCGCGTCCTCTCCACTAGCTAGCGCCCCTCGTCGATCTCCCACTCCCAGCCGCCGGGCGGCCACGCCGTCTCCAGCGGCTTGCCGTCGCCCCCGCTGCCCTGCAGTCTACCGCGGCTTGCTGTCGACCCCACCGTCTCCTGCCAACGCATTCGCTGCCGAGGTCTCCTCTGGCTCGTCGTCGCCTCCGCCGCCTCCTGCGAGCACCGTCCTGCGAGGAGTCCCGTGCGCACCGTCGTCATCGAGATCTCCCGCAAGCGCAGCCTGCCCGCTGCCGCCTCCCGTGTGAGCCGTCGCCGTCGAGATCTCCGGCCAGCGGAGCCGACCACCTCCCGTGTGCGTCGTCGTCGCCAAGATCTCTCGCGAGCGCAGCCGGCCGCCTCCCATACGTGCCATCACCGCCGAGGTCATCCGCGAGCGCCGCCGGCCATCGTGCGAGAGGCACCGCTGGGGCAGTAGGGCCCCGGTCGGGGGACGGGGTCCCGCAGGGTCGGGGACGGGGAAGATTTCCGCCCCTCCATCCCTTCGGGGCCGGTGTCGGGGGGAGAATTCGGGGGTCGGTGCCGGGGGCGTTCTGGACCAACCTGGCCCTGACCCGCCCCGTTGCCAAGCCTACCCCCACTGCCGCGCCGAGTCATTGCAGTCATCGTTCTGGCACAGAGCGAGCGCTGCCAGATCCGTCATGACCGGGGTTTTCGCAGCTGGTTCTGGTTGTCCGCAGCGCACCATCTTTGCCGCAGTCGTCGCGCGGCCGGCGAGGTCGATCTGCCAGGTGTCACTGGTGCCGTCTTCGTGCCACCGAGCCACCACCGCAGCAACGCCGCTTCTCGCCGCAGCCACTGCATCCGGCCTCTAGAATCAAAATTACCGAGTGTTCCGTATAATACCAGTGATACATATACAATGAATTAATATTGTAATTACCAAGTTTTCCGTGGGTCCTAGGCACCATGTCAATACACGTAGAATCGCCCCTGCCTCTTCCCGTCAGCGGCCGCCTCCGTCAGCAAGACATTGGCGTGGATCGGGGTCACCGCCGGTGTGGGAGGGCGTGCGAGGAGGAGGAGGTGGCCCGCCACAGCCATCGCAACTGGCCTCGTCCCGTTGGCCGCCGCCTTCGTCGGCTAAGCTTTGGCACGAGGACGGTGGCGGCACAGGGGGAGCAAGAGAGAGGAATGGGGACCACGCGTGGGCCCTCCCTACGAAGACCAGGGTGACGACCGCTCAACCCATGCATCTCCTTTTGTCGCAGCGGGAAAACACGGTGGACCGCTAAACCAGGCGCAGTGAAAAAAGGAAGGATAAACATTGCTCGTCCCACGAATTAGAGGAAGGAAATCCTAGACGAGGCTCACATGCTCATACAGGCAGCCCAAAAAGTCAAAAGTGCACAGCACCCTTGGACCCGGGCCCACGCACAGTATGGCAACACAGGCTGACGGCAGCCGAGGGCCCACCATGAATGACCGTGTGCACGACAATATAGTTCAGCCGTATGAGCCGGTAGGCCACATGCACACCGATTTATTGTAGGTCCCCACAAAATAGGTAAAGGAAGCAGCAGACCATGTTCACTGAGGAAATAGGAAGAGAAAAAGGGGGCCAACAAAGGAGAAAAGTCAGCCACAGTATGCAGATCGGACGGCCTATAAGAGGAGGAACGGGAGGGCTGTAAATCCTCCAGCAGAGCAGGCCAGCTGACGTGTCAACAAATGCATGTAGCCACGACAGCACAAAAAATTCAGCAAGTAGAGCAATTCTCACAGCTTTGAAGTTACTAGAGTGGACTGTGCGCGATGCGCGCATAACCAGTCGACTCGTAAAATATTAATTCATTTGAAGAATGCTAAATATGTAAATACATACAATTCAAATATACCAAACGAAGTTTGTTAATTATATATCAATAGAGTTCAGTAATTATAATACATTACATGATTGTAGTTGTGGAGTATATGGGTACCGGGTACCACTCGGCCTGCTTATCCGACTAGAGATAGGAGGTGGCCCACATCTACGTAATATGTAATAGACTAAGACTCGGTTGCCATGTTGGCTTGTATCCCAAGACAGGGTATAGAGCCCCGACCGAGTACTTCCTAGTATAGACTTTGGAAACCTAAGCTGTATCCAGCTAGGTCTTTTCATGTAACCTGGCTCCTCAACTCTATATAAGAGGAGTCGGGGGAGCCCCAAAGGGGACCGAAGAACACAATATGATATTACAATACCCGGCGGATTACATCCAGCAATCCGTCGAAGGCTGGAGTACGGTATTACTCCTCATATTGAGAGGGCCCGAACCAGGATAAATCTTGTCCCCCTCTCCATCGTTCTTTTTGAGCTCGTGCGTAACCCTATAAGTCTTATTGCCGGTCCAAAACACCGACAGTTGGCGCTCCATGTAGGGGTTGCGTCGAGGATCGTCAGCAAGTGCGATGGAAATCAACTTCTGGAGCTAGTCATCAGTTGGATCGGCCGAGTCGCCGAATTATTCTGCGATTCACCGGGGTTGTGTCTCCAAGCACCGACGTTGCGATGTGACGGCATCAGCATGTCACAGACGCCTATAAGGCTGTTAGAAATATGCCCTAGAGGTAATCATATTTCGTTGTATACATGACATTTATATATATGGGCCGCCGGGGCTCGGGTAGCGGCGGACCCGGGACCCCGGACCCGAAGGAGAAGAGGCCGGAATTCGACTCCGTGCCTCCCCCATCGCCACCTCGCGGTTGTGGCTCGGAGCACGTCTCCCCCAGCCATGTGCCCGAGGGCCCTCAAACGGCTGGTCCTATAGTCGCGCCTGTGGGCGGCAGCGC
>CM002479.1:8261986-8272207 GCA_000325765.3 Leersia perrieri
GTTGCCGAGTACGAAGCCTTGATCCACGGACTGCGACTAACATCAAGCGCCTTTTCGTGTATGGTGATTCATTGCTTGTAATTAACCAAGTCATGAAGGAATGGAATTTCCAGGACGAGAGCATGATGGCCTACTGCCGAGAAGTACACCGACTAGAAGTGAAGTTTCAAGGTCTCGAGCTTTGTCATATTCTTCGTGACTATAATGAGGCGGCTGATTACTTGGTGTTGACACCAGAATTTGGAATCGGCTTAGAAACCAATGTAAGGCGCTGGATCGGGTTAAAGCATGAAGGAAAGCCAATGAAGATCAAGCCAATGAAGACAAAGCCGATTTAGATAGAAGCCGATGAAGACCAAGTCGATCATGGACGCTATGATGAATTGTTTCGGGTTCCATGTTTAGAAACCGATTGTATCTTAATTAGGAAAGTTTGTTATTTTCTTTATTTGCAAGTTATCAGAGTACTAGTTTTGTAAAGTTAGGAGTCAGTTTTCTTTTATGTAACGATCGCATATGTTAAGCCGATCGAGTCGTGTGCTATTAGGAGTCGGATTGCCTATGGGTATAAATATTGTAGCCCAGGCATGGTAAAAGGAGGACAATCAATACAACTATTTCGGCGCATCACCATCCTAGCGTCTTTTTGCTAGGTTTTTCGACGAGATCGTGCTTTTGGGTCGTGCTACATCGATTTGGTTCGAACTACGGCAGTAGGTATGTCTCGTCAAACTTCATGCTGATCGATATCGCTTTAGATACCGATTGGTATGTCACGTATCATATATATCGTTAGATTTTAGAGCAACCTTGACATATTTGCATCCGATGATCTTGATTAGGACTTTCTTGGTTAGGTCCAATATTCTAATTAAGATGTTTATTATGACTTTCTCGGTTTAGTCCGATATTCTAATTAGGTTACTTCTGATAATAATATGTCAAGGCAAGACCATATACGACACGATATATCTACCATCATGCATGCCGTGTATCGGATTGTTTAAATCGGTTTGCGATAGTCATCGGGTTAAGCTGTCTTGGTTCGGTCCAATCCTTCAGCCCATTTCTAAAGTCAATCGGATTAGACATGTCCGATCACGATGTGCATGGTTCTATCGGAGTTTCAGCCGATAGTTTATCTTTCGCTTGTATCGGCTTCAACTTGTTTAAAACTGGTTCAAAGGTATTTCATATAGTTAATCATAATCTTGTGTTGCATCGGTTAAGTCCGACCTACTAAGTTTATTGCTAATGAAAATTAAGTATTAATGAACCTAATCCTCTAAATAGCCGATCCAAGTTTATTTCCTCTCTACGTGGCCGATCCCAACATATGGCATCGGCTTCCAGTTATCGGCCTAGTGGCCGATCGTTAGGCCGATAACGATCCCAATTTAACTTAAGTTTTATTCTTGTTGATTGCAGTATCAAATCAACTGGCACGCTCAGAACCCGTCGAATAAGGACCTGCACTCAGGAGCAAGCAAATCTCCCAGGCCTAGCGTAGTACACGTGGGAGTCAAATTTCACGTCAACACGCTTTTTGGCACGCCTGGTGGGACAGAAACTTCATCATGGCTGGAGATGATCCTGTTATACCAGTCACTATGGACAAGTTAACCGGTGCGCAAAGAACAGAATTAGAGCAGAATATAGACGCGTATCGGGCTCTTTGTTTAGAGAGTTACAGTGCAGCCAGAAAAGGGGTAATCAAAAAAGTAGATTTTCCAAAGGTTGCTATTGCAGGAGAACCATCAAACAACCAACCAACAGATGAACATATTCATAGAATTGAAGAAATAATTGGTAGACAGATTAATCAGGCTCTGGTCAATCATACTCAAGTATTTGCCAATTCTATCGTTGATGTGTTGCAGAAAATGATGGAGGGATTTCCAAGACCAGGAGGACCAGTGTATTTTTCAAGAGATTCTGTCTATGATCGGATTCAGAGAGGTTGTTAATAATCCTGCAAATACTGGAACACCGAGCCAACATCCAAATTATAATTATGGAATTGCAGGGCAGCAATATCAGCCAGAAAATGATCGGTATCGTCGAACCGATCAATATTAGGGGAATCAGTTTCAGAATCAGCCGACGAACAAAAATATTTACCCAAGTCCTGGTGAAGACTTGGCTGATAAGATTGCAGAAATTAAACAGGTGCAATTTGGTTTAAAGCCTAAAGAAAAAACTTTTTATATCGACCTCCTTATCTAGATTGGTATGATCGACTTCCCCTCCCATCTCGATATCGGGTTCCTGATTTTACAAAATTTAATGGTAAAGGAAATGTGTCAACCATCGGGCATGTTAGCCGATATTTGGCTCAGTGTGGAGAAGCGGCAGCCGATGAAGCGTTGAAAGTGAGGTTGTTTTCTTTATCATTATCAGAGTTAGCTTTCGCGTGGTTCACTTCTTTACCACCCAATTCAATTCAAGGTTGGACTGATTTGGAAAAGAAATTTCATCGGTATTTCTACTCTGGAAACCAAGAGATGAAGCTAACAGATTTAACATCGGTTAAGCACAGGATGGATGAATCGGTTTCTGATTATATTCAGAGATTCAGAGACGTTAGAAGCCGATGTTATAGTTTGAAATTAACTGATACTCAAATGGCTGATTTAGCTTTTCAAGGACGGTTGACGCCTATTAAAGAAAGGTTTTCTTCTCAAGAGTTTGAGAGTTTATCTCGGCTGGTCCAGAGAATATCGGCTCACGAAGTAAGATTTCAAGAATCACGGAAGGATAAATTCATGCACAAAAAGGTCAATTATCAAGATTATTCCAGTGATTCCGATTCAGATGTTGAGATCGGGTTGGCTGAATGGACATCCAAGGGGAAGAAAGTTGTCACTTGTCCTTGGGTAAAGCGATCTGATAGGGAAGAGCATTATGACTTTGATATTAATAAAGCTGATAAGATTTTTGACATGCTGCTTCAGGAAAAGCAATTGCAATTACCTCCTGGGCATGTTATTCCATCGGTTGAAGAGCTTAAGGAAAGGAAGTATTGCAAATGGCATAATTCAAGCACTGATCACACTAACGAATGCAAGACTTTCAGACAACAAATTCAATCGGCTATGGAACAGGGACGAATCAAGTTTGATACTGGAAAATTGCCGATGAAAGTGGATGGACATCCTTTCCCAGTAAACATGGTTCATGGAGGACATCAAGATAGACGATATGTTTCCCAAGAGCCAAGAATCGGGTCTCAGGCATTGATAAGGAAATATCAAAGACAATGAAGAGGAGTCATGTTCATATTATGAGAAAGAGGAACCCGATTTTGATCCACACTGGGATTGTGAGTTTTTCAAGTATTGCTGGAATAATGGAATTAGACTGCCATCGGCTGAAAATTGTCCGGAGTGTAATGACATAAAGCCGATACAGCAGAGGTTCAATAGACCAAGTGGGAGAAAATCGGTTCATCAGCGGTTAGGGCTAGTCAATGAAGAGCTGATTCAACATGAGAATCAGTGGTGTCCGAATGGCTTATTTACCAAGAACCAGAAGCGTCGAGTTCAAAGGTTGAGGCATCAGGAGATTGTTCGGGAGCGTTATGCAAACCGACCCAGACTTATTAGAAAAGAGTGGCATGTTAAAGCTAAAACCGATGAATCAGCCGATAATGAAGCCAATGTCAATATGGCTTTCTTTCTTCCATCGGGTTTTAAAACACCAAGGGAGGAATCAGATGATGGGGAGTCATTGGCACAACTGTGTCTAGAACCTCAGCAAGCCGTTTTTGAGAAGCCTGAAGATGAAGGAAAACTTGGGCAAGGATTTACATCGGTTGATAAGTTGGAGGAAATTGATATTGGATCTAGAGATAGGCCAAGACCAACATATATTAGCTCTACTTTGCCAAAATAATATAAAAGGAAATTGATTGAATTATTAAAAGAATATAGAGATTGTTTTGCCTGGGAGTATTATGAGATGCCGGGTTTAAGCCGATTAATTGTGGAACATCTTCTACCGATCAAGCCAGGGTGTCAACCTTATAAACAACCACCTAGGCGATTCAAGTCAGACTTGCATGAACCGATCAAGGAAGAAATTACTAGACTATACGAAGCGGGTTTCATTAGACCTTGTCGGTATGCAGAATGGGTTTCAAATATAGTACCAGTATGGAAGAAAAATGGAAAGATGAGGGTTTGCATTGATTTTCGCGATCTCAATAAGGCAACTCCAAAAGATGAATACCCAATGCCATTAGCCGATGAGCTTGTCAATGCTGCAGCAGGGTACAAGATTATTAGTTTTATGGACGGGAATGTAGGGTACAATCAAATCTTTATGGCTGAGGAAGACATTCACAAAATGGCGTTCAGGTGTCCTGGTGCTATCGGGCTGTATGAGTGGGTCGTTATGACTTTCGGGTTGTTGAGTGCTGGTGCTACTTATCAAAGAGCTATGAATTATATCTATCATGATTTGATCGGGTTATTGGTGGAAATTTATATTAATGATGTCATTGTAAAATCCAGAGAGTGCCAGCTGCATATAGCCGATTTGAGGAGGGTATTTGAAAAGACAAGGAAATACAGATTAAAGATGAACCCCAATAAATGAGCTTTTGGAGTATCGGCTAGGCAGTTTTTAGGATTTATGGTGCATGAGCGGGGAATAGAAATTAGTCAAAGGAGCATTAAGGCGATCAACAAAACAGAGCCACCAACAAATAAAGAAGAATTGCAATCTCTGCTTGGAAAAATAAATTTTATCAGAAGATTTATATCAAATTTGTCAGGTATGATTGATCCTTGGACTCCGTTGTTGAAATTGAAAAATGATGAGAAATTTGTCTGGGAAGAAAAGCACCAAAAAGTTTTCAATGATATAAAGGAATATCTTGTTTCTCCTGCAGTTTTAATGCCACCAAGAGAGGGGATTCCATTCAGATTATATTTATCTATTGAAAGCAATGCAATTGGCTCGATTCTTGTTCATGAGTTTGAAGGGAAAGAAAGAGCGATTTTTTATTAAGTCGACGATTGATTGACGCTGAGACAAGATATTCTGAAGTGCAAAAGTGGTGCTTATGCCTGTATTTTTCTTGCACTAAGCTAAGGCCTTATTTATTGAATAGTGAATGCATCGTGATATGCGTAGCCGATGTAATCAGGTATATGCTATTGGCTCCAATCTTAAAAGGGAGGATCGGCAAGTGGATTTTTGCATTGTCAGAATTTGATTTGAGATATGAGTCACCACAAGCCGTTAAGGGACAAGCAATAGCCGATTTTATTGTTCAGCATAGAGATAAATCGGTTGAGTTGGTTGAGCCGGTGCCGTGGTCTTTATTTTTTGATGGGTCGGCTTGTAAACATGGATGTGGCATCGGATTGGTTATTATTTCGCCTCGGGAGGCATGTTTTGAGTTTGCTTTTGCTATCAAGCCTTATCATACTAACAATCAAGCCGAGTACGAAGCAGTGTTAAAGGGGTTGGAATTATTGCAAGAAATTGAAGCCGATGCCATAGAGATAATGGGCAATTCATTATTGGTTATCAAAAGATTATGCGGGGAATTCGAGTGCAAAGATGATAATTTATAAGTTTATTATGATAAATGTTTGGATCTGATGAAGAGATTCAAAATTGTTTCGTTAATGCATATTCCCAGAGAGCAGAATTTGGAAGCAAATGATTTAGCTCAGGGTGCTTCTGGTTTCAAGACCATTGGGTATGAAGAGATAGTTATGAAGGATCCGATGGACAATAGTGATGAGTTTGAAAGCGATGAGTCGATTGAGATTGATATACCGATGGGAAAAGATGATTGGAGGTATGAAATTTATAGTTATTTGAAAACTCCATCACAATCGGCTACAAAGAAATTAAAGTATCATGCTTTGAAATATGTGTTATTGGATGATCATCTATATTATCGGACGATATATGGTGTTCTTCTTAAGTGCATAAGTTTGGAAGAAGCAAAAGTTGTTATGTATGAAGTACATGAAGGGATTTGTGGTACACATCAATCGGCTTATAAGATGAAATGGTTGCTTAGAAGGGTTGGATATTTTTGGCTTTCAATGTTGGAAGATTGCTTCAGATATTATAAGGGTTGTCAAGATTGTCAAAAGTTTGGAGCAGTTCAACGAGCACCTGCATCGGATATGAATCCAATCATCAAACCATTGGGGAATTGACATGATCGGTCAGATATATTCAGCATCGAGTAAAGGACATAAGTTTATTCTAGTAGCAACCGATTATTTCACTAAGTGGGTTGAAGCTATTCTGTTGAAGAAAGTTACTTCAACCGATGCTATAAACTTTGTTAAGGAACACATTATACATCGGTTTGGTATCCCATAGACTATAACTACTGATCAAGGTTCAATTTTCGTATCGGATGAGTTTGTTCAGTTTGCAGAGGGTATGGTTATCAAGTTATTAAATTCATCGCCATATTATGCTCAAGCCAATGGACAAGCAGAAGCATCGAATAAGAGTTTGATAAAGTTGATCAAAAGAAAGATTAGTGAACAACCTAAAAAGTGGCATTCAACGTTATCGGAATCATTGTGTGCTTATCGGATGTCATGCCACGGATCGATTAAGGTACCTCCTTATCAATTAGTTTATGGACACGATGCAATTTCGCCATGGGAGACCAACATCGGCTCGAGAAGGATTGGGTTATAGGATCAATTAACAGCCGATGAGTATTATAATTTAATGGTTGATGAGTTAGAAGATTTGGCTCAAATCCGATTGAAAGTGTTGGAAAAGATTAAAGAGAATAAAGCAAGGGTTGCTAGGTATTATAACAAAAAGATTGTGTCGAAATCTTTTGAGGCTGGAGACTTGGTATGGAAATTAATTTTACCGATCGGATCACATGATAATCGGTTTGGAAAATGGTCTCCAACTTGGGAAGGACCTTTTAAGGTTCATCATGTGGTGCCTGGTAATGCTTGTTTGCTTGAAGGATTAGATGAAGTTTTTGGAAAAGTACTTAATGGAAAATACCTAAAGAGATATTTCCCTAGCGTTTGAGTAAACACTTAATCGGTTGATTAGCCGATTATGTGGCAGCCGATGAACAGTGGTACATCGCCCCTAGACGGACGATATGAACTATCGCCCTCAGAAAAAATATTCAAATATTACATCATTAGTCATCAATCCAGTGCTTCAAATATGCGAACTTCATTGCATAATAAGTTTATTACAAATCGGCTGTACGACCGATTGGGATCACTCAAGATTGATGAAATTAAAATAGTTGGCTACTGATTAAGAAAATTGATGACATACTGAAGATATTGAACACGAATTTGATCTATGTTATCAATTATGCGTTGATCTTCCTCGTGAGTCCTAGGAGGTGGCACATTGATATTGTTGAGTTGGCGCTGAAAGTCTCGAAGAGTTCTTGATAAATCGGCTTCGCATTCAATCTTCATGCTTGGGAGACGCTCTAATTGAGAATATTTTTCTGCTCGGTCTTGACGAATTTTTTCAAAGGAAGCCAGGGGCTCGGATTCTTGTTGATCTAGAGAAGCGATTTGTCTCTCTAGGACAGAGGGAGCAAAATCAATCTTGAGAGTCATGGCAGTTTGCAGTGTTGATTCCCGGCGGGATCGTCTGCCGGCTGAAGAATGATGATCGGCTATCCGTTGGCGAGCTCTGGTGACTGGAAGAGAATGACAATCGATGAAGGCAGCTTTGTTGGTGCTCGTGGATATCATTGATGATATTTTTGATGGAGTCAGATTTCTCAATACACTGTATCTAGTGGTGACTCTAGAAGCTCCATCACAGCGAGCAATCTCTGTTTGACCGATGATGAAATGGGAAGAGGTTTGCTTGAGGCTTCATCATCCTTACAATATTGGGATATGTCGAAAGGGAAATATTTAGCAGGACCCTGAGAATGTTCGATGTTAGGATATTGATGAAGTATTGAAGGAATAATGATGATCGGGATTGAACCTCTATGGACATATGATCAGCATCTCCTGAGATTGAGCAAGGAACTTTGGTATCTCCAGAATTCGGAATGTCCAGAAGTTCATCTAAGGACGAGTTGGGCTATAAAAAAAAATCAAGGATGACATTGTGGAAAATAAATAAAAGAGAAAGTAGGGGATTTACCTTGGAGGCAGTTGAAGATGCCATAGCGACGCGAATAATGAACAAGGAGATAGTGATAGTCTGAGACTGGTGGCGAGGATAAAAGGATAGTGATGAGTCCGGCCCAGGTGGGGTTGGATGAAAGCCCGACACACCGATCCGGATCCCCGAATCCTGCAATCTTAGCACCATACGCCCAAAGCCCGACACACCGATCCGGATTCCCCGAATCCCGCAATCTTAGCACCGCAACTCTGGTGCACCCACTCAGGGAAAGACCCAATCTCCCTAAAAGACTAGTCTGATAGGGGAAGGGTGGCTCTTCCTTTTAAGGTGGCTTCCTCCTCCCTAGCTAAGCAAGGTGGGATTATTCAGAGGCTCAGACGTTCGCCGCCCGACTACAACCGTACTAGACGTTAACTATACTAGACAATTGTGTGTTAACTGTACTAGACAGTTGTGTGTTGTGTCTTTGTCAGCGGGTAATAGTGGAGGATGTCCTCATTAGCAACACAGCTTCCGAGCCATAGACGAGAAAAAACGGTGTGCATCCTGTCGCTCGACTTGGTGTGGATCGCAAGGACCACAAAACAGACGGCAACTCCTGCAACTACTTGCCCGCGTAAGGCTTGAGTCGATTAAAGATTGTAGGCTTAATGCATTGAAGAACCATGCCATTAGCTTGCTCGACTTGCCCATTGCTACACGGATGTGCAACAGAAGCAAAACAAATCTTGATCCCAAACTCGTCGCAGAAATTTTTAAAGAGATCACTTATAAACTGGGTGGCATTGTCAGTTATTATCCTGTTGGGGATGCCAAAACGATAGATAATTCTGAGGAAGAAGTTCTTATCTCATTGGGCTATAATTTTGGGCACTGGTTTTGCTTCAATCCACTTTGTGAACTTGTCTACTGCCACAAAATGATAAGTGAACCCACCCGGGGCTTTTTTGAAGGGGCCGACTAGATCTAGCCCCCAAACTGCAAAAGGCCAAGATAATGGGATTGTTTGCAGTTCTTGAGCTGGAACATGAATTTGTCGGCCAAAAAACTGACAACCTTCGCAAGTTTTGACAACCCTCTCCGCATCGTTGACAGCAGTTGGCCAATAGAATCCTTGACGAAAAGCTTTGCCCACTATGGTTTTCGACCCGGCATGGTTGCCACATATGCCCGAGTGAATTACATTTAAGATCTGACGTCCTTCGTCAATACTAATACACCTCATGAGCACTCCATTAGCTGCCTTCATCAACTCGTCCTCATGAATCGTTTAAACTTTGCTTTTCCGTTCAATCTTCTCAACTTCAGCTTTGTCGGATGGCAACTCATCTTCTGATAGAAAACAAAAAATTAGATTCGTCCAGTCATCCTGCAGATAGACTACAACTAATTGGCCCGACTGCTTGGTAGTCGGATTTTCAGAGGTTTTGGTAGCCGGCTGTTACGAAGAGTCGACAACCTGCTCTCTCTTTTTAATAGTTGGCTCATGTAAGTATTCAATGAATATGTCATCAGGAACCGTTTGTTGACGAGAACCCAGATTAGCCAAGTGTTGACGTGAAATTTGACTCCCATGTGTACTATGCTAGGCCTGGGAGATTTGCTTGCTCCAGAGTGCAGGTTCTTATTCGACGGGTTCTGAGCATGCCAGTTGATTTGATCCTGCAATCAACAAGAATAAAACTTAAGTTAAATTGGGATCGTTATCGGCCTAGAGGAAGCCGATGCCATATGTTGGGATCGGCCTCGTAGAGAGGAATTAAACTTGTATCGGCTATTTAGAGGATTAGGTTCATTAATACTTAATTTGTATTAACAATAAACTTAGTAGGTCGGACTTAACCGATGCAGCACAAGATTATGATTAACTATATGAAATACCTTTGAAGCAGTTTTAAAAAAGTTGAAGCCAATACAAGCGAAAGATAAACTATCGGCTGAAACCCCGATAGAACCATGCACATCGTGATCGGACATGTCTAATCCGATTGGCTTTAGAAATGGGCTGAAGGATTGGACCGAACCAAGACAGCTTAACCCGATGACTATTGTAAACCGATTTAAACAATCCGATACACGGCATGCATGATGGTAGAT
>CM002479.1:8272307-8313567 GCA_000325765.3 Leersia perrieri
AAACAAGTACCTCTGCAAATGAAAACACACGAAATTCATTGTGTAGCAATATTTGTTCAAATATATAATAAGTAAATCTAACATAGAACATATACACCTTTGGTTGATGAATATATTAGGTAGTCAAGCTCATATCTAAGCTAGTTATGTCCTCATCAGTTGCCGACTGAAGTTAATCACAAGTCTCTATGAGTTCAAGCATATGACGAGTCCAGCTCTAAAGAAAGCAGACTGGATGATGTTGGCCGACTGGAGGAAGCACGCGACATCGTAGTACTTCAGTCGGCTAAGTACCAACAAGGCCTACGTCATTACCATAATCGCAATGTACGAGGTGGAGCTTTTCTGGTGGGTGATCTAATCTTGAGAAAAATTCAAACTACCCAGAACAGACATAAGCTATCTCCAATTTGGGAGGGCCCATTCATCATTGCTGAAGTAACAAGGCCGGGTGCTTATCGTCTTCAATGTGAAGACGCATCTCTGGTGGACAACTCTTGGAATATAGAACAGCTACGTCCCTTCTACACTAAGCATTTTAATTCTTGTCTCTGCTGACTGCCTATGTCGAGTACCTTTGATACTCGAGTAGCCAATCGGGGGCTATGTGTATCTTATATACTTTGTCTTCAATAAAGTCAAATTTTTTCATGCCTAATTATGAAGCTCTAATTACTGAAGTTCTTGTTTGGTACGCAAAGGGGCCTTGATTGCTTTTGCCGGGTTCCTGTACACAAGATCTAGTCGGGATGAGTGTTTAAATATAAGGCATACCAAAAATGTCTTTGCTGACTCATGTCATTTAAAATCACTCTCCAGATCGTGAAGCTCATTTGATTATCAATGAGTGTTTAAACGTATGGATTCAGTGTGAATTACATAATGTGCGACTTCGTAAAACAAAAAAGGATTTCATAAACAAAAGAAACATTCGAATGTTACATACATATGATTGTTTTTGAATAGATTCTACTGTGTTCTACTCGTCATTGTTTTCCTCCTCAGGATACAAGGCATCATTCACCATAATTTGAGCCATTTCATCTACTTCATCAAGGAGCTCCAAAGCCTTCTCGGCAGTTGTCCCATTCGCGTATCCTGAGGTGATTGGCTTGAGATCAACCTTAGGATATAATAACTTGCTTACTGCTAAGGTTTGACCACAAGCAACACTGGCGCTCTCAAGGATGATATTTTTGAGCCTGGATGGGGCCGACTGGAGAAGCTCGATCACTGTCTGGAAGTTTGAAATATTTGACCCGGCAGTGGCTGCGTGAAGATTGTCAAGAATAGGCTCTACAGCTTGGCATAACTCGGCGTTTATTCTTCTAGCCTCTTCCAATTCAGTCTTCATCTTCAAGAACTCTTCATTATGTTTGGTCTTCATGGCACTGAGTTCTTTAGTAGATGTTCTCTTCAAATCTACACGGGGAATTGGAAGAGAGATTGGTTTGGTGAACAAGACTTGAGTCGAGTCATCAAAATAAAAAGACACACCCTCATGCTTTTCCAAGAGGGCCTCAAGTTTGTCCTTGTTGTGCTTTGCCTTCTCATGTCATTTCACATTCAGGACAACAGCATGAGCTAGCATTTTCTCGGCCGAGTATTTTTCCTTGATGAGTTCTGATGAAGATAGAGATATTCACAAAGCCTGAAGATTACTGAAGCCTTCTAAATAAAGGGATTATGATTACCTTAATTTTTTCTTTGAAGCTGACTCAATTCAACCTGGAGTTCAAGGATCTGTTCATCAGCTTTCCTTTTGGCTTCAAGTTTGGCAGGATCATGGCCAAGGAAATCTAGATACAAAACAATCAGACCCAAGGAAAGATCATAGATAATGGAATTACTCTGTGATGAGAGATTACCTCTGAGTTTTTCCTTGAAATCACTGCGGATATCTCTATAGCCAGCTACCTCCCTCCTGAGAATAGCGAGCTCTTCTTGAGCTTGCTCAGCTTTTTCAGTCAGAGGAGCAATGCGTTCCAACAGGATATCTTTGGCGCTGGTGTTTTTTACTACTTTCTAGAAAAGATGTTTATGAGAACAGTGCATAAATTAAAGCAAGCAAGACTTTCAAACAAGGTGATTTACCAGGACAAGGTCTGAAGACTCGGACATTAATTGGATGAGGCGTGTCATGTTCTTCTGGTCTTCAACTTGGTCCATGCACGCGACCTGGTCATAATTAGGGCCATATCACCAACCAATGATCTATGAGGAGAAGTTTGAAAGAATCAAGATGAAACAATACATGGAAGAATCATATTTAAAAGGAAAAGGGTACCAGTGTTACCTCATCACTTGTTTTTTAACTGTCAGAACCAACAGTCGGTTCAATGACAACAGGAGAGTCTTGTATTTGCTTCCCCTTATCAGCACTCGCCGCATCAATGGCAGATGTGAACACCAAGGCTAGGGAAGAAGTGGCTTCACTGGTAGTGACTAGAGCGGCAGCAGCAGTGGTGGATGGAGCAGTCTGGACTAAAGACAAGATTTTTTGGAGTATGATCGAGTCAAGAAAGAATAGTGCTCGGCTAGTATGGAATAAGTTTATAAAGAACATACCAGTGGGGATGATATAAGAAGATGTTGCAACTTAGGCTACGGTGGGGCAGATCTCCATGGTGGTGGCGAGACAGTGGTTGCTGGGACCTCTTCCTCCACAGACTCCGACTGAGAACCAGCCGGCACAACCACGGGCTTCTCGACTACTAAAGAAGTCGAGGGTTGTGGTGGAGTATCGTCGTCCTTACCAGTGAAACTGGTATTGGGCTTGCTGCGTCGGGTAATCAAGGTTAAAGAAGATCTAAAGACTTGAATGCAGAAATCAAAGACATATTAAAGAGAAGAAGACTTACATGTTGGACACCTTCAAACGCCCACGCTTTGCCGGGCGAGGTGAGAAGGGCCTTGCCTTAGGCGCCGGGGGTGGTGGAGGAAAAGACAAGCGAGGGGCTGGGGCCGATTGATTGGCTGTGTCGTTGTCCGAGTCGCTGGTGACCATCAACTTACGCTTCCTCCCTTGAAGGGAGTCGGCGTGGATCGAAGTAGCAGTGGCAGCCACTTTGGTTGCCTCCTCCTCGTTATCTCCGAGCTCATCGAAGAAGTCGACGGCTGGGCTGACAGGTACTGGAGCCTGCTGGGCTCTAACAATCATGGTGACACTCGGAGGCCTGGAGTCAAGCTGGTAATACTCCTAGGAATCAGTACAAACAATTAATACTCTAAATGGAGAAGGGATATATGTTACATCAATAAAGATACATACCTGAGTAGTCTGCCTAAAAATATGGAAGGATCTACACCGAGGTTTGTTTTTCTCGGTGGGGATGTCGACGCCTTTGGCAAAAAGTGCTCAAAGTTTGTTGCCGACTTCTTCTGTTAGGTCGACTTCCGACTCCCTGGTAGAGTCGTGGTGACCTGTGTACTCGAAGGTTGGGTGAACCCGCTCCTTGAGGGGATTCAGTCGGTACTTCAAAAAGTGCCGAGCTACCCAGATTCCAGTCAGCCCATCTTTCTTCAAGTCCGCAATTTTCTTCATGAGGGGCTCGATTTCTTGAAGTTCTGACTTGGAGAGTTTGGCATTCCAAGAATCACAAGGGATGGGGTACTCGGAAGAATATTCGCTGAGTGACTTCTCAGAGTCAGGGTAGTAAAACCACTCCTCGTGCCATCACTTGTTGGAAGTGTTGAATGACATATTGAAATACTTGTTAGTGGAACGGCGTTGAAATCCGGTTCCACCAACATTGGAGATGTTGGCAAGGCTAGGATGTGGTTTCAGAAAGAATAGGGCTCGAAAAAGGTTGAAGTGAGGAAAAATGCCCATGAAGGTTTCGCACAGGTGGATGAAGATGGAGACATGGAGAATGGAGGTGGGATTAAGATGGTGAATCATAATCCCATAAAACTCGAGAAGCCCCCTAAGGAAGGGGTGAGCAAGGAGAGAGAATCCCCGATAGAAAAAAGGGGTAAAACCAACTGCCTCGCCTGTATTAGGTGAGGGCAGGATATCAAATCGAGCAGGGCGCCAAGGAACTACCTCTTGACGAAGAAGAACACCCTCCACCATTTGGCTTAGCTTGCCCTCGTCGATTGAGCTCGGAAGCGACCCGGATTCCTTGCTGACGGGTGCGTTGGCAGTGGTCTTGGAGCTCCCAGTGCCAGCCATGATGGAGATTGGGGTTGGATGGCTGAGGATTTTTGGGGACGCAAGGTGGAGCTCAGGAGCGCGGTATGAATCGCGAGAGAAAGAATGGATCTAGCGCTGCGCAACAATGAAGCAACAGTGTTGACTCGGACGGAGAAGACGAAGAGGTAAAGGGGAAAATTGACACCGTTGGACACACGTCAGATCCACAATTTTCGTAGTTTGACTAAATGGACCCCGGGTTTAACGGCGTCAGTTTAGAGCTGTTATATGGAAGCTCAAGGGTTTATCAGAGAAATCAGTCAGCGGTAAAGGATTCGGATTGATCACTCGGATTGTCACAGGAAATTTAGCTTGGTCATTTGAGTAAGAGATCGCGTTGAGAAGATCTGGAAATTTACTTGATAAGAGAGCAGCCGACTGCTATAAAAACTAGATAATTGGATTATTTTGGGTTGATAAGCCTCTGGCCTATCACTTGTGATGAGGACATCACTCTTTCAGATGCACACAATACACCTCCGTTGGATATTCGAGGTCCAATCACTAGAGCTCCCGCACGCTAATTAAATTTAGACGTGAGCTCGTTCCTATGTTCTTCTTCGTATGATTTTGAGAAAAGATTGCTACCTGATGATTGTATTATGATTAGGAATCATGGAGAGGACAAGGAGTCATTTGGAGGGATCCTTGGAGGCATGGAGGATTGACAAGGGCGTCCAAGTCAAGGTACAGGCCCAAACCAATTCGACTTCGGCCACGGTTCGGAGTCCAGGACTAGTCTGCACTAAAACGGTCGCCCCGGTCGCATACGTGCTCGGATTGAGGCGTTCTTTATATGGTTGGAAATCTAAGAAGATATCTTTTCCAATGGTTCTGGTCCCACATCCAAATTCCTTTTGAGTCAACAGGAATCGTCCGAACAATTTGACGTCCATAATCTGTTCCGGTGTTGCGTCACCGTCTTTGGGCCTTTTGGGCCTTGTATCGTGTCCGAGTCCAATAGGGACGCGTCTAGGGGGTCTTGCGCGACCCTATCCTATATATATCAGTAGCCGTCGCCTAGGTTAGGGTTGGGTTTTGCTTAGATTATTTCTGCCAAGAACAGTTTCGCCGCTAGATCGGTTTGTAAGACCCCAACTCGTGAGCTTAATCATTCATCTGCAATTTTGGTTGCTTTCTTTCTCGTTCTTGTTTGTATTCTTCGATTCGCAAACAGGGATTAGCCTTCTCGGCGAGGCCATCTGTGTTCCGGCATGGGTGGTAACCAGAGGAGACGTGGTGCTGCGATTGCGGGGCTCAAGAAGCCGGATCGACGTGTATTGCGACTCTGCCCAAATCGATTGTCTACCGGAACCTTTTGGAAGATCGGGAACCCTAGTCCACATCAACTTGGGAATATTAATTCCTGTGATTGATGCTAAGCTAAACTTTGACATAGCCTAGTGAATTTTAAGCATGCCCTTTGTGCCTTTAGGTGATGATAAATCACGTGCAGTTTACTTGGAGCTACTAGCATTGTGCGGTCTCAGAGAGTAATGATCTGATTCAGGATTTGCTTACCCTTATTCAAATTAAGGTGCAAATTATTACTACTCTAATCACTCGGCTAAAAGCCTAATAGAGAGATATCGAGCCTCTGGCCTATTCTCCAGATTAACTAGGTGATTGATGCTAAGCTGTATACCTTGGTAGTTATCAAGATGAGGAAACATGTATATCCGACTAAAAAATCGCATTCGGCTATAGCTATGCGTATCGTGTTATAGCCTCTGGCCTATCATTCAAAATGATCGATGATAAGCTTCAAATGTTCTGATTGCTTCAAATAGACTCTAAGTTTAGTTGTTTTTTCAACTAATCTTAGAGTCGGGGGCTACACCTAATAGGTGCGCCACTCGGCGCCCCAATTTTTTCTCTGGATTTTATGGTGGAGCCCTTCACAGCCTCTTTGCGAGATGATTGGGAAGAATAATGGAAGATGGAAGATTGAAGGTTTGGAGATTGTTGAAGAAGAAGATGCAATTCGACTATGAATGACTCGGGGGCTACTGTGGAGAATATGGATACCGGGTATCTACTCGGACCATCACTAGCCCACGAAGAAGAGGTGTTCTAGAAGATTGATAGAAGGAAGACAAAGAGGACCGGCCGATCAGTGCCTTGTTTCCCACGGCGCAATCTAAGGAGATAAGGCGTATTCCGAGTCGTATGCAACTCGGAGTTCATATATGTAAAGAGATAAGTCACCCGGTTGGGCTTTGCCTTCTATCCCACGGTAGTCGACCGGGTAGATATTGTAATAAAATAAGGAAACCCTAAGCCGCCTAAGGCTAGGACTCCTAGATGACTCGGCTTCCCCTCCGTATATAAGGAGGGGTCGAGGACGTCGAATCATATCACAGCATACACCATATTTAGTCATACAAACTCGGCGAAATACATCCTCCGAACTGGATTAAGGTTATTATTCCATTGTCGGGCCCGAACCAGTATAAATCCTTGTGTTCCGTCACCATCTAACTTTCGAGTTCGTGCGTAGCCCCATATAGTTTATTGCCAGTCCAAAACACCGACCGTGTGCATCAGAGAGAGTGATGTCCTCATCATCCTCTTTCTCATGAATTGAAGTCGTCCTCGACTCAAAAGCGTCCTCCTATCCCAAGTAAGGCTTTAAATCTGAAATATTAAAAGTAGGACTAACCCCGAACTTGGGAGGCAACTCAAGTTTATATGCATTGTCATTAATCTTCTCAATTATTTTAAAAGGACCATCAACCCTAGGCATTAACTTTGACTTTCTCAAATCTGGAAAACACTCCTTTCTCAAATGCAACCATACTAAATCACCCACTTCAAGTTTTACTTCTCTTTTTCCTTTACTACCAGCAAAATTACCCCGTCCTGCCGAGTTAATTACGACAGACTGTCATAACCATCCAACCGAAGTTAAATGCGGAGGTGCATCTAACCCCAGAAATTTATATGTATGAAACTATACTGCGGGGGAGACACCCGTACTGAGCTGTCACCATCGGCGGCCCGCAAACACACCCAGAGTATAATCGCCCAAATAATTGTAAGATCCAGCCCAGACACCATGTCTAAGCCATCACTCCCTACTCTATAGCCTTGCAATTGAAGTAGAGTATCTAAGTTCCAGATTAATATTACGAGGACTAGCCTAAGTTGAATACTAACCGAGTTCCTAGACATTATACCCGCACCAATGCAAATCCCAGATAAATGTAACCACACTGATGTGGGGTACCATATTCATTATACTTACTAACACTCACACGCACACGTCACCGCGATATCTATTAGATGGGATCCATACACGCATAATAGCCACCGTAACCTCACGCGTACTTGACGGCGATCAAGAGTGATTCAGTATAATAAATACAACACCAGGAGTGGAACAAAGGAGATAGACGCCGAGATAGCTTGCCAGTCGTCATGAGGCGTGGCCGTCAACCACACGAAGGCAATGACAAAGCTAAACGCCCGTGGGTCTCGATACCAAGCGCTATCCCACAACTATCTCAATTGTTTCAAACCCATACTCATGCATAGCTAGTCCCTAAGATGTTAATGACTAGCAATACACTTTCATCAAAGCAATGACATCAAAGACATAAAGTGGTGCTATTCTAAGCATAAGCATAAATAGTCTTAACACAACTAAGTTAATACATTGGCCACAAGCCAAAATAAATAAGGTTCAGCGGAATGCATGTCTACCCATACCACAGGCAAACCGACTAGGGGTAATCCTCTAGTAAGAACCGTCATGCAAACCAAAGCAAACAAGCTGCGGGAACGCTCCACTCAACAATCATCACCTGCAGCAAGGTTGCATAGCAACATACAAAATAGAGAGCAAGAAATCAGTATATTAAACAAATTAATGTACTGGCAAGGCGCGGAGCAACCCTAACATACTACATGCTAGCTCATCATGAAGGTAAGGCTGTGTATAGGCTCATTTGCATAAATGCCAATTTAAGTTCACAACATTTCGCAACGTTAATTTGTAAAGCATGGTAGTAAAAGCATATAAGTAATAATAGTAACAGTATAAGTAATAAACACCACTACCCATCGAGGTAGTAACATCACCATTCTCCATCATCCATCATCATCATCCACTGAACTTTACCCAAATTCACAAATAAATCACCTCATTTCAAATCCAGTTCACAAACCATTTCAAAATCATAACACTATACTCATGACACTTCACCATGCCGCTCATGATCATGAGCACAACTAATCAATTAGTTTTAGACTCTGCAGAGTTTGTACAACTTTTAAGCCCACACAATGTGAATCACTTTAGTTTGTCTCGTGCTGGCCAAAACACTACCACACTCTTCACGTTTAGTGCAATCTAGAGGTCACAACGAAACCGTTACATTGTTTATTGTTTAGCCTTGCACCAGCATGATGTGTGTTAACCCACGTTGCTAGCAAGGCAACGCCACTAGGTAGCGGGCCCACGCTTTAACCTAGCGCCGTAAGGAACCCAAAAACCGGCCTTCCCCACGAGGCACAACACCATTGTATTGGACATCTACCCGCTCAAATCATCACATATCTCATATCATTAATCAATTTCATCATTTCACAAACCTATGGGTAGAACCTCTGAGTTACCAACGAAGACCGTAACCCATACTCTTCGGCCTACCAAAATACAAGGCTAAACTCTAAACAACTTAATAGGTTAAGGCCAATCCATACTTAGCACATGTGGTTTGTACTGTCTTCATTAGTTGGTGTCATAAAGTTTGGTCCTTAATCGACTCAGGCAAACGCTCCCCCTATCGGTGTACAACTACCACCATATGTACACCACTTGCCGCCCAAGTCTAAAACAAGTTTATCTCCATTTTCAGTTTACAATACTCACACATTTAATTGCTGTCCAGCAACATCAAAATAACCATTTTCGCATATAACATTTCTCGAAAAGAAGCATTTGTAAAGCGGTAACCACTTATAAGCATGTAGCGGCAATATAAACATATATAAACCCATGTAAGCACAAATAATTGTACTCAAAAGCACTCTAAGGTTACAAACAGTAATGGAATCAATATTTCAAGGTGGATAATGCAGCAAATTGGTTATAACTACCATTCCCACATTTATATAATTTATACCAAAATTATTACTAGCTAACGTATGCATGTTTGCAATAGAAACATTTAGCCCATATAAATAGGATCAATGTGGTCAAAGGAGGGGCAAACTTGCCTTGATTTACAATGTTCTCTACCAGGTCAGCAAGCAAACAATCACCACTCCGTCGAGAATACCGTTATCTATACAAATTACGCGTATACGGGAATAAATAAATAAACAAGCATAAAATATAAAATGCCCTAAAATAAATGCAAATGATGCAGTGGGATGGCACTGGTTTTAGATGATTTTTGGTGAAGGAATTTTTATTTTATCACTTTTATTAACAGAGATATGCAATTTACAAAATAAAAGGGTTAAAAAGGGCAAAGTTTTAGTCAGCAACATTTTTGTACAGAAGTGAACAAAATTCCTTTTACAAAGTTATAGATCATGACTTGAGAAAATTAACAGAAGTGGTTTCACAATTTTTAGAGCTATATTCAATTTGTTATGGATTTTACAAGTTCTAGGCAATAATTATGGCAAAATAAAAACAAAGGAAAGGTTTGTACACAAAGTACCAAGTTTCATATTTTTGTAAAATATTTCACAGTTTTATGAGTCTAACAAAACTAGTTTCATAATTTTTGGAGTTAAAATGAATTTGCTACAAAATTTTGAAGTTCTGCTCACTTCGTGCACTTCGTGCATTTAAAAACAATTTATAAAGCATTTTCTGAAATTCTTATTCAGCCGGATCCACATGTCAGCGAGAGCGTTTTTGCAGAACAGCCCTCGGGTTTTCAGGGAATCAACCCGCACTCCACGGGGTCCCACGTGTCAGCGAAGGCGGTTTACAGAAAACCCCTCACGGGTTTTGAACACTCACGGAAAGGGGCTCTCGCGGCTGTCTGGCGGGGCCCGCCTGCCAGCGGCACGGCATGGCGGCGGGCGCTCACGGTGGCGTCACCGGCAAATCGAGGCAAGTTAGGGGTCGGTTTGAAAAGGTGAAATGTGCACGGGAGAGTGACGAAGCTATGGGTGGTGGTGGTGCGCTGGGTGGTCGCCGGAATCGTGGCGGCGGCGACGGCTCTCGGGGAGAAGGTGCATGTGGGTTTTAGGGCGGTTTCAGGTCGAAGCTGTGCATGCATGTGGTTTCTGGGGGTGGTGCGATGCTCACCGAGCTAGATCCAGGTGGTGGCGATCCAGGGACAGCTCCAACGACGGTGGAAGTTGGCCTGCGGTGACGGGAAACGGCGGGTCGACGTTGGTGGCTTGAATCGGCCAGGGAGAGCTAAAATCAGTGCATGCAGAAGGTTTAGGGGACTCCGGACATTGCTCAACCATGAGGGATTGGAGCGAAGCTCACCGGGGAAGGAGATCGATGACGGCGGCGACGGCGGCCGGAGAAGTGGGAAAAAGGCCGTTCCGGCGATGTAGAGGACGGCGGCGCGATTAGCTGCAGTCGAACCTTGTCGGAGTCGAGGCGAGCGTGTGGGCACAACACGACGGCGGGAAGATGCTTTGGCGGTGAGGAACGGCGGCTGGATCCGCACAAGGGGGATTCCATGGTGTTCAAGGGTGAGTGAGGAGTGAGGGAGAGTGGGAACGCGGAGAGGTGTGAATGGCGAGCTCACTGGTGTCTTTGGCTTGCAAAAGAAGTGAAGTGGGGAGAGTGGGTGAGAGAGAGAGAGGTGGCTGGTGCACTCATTGTGTTCCAGGGATGTCCATTGGGCTAGAGGGGCGATGGATGCTGTGAGGGAGCAGTGGGTGACTGTCATGTGGGTCCCAGGGGCTGTGGGGCCCACCTGCAGTGAAAGAAATTCGAAATTTCTGCTTGTAGGCTAAGTCAAAGAGAGAGAGTTATGATGGATCTTTGGGCTAGATTTGTTATCCCTTCCTCTGCACGATTTGATGGAGCAAGAGCTCTCCCTTGTATTCCAAGACATGAGGATACAATGTGCTGAAGTGGTTATGTCAAAAGTGGTATGGTTAGGGCTTGATGATCTTTCAAAGATTGATCAAAAAGCTGATTACTGCTGTATACAGGGAGATTAGTGGGTGATTGAACTTTTGGAGGGAGAAAAGAAAGGGTTAGAGAGATATCTGGGATGTGCCACTTCACAGGGTGTTAGAAGAAGGTTAGTTCAAGGTTTTGGCTGAAACCAAATTTCAAAAAGAGGTTTTGAAATAGATTTCACAAAGTGAGCAAGATTGAATCTAATAAACTGTTTTTCAGGATTTTGGAGAGATTAAGATAGATCAACGAGTTGGCAAACCTTGTTGAACAATTCTGAAAATTTGTGGGTTGTTTTCTGACATGTCAAAGTATTTTTGAGAATTTTTGTGGAATTTTTGGATGCATATTTTAACCATAGGAATTAATTGATGATTGCTTGCAATGCATGTATATGTCCTCATTGAATATGCAAGAAGATCCAAAAACAATAAAAATAATTCAAGCACACAAGGTCATTACACATGATGCATGGCACATTTTATTTTATCATTTTATGTGTACAAAGGTTTTAAGAGCTAGTTTCTTAATTTCCTAAACTACTTGTTAAGTGGAGATGAGCTATGCAAAACTAATGCACAAGTTAAATTTGGTTTTTGTTATAAGTAAAAGTTGGTTTTGGTTATAGCTAAACTTTTAGAAAAAGTTTTATTTTCATGCAAGTTTTGAAACATTTTAACTTAACTAAATGCATCACACACACACCTAAACTCAAAAGCAAGTTTTTTTTTCCTGGTATGTTACAAACGATATACTAATCATATAAATGTTAAAGTTGCCAAGACTAGTCTATGATTGGACTAGGCTACCGCAATTGTATATAGATGAATATATTGAAGTATTGAAGTCTTACAAAAGAAATAGAAAGCAAAGTTAGAACTTTACCCGAATTCCTCCGAAGTCTTCCTTTAACTAGAACTATTCTATTCCTACTTCTACTAGACTAATACTACAAGTAGAGTGAGCTTAATTCCTTGCTTTGGTGTGTGTTGAAGAGTGGAGTGAGGCATCCTTTTAAAGAGCTCAATGGCGACAGCTTCCCATGGGAAATGACCACCATGCCCCTTGTAACTGCCATCAGGAGCCAATGAGAGACTACCACTTCGAAGGTCGGTGGGGAAAGGCGGCAGGCCTGGTTCGGCCGAACCACCCAGGCCTCCCACCGACCTCTCCTTTGTCCAGCAGTCTGACAGGTGGGTCCCGGTGTTAGTAGCACGTGCAATGACGGTTACTTAGGTCGGTAACTCTGTCAGTGGGCCCTCTCATTCCTTGGGAGTGAGGTTTCCTCCATTTCTTCTCCTTTTTGATCTATTTTCTTTATATGTAAATATTTGCCAAGTACAAGTGGAAATAGATTATTCTGAAATAAATATGCTTTGCAAGCATACCTAATTCTCTATTATTTTGTAATATTGAGGGTCAAAATGTTGCAATAACGGCCGTCAACAAAACCCCCCAAGCTTAAACCTTTGCTCGTCCCGAGTAAAGGAAAGAACAAAAATTTAAACCTAGTTGTTGATCAGGAGTTGCTACAATGTCATATATCTCAGATCTACAGGTGCATAGTGTAATATCCTCTACAACCTAAGCAAGCTAGCATATTCTATGCCCATGTACTTGTGTTCATGAATATAGCACATACCTTTGCCTCGCCTTCGGTAGTTGAGAGATAGAACGGTTCATAGAGCGCTATTCACCTGCTCTAGTTCAACTTTTATTTCGGAGTTTTTGAAAGATTTTGAAAATAAAAACAAGTTCCTCAAGCGATCTCACGGTCACTCTAATGTGTATAAATCCTCACCAAGAGATTGTCTCTTTTGATTCCTACATCTAAAGGTTTATATTTGGAGCTGGGTAGGGATCAAAATGAGGCATACTTGTATTCACATTTACTACTAAGTCAAAAACTATGACTAAAGCAGAAAGTAAATCATACTCAAGATGACGATTGTGCAGAGTGTGTGGAGTATGAAGGGGAAGTGGATGTGAAATTTTTTTTGGCTCCTTTTTGGGGATATGTCTCTTTCTCCTTTTTGGAAGCCTTTTTTTTGCGAGGGAGTATTTTTGGCCACATTGTTTTATTTGGGATTTTTTTGTAAGAGTTTGCACTCTTGATTTTTGGTAATGGGCTACCCTCCTCTTTTTGGCTTTGGATATTTTTGTGGAGAAAGAGCATATGGATATGGATATTTTTGTGGAGCTTTTTTGGTGGAATGGAATATGGTCGAATGGAATGGATGCTTCCTTCCGGTGTAGAAGTCTAGCATGTGCAAGTGGTTTTTGATCTTGATCATAGAGCATGAAAAACATCTACACAAGTTATCGAGTTTGACAAAGGTCAATGGAAATACAAGTAACCAAAATGTATAAGGTTTGTTATGAAGAACATTTTTGGCCTTGGTGGGTATTTATATCACATGAGGAACTTTTCATTTTATTTTTGAAAAAGAAATCATCTGGAATTCAAGTTAAATGTCGAGCAAGATTCTAGCAACACTATTTACCATATCATAGTTCTCAACAACCTAGACTTAACATTGGCAAGTCACTAAAACATTTACCACAAATTAGGCATAAAACATGTTTGCTTACTTGAAGTCTAAGACATTATTCTACTATGAACCCATATATAAGAGATATATAAACAGAGCAACTTTTCATTATTTCAACATGAAGAGATTAGGATGTTTTACCTAGCATAGGGAAATCGAACCTATCTTTTTGGTTTTTTTTATTTTGCAAATTTTTATGTTGTTTTAATTTTTTTAGATGCAATGCAAAAAGTAAACATGCAAATGCAATGATACTAGTTACCTTGGTGGAGGGAGAGGCATCTCCCCCCAAGCTTGCTTTTTGCTCAGGGACACTGGTATGGATTGAATCCCTGGAAGCGAAAGTAAGCCTGCAAGTCGGCCTGCTGCTGCTGCATCATGGTGTTGATGTTGGAGAACTTCTTGTCAGCATGCTGATGCCATTCTTGCGTCTGCGCCACATGTTCCGCAAGGTCCCGATTCATCTCCTCCGTCTGCACATCCAGTGCATCCATCCTTCTAGTGAGCTCTCTCAAATCCCCGCGAGAGGAGGTGGAGTGTCTCATGTTGAAGGATGGAGGCACACCGCTCGAGCTGGCCGAGTGGGCCGTAGTGGGTATGCGCCATTGGCTTTCGCTGACACTAGGCCAGGGTGAGCCAACGGCACTGGGCTGTGATTGCGCCTGGGTACAACCAGGCGCATCTCCAGTAGAAGCCCAGTATACCTCACTGGTGCGCGTCGGTGTAGTGGATGAAGATTCCTCATTGCCTTCTCTTGCCCTTTGTCATGTGTTCGTGCGTGATGTCCCTGCAGCAGGTTCTATCGGCTACAACTGTATGGGTAGTTCACCATAGTTATACAAATGATACTTCGGGTTAGGTAATGGGATTTCATTCGTATAACGGGCGTAAAAGAAAAAAAGAGTGCCATCTGCTGCATGGTTGAGCATGTGGCCTTGCACCCAATATGACTCATCAATATAGCAACGACGAGAGGTAAGGAAGGCAATGAGCTTGCCAGTCATTACCCCCAGCTCATTCGCTATATGAGTAATCAATAAGGTGCACTCCACTACAGCAGTAAACTTAATGTTCTCTAACCATTGTTTAATCATGCATCATACAGGAGCAACTTTTATCTTATAGACCATGGCAAAAAGAATAGCTATTTCATCTTCTCTAACAGGTCTTAATTAAATCCTTATGTGGAAACATGGTGATGGCAATCCATTTGTGCATGAATCTAAGGGTAGGATTATGGATGTCATTATTTTTAGGTTTCCTAGAGGTGGGGGACCTGTGATTTTCTCCCAGAATGCCACCTTTTGAAAGCCAGGAATAGCCTTGGGTAGGTCAGTCTTACACCTATCATGGAAAAGAAGAAGGGTGGTTAGGTTCGACCAAGAGAGCGTGTACCCCTTGCCAAAAAACCTAAACGAGATTCCTTATCTTCTCTCAAGGTGCAGAGGAACTGAATAGTAAGTAAACGAGAGCCAGGCTCGTTTACTTCCGCAAATTCCCTCCATCCTAAAGTTCTCTAAATTAAATTAAACTCAACATCCATACCTATTTTCTCGAGAAGAGTCGGGTCAAATATCTTGGTGTGTGCGTACTCCCAGTCCCGTAGCATCTGATACGCCTGCCGCTCACGTTCTCCAACGAGGTCGAGATTGGAGTCGTTCATCAGCTTCGGCACTTCATCCTCCCCATCCATGGATGTATCATCGGACAGAGATGCACTCGGCTCGTCGTGGTGAGGGCGTGATCGGGAGCTGGATCCCTTCGAGAACAAGCGAGTGATGCTCCTCTTCATCCTGCACAAAAGATTTTTGACAGCACTCGGACGGGGGTTAGGCTAAGCAAGTTTTCTATCCACCGAGTGTATATTTCCAAAGTAACGTTGTGGATGTAGATAAATGCAGATTTAAATGGACTAAAACTTTGGACTAAACCTTGCAAAATGTAGAAATGAAGATTTAGACCAAAGTGGAAGCTTGAGAGCGAGTGAAAATGGTGTCGAACTGTTGACACCAGAATTTGGAATCGGCTTGGAAACTAATGTAAGGCGTTGGATCGGGTTAAGGCATGAAGATCAATCCGATAATGATGAAGCTGATTCAGTTTGAAGCCGATGAAGACCAAGTCAACACGAAGGTTCCATGTTTGGAAACTAATTGTATCTTAACTAGGAAAGTTTGTTATTTTCTGTATTTGCAAGTTATCAGAGTCCTAGTTTTGTAAATTTAGGAGTCAGTTTCCTTTTATGTAACGATCGCATATGTTAAGCCGATCGAGTCGTGTGCTATTAGGAGTCGGATTGCTTATGGGTATAAATATTATAACCCAGGCATTGTAAAAGAGAGAGACAATCGATACAACTATTTCGGCGCATCGCCACCCTAGCTTCTTTTCACTAGGTTTTTGACGAGATCGTGCTTTCGGGTCGTGCTGCATCGATTTGTTTCGAACTACGACAGTAGGTATGTCTCATCAAACTTCATGCGGATCGATATCGCTTTAAATACTGATTGGTATGTCGCGTATCATATATATCATTAGATTTAATATCAACCATGACATATTTGCATCGGATCATCTTGATTAGGACTTTCTTGGTTAGGTCCAATATTCTAATTAAGATGCTAATTAGGACTTTCTCGATTCAGTCCGATATTCTAATTAGGTTACTTCTGATAATAATATATCAAGGCAAAACCATATACGACACGATATATCTACCATCATGCATGCTGTGTGTCGGTTTACGATAGTAATTGGGTTAAGCTGTCTTGGTTCGGTCCAATCCTTCAGCCCGTTTCTAGAGTCAATCGGATTAGAGATGTCAGATCATGATGTGCATGGTTCTATCGGGGTTTCAGCCGATAGTTTATCTTTCGCTTGTATCAGCTTCGATTCATTTAAAACTGGTTTAAAGATATTTTATATAGTTAATCATAAACTTGTGCTGCATCGGTTTAGTCCGACCTACTAAGTTTATTGTTAATGAAAATTAAGTATTAATGAACCTAATCCTCTAAATAGCCGATCCAAGTTTATCTCCTCTCTACGAGGCCGATCCCGATACATATAGCATCGGCTTCCAGTTATCGGCCTTAACTTAAGTTTTATTCTTATTGATTGCAGGATCAAATCAACTGGCACGCTCAGAACCCGTCGAATAAGGACCCTCACTCGGTCGCAAGCAAATCTTCCAGGCCTAGCGTAGTACACGTGGGAGTCTAATTTCACGTCAACACGCTTTTTGGTACGCTCAGTGGGACACGAAGATATTATATCGGTATAACGCCAAATACTGCCAATATATTCAATCCAACATATCTGAAAAAAGAAGTCGATGCTATCCCAATATTAATGGGTTTTTTCACGGCAATATTGGTCATTTCCAAGTTACAGATGCGTTTTCTTACGGTCCAGCTCAGCAGCAAGGCTACACGGGACCATATTATTATCAGCCGGAATCATGGGCTAATGTAGTAATTAATACTTCGGGACCATATTATTTATTAGGGATTCCTGGTCAATTAATACAGCAAACGTGTGTCCACGCATTGGTTCCTCAGCCGATGGCTTTACAACCGCAGTACCAGGTTAATTATCAGTCACAGGTATCGGATCCTCAACATAAGGTTTTTCAGCTGCAGGTATCAGTTCTACAACTGATGGCGCATCAGCCACAGACGTTGGTTCATCAGCCAATGGCTTGTCAGTTGTGTTGCTCAGAAATTTATCAGCCACAGCCGATGAGTAAATATCAACCACAGTCAATAGTTCATCAATCTGTTGTAGCACAACCACAGTTGGTAACGAACCAGGTCCCATCGGTTATTAATGGCCAACATTTTATTCCTCCAGCCATTGCACGAAACAGAGATAGCCGATAGATCTGCTAGGATACTTATACCAATCGTTGAATTCCGCATCAGCTAAAATAGCTTCAGGATCGGCAATCGGCACTGGTGGCCCAACTTCAGGATCGGCAATCGGCACTGGTGGCCCTTGTTGGCTTCTGCAACTTTGGCTCAAATTGCATACATAAGTCATGTCGGCATCCATCAGGGCAGGCATATTTTGATTTCTTCCAATGAGTGCTGCGAGACAGTTAGGGATGGGTCAGCTTCTAATCGGTTTATTTTTTGTCAACAAGATCCAGAGCAGAGGAGAGATTATATTAGCCTTGATGATGGATCAGTTACTCAATATACCAGAACATCCTCTTGGCAGTATTAACAACATTGAGTTAGCTCTATTGAGGAGCACAACCTATGTCCGATGGTGGGCTAAATGGAAGAAGCAATTATTCCACCAATCGGCTTACATGTACCTGACCGACATGTTCCCTTCAAGAGATTAATTAATTATGTTCCTGGAATTCTCCATAATGGTGGATGATTAGCTCCATCGGTGATCGACTACCATGCCCCAAAACTGCTACTGTACTCCATGGGCAAATACGTGAGCCGATCTCTAATGACGTCGGCAAGAAGAGATCAAAGTCGACAGCTGCTGGTTCATCGGTTAAAAAAAAATCAGCTGCTGGTTCAACCGATGATCTGCCAACCTTTAATCCAGATGTAAAAAGTTCTTGGACGATGAGGAAACAAAAGAAGCTATTTGATGATGCAGCTGCTGACATAAGCGAAGCAAGAGCACAAACTTCACAAGCCGATTGACAGGTTGACGCATCCGTAAACATGATGAAAAAAGTATTGGCTCATAAAAGCCGATTGCAATAGACAAAAGAGGAAATCTAATGGACAACTGAAGATAATTTTAAAGCATGAGTCCTCATACTCCGAAACTAGGGGGCATGTGTTGACACCAGAATTTGGATTTGGTGTAGAATAAGCTGATATTGAAATAGAAGATTATCAACTCAAAATCAAGACAATCGGATCGGTATAATGGAGCTAATTTTGCATATGTTGCAGTCGGCCGATCAATCCGAACCTTCACACATGTACGACCGATGGCCTGATCAAAGAGTTGCCATACGCTTGCACGTCAAGCGCCTGGAACCAGCCATCAACCAATAAAGAGCATCGGTTTCCTAATTGATCGTTACACTGATCCATCTAGCCGATCAATTAATAAAGAGCATCAAGCCGATCAACCAGTACTGTATATGGATCACGTTTCCTAGTCTCCATCAAGCCGATCAACTAACATTGTGCATGGATCAACACAAGCTGCCGATATGCTACGCACAGGCATATGTGATCGGCTAATATTACATTAGGCAACAAGGGAATTCGGAACACTGTTGCAGTCCGGTACTGTAGCGTCGCGACACTGTTCACAGGAGATGGAGATCAAATCAAATCAAGGAATGATCACAGGAAGCCATGTCAAGTGGAAGTTATTATAGTATATCTCTTATAATTAGAAAAGAGTAGTTAGTTTCCTTTATCTGTAAGATAGATTTCCTTTCTTGTTTATGAAGTTATATCCCGTATCTGTATGGGACTTGTGTAACCTGGCGTATAAATATAAACCCACAGGCACCTGCAAAAGGGGGCTCCGCACAATCAATACAATAATTTCGGCGCATCGCCACCCTAGTCCGCTAGGTTGATGACCTACTCAACGGGTTCTCGACTGTTCCATCGGGGCTACATAGGTTCGCTTTAGAACCTCTATAAGATCAGTCGAGTTCGGGGTCTTGCTACCAAATTGGGCTGCATCGGTTAGGTCCGACCTTTGACGTAGAAGTAAGTTCCGTCGACGGCGTTTGTATCGGGGAAGATTGGTACTTTCTCGATTAAGTCCGATATATCGATCCAACTGACGCAAGCGTTGCCTATCTGATATGTCGATTCTATTTCTAATTGCATTGCGTTTAGAGACACATCGGTTTAGTTGGAACTGTTTCGGTTAGGTCTGATCTTCTGCCTTAGCCGATATTTCTCTAATCATAATGCTGTTCTAAATAGATTTGTTATATCCATCACTATATATAATATAAGTTGGTTCGCTTAGATCGGCTAGCGATAGTCTTAGCGCATGTTGTCTCGACCCTGCTCGATCCTTCGGGCTAAGACTAGAGCTAATCGGTTTAGATGCATCAGCTGTCAGAGGGTTAGCCGATGAGTTATCTTATGACTAGATTCAGGTTTTGTATCGGCTTCTCATATTATATCCTGGTTATAGCTGATACTACTATTGATCGTATTTGTTTATCTGATTACTTGGATCTAAGTCTAACATATAGCCGATTGATCTTCAATATCTTATCGAAATCGGCTTATAGCATATCGGATCGGCTCGATAGCCAATCGGTTCCCGGATCTTCAACATCACCATTAGTTGGAGGCGTTACAACACATCGGCTAGACAGCCGATAGGCTCCTTGGCGATAAACGTACATCATGTCAGTTGCAGGATCAAACTGACTGGCACACCCACAATCTCACCATTTAGGACCTGCACTGGAGCTAAGCAAATTTCCTAGGCCTTCGTGTGTCCGAGCATGGAGAACTCCATCGGCCAACGTACCCGTCAACAACGCTCAGCGGCCGGTGGCAGAATTTTGCATCAACAGCTGGTCCAAATGACGGAGAAGCTAGGATATGGAGGAAGACCCGAGTACACTGGAGAATACCAGGAAGGGGCTAAAGTTCGACCCTTATGGTCCATCAAGTTGATGGTGATGGCAGAAGCCGCACATAGGTTGACACTGGAGGTCACTATTGGCAGAGACACCTTCGAGTCGGCATGACAGTCAGTAGCCCGCAATGCTTTGGAGATACTATCGAACCAGTACAGTACCCAGCTGGTAAAGACAGAATACCGCTTCCACCCACGTGTGTCTGGAAGGAGGTATGTGGGTCGGATGATGGTCTCCATGGATAAGGAGCGCGCCGACTACGCCAAGATGATGGAGCGTGGAGTCACTCATCTTCAACATCATGAGGCTCAGTTGAGGAAGAAAGTGTTCGACCTTAAGAGAGATGTCTGCTGGTGGACAAGAAGACCTATGATCAAGAAATGCGAAGCCGACGCTATGGACCTGTCAGGTATTTAGCGGCCATTCGCAGCAATCATCCTTTGGTACACGACAGTCGTGGATGGGTTCGGATGGTGAGACCAAGGTTGGTTGAAGATTTAAGTTTCAATGCACTGCCTCAGGTGCCCAGTAGAGGACGAAGCGAAGAGCCTAGCATAGTGCAAGAAAAAGATGGAGACAATAGCAGCATTGCATCTGGAGAAGAACCCGAAGCAGTTGAAGCCGAGCCGTTTGTCCAGTCAAACCCTTCAGAAGTGTAGTCCCGTTTAGATTTAGGGCGGTGTGTTTTTCTTTGTTGGACTTCTTTGGTTTTCTTTGTGTGTGGTGGTATGAACTATATCGGCCTTTGCGATATAGTGGTGCCTAGAGTATAGGGTTAATGACTTAAACCTAATGTAAACCAACATCATAGCAATAAAGAGTAAATTAAGTTGGGTTAAACAAGCTCATTTAGTTGTTGACCTTCCTCCTCGTTTTCTCTGTCTCTCCTTTCCTTTATCCTCTTGGAACCAACAGATGGTGAATACCCGAAGTGCAGCTGGAGGCCATGAGCAGCACAACAATGAAGGAGAAGTCAATTTGGCGCAAGTCTTGGCGAATCAGAATGCTTTGCTAACTGCTTTGCTCAACCGGATGAACCAGGAACCGCAAAACCATGGAGGCGCCCATGCTAATCCTCCCCTACAGCAATCCAAATTGGCAGATTTTCTCAGAGTCCGGCCACCAACCTTTTCTAGCACTACCAATCCAATAGAAGCTAATGATTGAGTGCACAACATTCACAAGAAGCTTGATCTTATCCAGTCCACTGATTAGGAGAGAGTTACTTTCGCGGCCCACCAGCTACAAGGACCAGCATCTGAATGGTGGGACAACTTCCAAGTAGCACAGCCAGAGGGCATAGTGATCACTTGGGCATGTTTCGCAGAAGGATTCCGTAATGCCCATGTTCCAGCTGGAATTGTGACACAGAATAAAGGAGAGTTCCGTTCGCTCAAGCAGGGGAACCGCACTATCACAGAGTATCTTCATGAGTTCAACCGTTTAGCCTGCTATGCACCGGAAGATGTGCGCAATGATGCCGAGAAGCAAGAGAAGTGTTTGGAAGGATTAAATGATGAGATCTCAGTTCAACTCCTCTCCAGTGACTACGCCGATTTCCAGAAATTGGTGGATAAAGCTATTCATCAGGAGTACAAGCACCAGAGCATCGAGAGCAGGAAGCGTTGTATGGCTATCGTTAAGGGACCACAGGGAAACAACCAGAGGTCTTGTTTGCAGTACCAGGCGAATTCGACTTCATCTGCACCTACACAGCGTTTCCAATGCCCGAGCTTCAGCAACAACCAAGGGGGACAGCGCAGTAATCAGAGTCAGTCGCCTGCACCAACTACAGTGTCTAACAACATCAAGATAGATCGCCAGGGCAAAGTTCTGCTTTGTTTCAATTGCCATGAGCCGGGGCATCTCTCCGACAAGTGTCCTCACCCCAAGCATCCACAAGCCCAGGGACTACTGCAAGTCCGCAACAACAACATCAGCAACGCGCAGAAGGCTCGTCTGAACCATGTTTTGGCGGACGAAGCACAGGCATCAGTAGAAGTAGTTGTGGGTACGTTCCCAGTTAACTCAATTCCTGCAACCGTGTTATTTGATTCTAGTGCATCGCATTCTTTTATTTCGAGAAGGGTTGTTGGAATAATGGATTTGGGGTAGTTTTGGCAAGACCAATGTTGATATACACCCTAGGGAGTCAAATACCTTCTACCCTCTGTAGTCCGTCAGTGGAAATAGAAATCCAGGGAGTTTCTTTTCTAGCCGACCTTATCCTTCTGGACTCCAAAGACTTGGATGTCATCTTGGGTATGAACTGGTTAACTTTGCACAAGGGAGTTATAGACTGTGCAACCCGAACAGTTAGAGTCACCAATAGTTCTGGTCAACAGGTTACCTATACATCTCTTCCCTCTGAACCCAAGAAATCAATGGTGAACCTCATAGGGATGGAAGGAGTGCCTATTATTGAGGAATTTCCGGATGTGTTTCCTGAGGAGTTGTTGGGAATGCCACCCAAGCGAGACCTAGAGTTTCGAATCGAGTTGGTACCCGGAGTAGCACCCATAGCCAAGAGAGCATATCAGATGGGTGCTAATGAGTTAGCTGAAGTCAAGAAGCAAGTTGAGGAGCTGGAGAAGAAAGGTTACATGAGACCCAGTGCTTCACCTTGGAGAGCACCGGTCATCTTCGTAGAAAGAAAGACAAAACACAAAGGATGTGCGTGGATTATCGAGCATTGAACGAAGTCACCATCAAGAACAAGTATCCGTTACCTCACATCGATGACCATTTTGATCATTTGAAAGGAGCCCCAGTTTTCTCAAAGATCGATCTACGGTCTGGATATCACTAGCCGAGGATTCAGGAAGAAGATATCCCCAAGACCACTTTCACAACCAGATATGGATGGTATGAGTGCACAGTGATGTCTTTTGGACTGACCAATGCCCCTGCCTACTTTATGAACCTAATGGACAACATCTTCATGGAATACCTCGATAAATTCGTGGTGGTTTTTATCGACGATATCCTTATCTACTCCAAGACCAAAGAGGAACATGGACACCATTTGCGTCTCATGCTTCAGAAGTTGAGAGAACATTAGTTATACGCCGAGTTAAACAAATGTGAGTTCTGGTTGGATGAAGTTAAATTTCTAGGGCATACGATTTCTGCCAAGGGAGTAGCAGTGGATGAGTCAATCGTGGAAGCCGTTACCAAGTGGGATCAAGCGAAGACGGTTTCGCAAGTGCGTAGTTTCTTGGGACTTGCCGGTTAGTATCGAAGATTCATCGAGAACTTCTCAAAGTTAGCCAAGCTAATACAAATCTGTTGAAGAAGGAGCATAAGTTCATATGGACCGACGATTGTGAGCAAGCGTTTCAGGAGTTGAAAAAGCGTTTAGTCTCAGCACCAGTTTTAACGCTATCAGATGTGCACAAGGATTTCCAAGTTTACAGTAACGCGTCTCGCCAAGGGCTGGGATGTGTACTGATGCAAGATGGACGAGTAGTGTCCTATGCTTCATGACAACTACGTCCGCCTGAGTTGAACTATCCAACCCATGACCTAGAGTTAGCAGCTGTGGTTCATGCTTTGAAGATATGGCGTCATTATCTCATTGGAAGTCAGAGTGAAATCTATACGGATCACAAGAGCCTGAAGTATATAATCACTCAACCGGATTTAAACCTTCGACAGAGAAGATGGTTGGAGTTGATCAAAGATTACGACGTGGGGATTCACTATCATCCAAGAATGGCCAATGTTGTCGCAGATTCCTTGAGTCGGAAGAGCTACTGCAATGTTAGTGTGTCAGCCTGTGAGTCACCATAGTTATGTGAAGAGATGGCACGACTTAACCTACACAGTCAACCAAGGGTACTTAGCTTCCCTAGAAGCTAAGCCGACACTAATGGAAACGATCCGCGAAGCTCAAAGCATGGATAACGATATACAGGAGATTAAGAATGTGAGACAAGGGAAAGCTGCAGGATTCTCGGAAGACGAACAGGGGCCAGTCTTGTTTGGGAAACGCATTTGCATTCCACATGACAAGGAGCTGAAGATGCTTATCTTACAAGAAGCCCACGAGAGTCACTACTCAATTCACCTAGGGAGCACTAAGATGTACCAAGACTTGAAGGAGAAGTATTGGTGGGTCAGTATAAACGAGAAGTTGCCGAATATGTTGCCCTATGTGATGTTTGTCAACGTGTCAAAGCGAAGCATCAACGACCTGCAGGACTGCTACGGCCTCTCAAGATTCCTGAGTGGAAGTGGGAAGAAATTGGAATGGATTTCATCACAGGGTTACCTCCAACACACTCGGGCTATGATTCGATTTGGCTAATTGTGGATCGCTTAACCAAGGTGGCCCACTTATTAGCTGTCAAAACTACCTACTCTAGAAGCAAGTTGGCAGAGTTCTACATGGCTCGAATTGTTTGCTTGCATGGTGTACCAAAAAGGATTGACTCAGACAGAGGAAGCCAGTTCACCTCGAACTTTGGCAGAAGTTGCAAGAAGAGTTGGGTACTCGTCTGAACTTCAGCACAACTTATCACCCTCAGACCGATGGGCAAACTGAAAGAGTGATCCAAATTCTGGAAGATATGTTACGCGCCTCCACTTTGGATTTTGGCGGAAGTTGGGACAAGAGTCTATCGTATGCCGAGTTCTCTTACAACAACATCTACCAAGCGAGCCTGCCGATGGCCCCATTTGAAGCACTGTATGGAAGAAGGTGCCGTACACCTCTTATGTGGGATCAGACGGGAGAAAGTCAACTGTTTGGGACAGACATTCTTCGGGATGCAGAAGAGAAGGTGCGAAAGATTTAGGAACGCCTGAAAGTTGCCGAGTCCCAACAAAAGAGATATGCCAACAATCGCCGAAGGAATCTGATCTTTCACGAAGGGGATTATGTATACCTCTTAGTAATGCTGCTTCGTGGAGTCCGCCGATTCCAGACTAAAGGAAAGTTGGCACCACGTTTTGTGGGACCGTACATGATAATTAGCCGACGAGGAGAAGTAGCCTAGTAGTTGGAATTGCCAGCCTCAATGGCAGGAATACACAATGTCTTCCATGTCTCTCAGTTGAAGAAGTGCTTGCGAGTGCTGACAGAACAAGCTGATTTAGACGGATTGGATGTTCAGGAAGATCTGACCTATGTTGAGAAACCAATCAGAATCTTGGAGACGTCGAAAAGAAGGACCAAGAACAAAGTGACCCGTTTCTGCATGGTTCAGTGGAGCAATCACTCGGAGGATGAAGCTATGTGGGAACGAGAGGAGGAACTAAAGTTGGCACACCCGCACCTCTTTGCCAGTTCTTCCAAATCTCGAGGATGAGATTTTCTGTAAGGGGGCTAGGTTTGTAACGTCCCAAAAATTCCCTAATTAAATTACCCTTTAAATCACTCTAAGAAATTATTTAAAAATTTGTTAAAGCCTCAACCTAATAAAATGTTCCAGATAAAAGTAAACTAAAGGCTGGGAATATTTTCTTCGGAAATATTTCTTTTGCCGCCGAAAATTGTAATCAAGCATATATTTAAATTTACAGAGCAAATAAATTGTTATAGGGAAATAAAAGTCTTAATTAATTAATTAGAGTCTTTCCTTCTCGGAGGAGGCCCAAGGCCCAAGGCCCAGGCCGGCGCCTCCTCTCCCTAGCCGGTCGGCCACCCCTTTTGTCTCCCACCTCTTTGCTTTCCTTTCTCCCCAAGCAACCTAGACCTAATCCTAATCCAAGTAGGACTCCTTTTGCGCCCTAAACTAGCCCACTTCTTCATTTAAATAGCTAGCAACCCCTGCCCTTTTCCCCTCACACCACCCATGCCCGTGCCTTTTGCCCTAGCCACCGCCTGCGCCTGCTGCCGCCGCCGTGAGCCGCCGCTGTCGTCGCCGGAAGATCACTTGAGGATCGTCAAAAGATCGCCGGAGGTTCGTCGGAAGTTCGCCGGAGTTCATCGGATCGCCGTTTTAGCAGGGTAAGAACCCGGAGCCTCCCCCTTTGCAGTTTGGTGGAAGTTTAACTTTAGGGTTTCACCGTGTACCTTCGCGTGTTTTCCCCCGTAGGTGTTGACACCAGAATTTGGAATCGGCTTGAAAACTAATGTAAGGCATTGGATCGGGTTAAGGCACAAAGATCAAGCCGATGGAGATGAAGCCGATGAAGATGAATCCGATTCAGCTTGAAGCCGATGAAGACCGAATCAACACGGAGGAGCGTTGTGATGATCCGTTTTGGGTTCCATGATTGGAAACCAATTGTATTTTAATTAGGAAAGTTTGTTATTTTCTTTATTTGCAAGTTATCAGAGTTCTAGTTTTGTAAAGTTAGGAGTCAGTTTCCTTTTATGTAACGATCGCATATGTTTAGCCGATTGAGTCGTGTGCTATTAGGAGTCGGATTGCCTATGGGTATAAATATTGTAGCCCAGGCATTGTAAAAGAGGACAATCAATCTAACTATTTTCGGCGCGTCGCCACCCTAGCGTTTTCGCTAGGTTTTCGACGAGATCGTGCTTTCGGGTCATGCTGCATCGATTCGGTTCGAACTACGGCAGTAGGTATGCCTCGTCAAACTTCATGCTGATCGATATCGCTTTAGATACCGATTGGTATGTCGCGTATCAAATATATCGTTAGATTCTAGATCAACCATGGCATGTTTGCATCGGATCATCTTGATTGGGACTTTCTTGGTTAGGTCCAATATTCTAATTGAGATGCTAATTAGGACTTCCTCGGTTTGGTCCGATATTCTAATTAGGTTACTTCTAATAATAACATGTTAGGGCAAGACCATATACGACACGATATATCTACCATTATGCATGCTGTGTATCGGATTGTTTAAATCGGTTTACGATAGTCATCGGTTTAAGCTGTCTTGGTTCGGTCCAATCCTTCAGCCCGTTTCTAGAGTCAATCGGGTTAAATGCGTCCGATCACGATGTGCATGGTTCTATCGGGGTTTCAGCCGATAGGTTATCTTCTGCTTGTATCGGCTTCAACCTGTTTAAAACTGGTTCAAAGATACTTCATATAGTTAACCATAATCTTGTGCTGCATCGGTTAAGTCCAACCTACTAAGTTTATTGTTTAATGAAAACTAAGTATCAATGAACATAACCCTTTAAATAGCCGATCCAAGTTTTGCTCCTCTACGAGGCCGATCCCAACATATATGGCATCGGCTTCCAGTTATCGGCGTAGAGGCCGATAACGATCCTAATTTAACTCGAGTTTTATCCTTGTTGATTGCAGGATCAAATCAACTAGCACACTCAGAACCCGTCGAATAAGGACCTGCCCTCAGGAGAAAGCAAATCTCCCAGGCCTAGCATAGTACACGTGGGAGTCAAACTTCACGTCAACAGTAGGACAGCACCTGTGTGGTGTCCTCTCCTCTCTTTTAGAATTTAACATTTAATAAACCAATCCTTAAGTTGTAATCTAAAGAGCAATTTTAAATAGCGGACATGTCTAGGTCGTTTAATATCGGAAATCACTGCCTAAATCACGTTAATCCGTGAACTTTGGAGTACAACCTATATGTGTGTTTTCTCGTTTATTTATTTGGTTCTTGCCGCCTTTTTATTTTATGCGTTTGTGAACGTGTAGACTTCGAGTCGTCTGAAGAGCCGTTGTACGTGGTTGCCGATTCGCCATTCATTCCGCCCGAGCGAGGCAAGTCACACACTACCTTTGATCATGTTGAACCTATGTTTTGCAAAGTATTTTCGCTTTCATACAACTGCATCGTTTTTCCAAAATTGCGTAGGCAACACTGTTTTTCTATTAGAATATTATATGTAAAGCCAGCATACTATGGCTTACCCCTTTTGATTGTCCTTACTCCTTTTGTAAACCTAGGAAAATAAAACCCGGTTAACTAGTACTCTATATGATGGTTCTGTTAAGCCATGTAGGATGATGCTTACCCTGCTTAGATTAACTTAGAGTTGTTTCTAATTGTCGGATGACTAATGGAACTAAAATACTGGAGGGTTGTGGTACGTCGGTGGCCTACCGATGGAATCACTAGGCGTGGTCTTTTTGCAACTAAAACTGCTTTACAAAATTGGTGGTACCTAGGTGCCGGATGTGGGGGTTCTGGAGGGGCACTTAGGCGGGTTAAGGACCGGTCAACATTTCTCAAGTGCAAAGCCTTACTCGTACGACCACTAGTCTCTTAGGGAGGGTCCTAGTCTGAACTATAGCACGTACCTTTGGGGGGTTCCTATGGTCGGGTCCTTATACTACTTGGTGCATGGGTCCACACCAAATGACAACCGATCCTGGCTCGTCTGTGTTTTGGTTTATTAACCATGGTATTAGTTCTGGGGAATTTGGGGAGGCGGAGCCACTACCTTAGGGCGAGTTATAGAGAGGGCTTTGACATAGTCTCTTGATCGGGTATAGTGGTGGTACGCGACGCATGGCAACATGTGTTAGAAGGTGTCTGGTGGGTAAAGCTGTACAACCTCTGCATGGTGTAAAACCTATTCGAATAGCCACGTCATCAATCATGGACATGCCGAGCACTGGATTCTATTGTTAGTGTTTGTTTTCAAAACCGGAAGCAGGAAACCTTGGATGATAATGAATTGGTGGGTATTGCTCTGGGAGCATGGTTATGTGTCTCAAAGGGTACTGGAGTCCGGATTGCATGGTCATGCAATTGCGGAAAGGTTGTTAATAACTTGGAGGCTTAGATACGTTGGTTTATTAAATATCTTTTAAAATAAAATTTTTTGCTTACTAATGCATTTACGCAAATGAGCCATTATGGAGAATATGGGTACCAGGTATCTACTCGGACCATCGTTAGCCCACGAAGAAGGGATGTTCTAGAAGATCAATAGGAGGAAGGCAAAGAGGCCCGACCCATTAGTGCCTTGACTCCCACGTTGCAATCCAAGAGATAAGGCATATCTCGAGTCATATGAAACTCGGAGTTCATATATGTAAAGAGATAAAATCATCCGGTTGGGCTTTTCCTTGTATTCCATGGCAGTTGACCAGGTAGATATTGTAACAAATAAGGAAACCCTAAGCTGTCTAGGGCTAGGAATCCTAGATGACTCGGCCTCCTCTCCCTATATAAAGAGAGGTCGAGGACGTCAAAACACATCACCTCATACACCATATTCAATCATATAAACTCGGCGGAATACTTCCTCCGGACTGGATTATGGTTATTACTCCATTGGAGGGCCCGAACTAGTATAAATCCTTATGTTCCGTCACCATCTAGCTTTCGAGTTCGTGCGTAGCCCCATATAATTTATTGCCGGTCCAAAACACTGGCAGTTGGCGCACCAGGTAGGGGTGGCGCCGGATTTCTCGACGAAAAGCTAGATGTCATCTTCGTCAACACCCGCACTCGCTGGATCGATCGTCCCACCAGGGACGGAGCTCCGATTCGGCTCCTTCAGCTTCGACGCCGACTCCAATGGAGAACTCAGCACTCGGGCGGAGGGGATCATCCCATCTGATGGCTTCACCCTCCCAATGGGTCTTCCAACATCGCTGAGCAGAAAACTCACCTCTTGAGTTGCGTGATTTCTCAAGTCGACGATGGCAGCATCAAGATTACGGCATGTTACCAGCTCATGCCAAAGAAGCACGATCCGCTAGGCATTGTGCATCACGCAGATCGAGAAGCAAGACGATGGAGATCGAGACGCCGGAACCGGTATCGACTCCGACCCAACCTCTGGGTCTGATACCCAAGACGACTTCGACTCCGACTGTTGGTCTAGAGTCGACTCCGATTCAGCCTCGGCAACATAGGTCTACATACTCTCGGATTCAGTCTCCCAAGATTACTCTGACCCAGATGCCTCAGAGTCTGGTCGTCAACACTACCAACAACCCTGGAGCGTATCACCTTTACATCAAGTTAACTCAGGAGCCGGGAGAATCTTTCGGCAGATTCACTCGGCGCTTTCTACAAGCATTCGATCAATTGAGCCTATTTCAGACCAGCTAGCCCTGTCCATCTTTTATCATGGCCTCAAAAACCAGGATATGATCCAACTGTGGTATCGTTACAAGCCCAAGAACATCAAAGACCTGATGCAGCTGGCCAACATCCACGGAGTGCCCGGAATTCAGTACTCGGAGCCAAGAAAAGAAGACAGCCTCATTGCTTCCATGCGGAGAAGCCTGCGAGAGGATGCCGAACTTGAAAACCGTGAACGCAAGGAAGCGTACAAGCAACGAAGGGAACAAGCCAAACGTCAGCAACCTTTAGCGTCGAGTGAAGGACATCAGTCGCCACTCCGCAAGAAGGTTTGGATGCAGAAGCAGAAAACCCCTCGACCGGCAATAACACCCAACCAAGAGTTGGCCCAACTGCTCTAAGGGGTTGAGGAGCCTTTTCATGTTTACCTTCGACGTTTCAACACAATCATGGAGGACAAGCCGGCTATAACCAACAACCAGGCAATGGATGCATTCTTCAGAAGATGCAGAGATCTAGAGTTCCAGGAGGACTGGTACAAGAAGCCACCAGCATCACTCGAAGCAATGCTCTTTAGAGCAGATCTCTACGCCTATCGTTACCAATGGTCAGGCGCACGAGATCCGAGTGATGATGACTCAGATTCTGGGAACTCGGTGGCATACGGAGAAGGAGAGGAACACCAAGTAGCCTTTCTCAACGAATCAATCCAGTTCGATGACCTCGAGCAGAGTAGTTCTGGCAGCGTTTCCCCGTTACACGGGATTTTCATGGCTGAAGTCACAGATGTAACACTAACTACTAAACAACTAGCCCAACGAGCAGCGGACATCGAACGACAAGCCCGCGACATCGAGCAAGCACAGCGACAGCTTGAAGAGGCAAGAGCTGAGGTTGAACGACGACGGAAAGAGCTCAAAGAAGCAGAAGCCCCACAACTTCGTGAGGGGGAAACGCGTGCCCGTGAGGACGCGACTCGATGACTCGCCAGCTCAGGCAGGCGAGTACAACAGTGACTCAGCATGATTCATGAGGGGGAACAAGTCTTCACTACTCCCCAACAGAGTATAGCAACCGCCCAAACACAGTTGACTACCGTCATGGAAGACGTACCAGCCGCGGCGTCCCTTACCCCATAGCTAACAAAGGCCCGAGATCTTGTTTTGGCAATAGGGGTTGAACATCACAACCAGGTAGTTGCCGAGTCAACCTCGAAGACTACTCCACCCTCACGACGCCGAGAGCCCTCCAAATCATCACTCGCCTGAGTATCCGTGTCACCGAGTTACTTGGTCACCACCTCAAGTCGAAAAGCGGAGCGAGAGAGGAATATAGTGATACTTGAAGAAGAACAGCGAAGGAACGATGAGGAGCGGCGCCGATTGGATCAGGAACGCGAGATGTTGCGGCAAGACCGTGACCGCTATCTTCGCCAGCCTCACTCAGACGCCCGCGATCTCATTCAACACGACCTCCGCAACGTCATCAACAACAAGAGATGCGAGCGACAGGAGTCAGATCAACGGTGGGACGAACACCATCGCCGACAACTCGGCATCTCGCCTCCTAGGCATGGTAATTTTAATGAAGGCATCCTAGCCTTCACCTCTGATCTCCGACAGGTCGCATGGCCTGCGGGATTCAAACCCATAGGGATCGAGAAGTATGACGGCAAAACCGACCCCAGCACTTGGTTAACCGTTTATACCTTGGCGATACAAGCTACAGGAGGAGACAGTAGAGTGATAGCTAATTACCTTCCAGTAGCGTTATCAGACTCAGCTCGCAATTGGCTCACTGGTTTACCTAGTAGATCACTCGGATCGTGGACCGAGTTATGGGAGCTCTTCATTGCCAATTTCCAGGGTACTTACGAGCGCCCCGGAGATCAATATGATCTTTTGCAACTCCAGTAGGGGCCCAACGAGTCCCTTAAAGACTACATCAAAAGGTTCTCGGAAGCCAGGAACAAGATCCCCGACGTCAAGTACGACATCATCATCGCATATTTCAGGAAAGGAGTCAGACACGTGGAATTCATCCACACGTTCACTCGCAAGCCACCCCACACCGTTAGCCGACTGTTTGAGATGGCTAATAACTATGCAGCATCAGCTGAAGTCGTCCGAGCAGTCCGCGGAGACAAGCAGTCGGCGTTTGCACTGAGAGAAAAGAAGAAGGAAGAAAAATCTTCTAAGGACAACAAGGATGCTAATCGTTCATCAGAGCGAAAGCGTCGCCCTGAGGAACTTGTTGCCGCGACTGATCGTTTCAGTCACCAGCGCTATTTCAAGATCTTAGATTATGAGCAAGTTTTGGGCGAGAAGTGTCCCTACCATCCGAACAGTAACCACTCGGCTAAAGACTGTTATATGCTCAAGAAGTACATTGAGCAACAAGTCAAAGGGCTGAAGCCGGTGGATGCGCTAGAAGGTTCTGGAAGAGACAAGGGCAAGGAGAAGGATGACGATGACGTACCTCCTGGTTTCCAGCGCTCTACTCAGCAACTCAACCACATCTTCGGCGGCCCTCAAGGCTACGAGCCCAAGCGCAAGCAGAAGCTTACGGATCGAGAAATCAACATGGCAGCCCTAAGTGTGCCCAACTACCTCCGTTGGTCAGAAGTCTCCATCACTTTTGATCGCACTGACCACCCGGACCGAGTAGTGCACCCAGGATGATACCCGTTGGTTCTTGACCCGATGGTGCTTGGGACTCACCTCAAGCGTGTCCTCATTGATGGAGGCAGTGCGCTCAACATCATCTTCGGCAAGACCTTTGACGCCATGAAGATCCCAAGATCCAAGCTCAATCCAAGTTATGCCCCTTTCCACGGAGTCATCCCTGGGTTGTCGGCCACTCCACTCGGATAGATATCGTTACAAGTCACGTTTGGCACGAAGGCCAATGTCAAAATAGAGAACATCAGCTTTAAAGTGGCAGATCTTGACACGGCCTACCATGCAATCCTTGGCCGTCCTGCGATGTCCAAGTTCATGGCGATCCCACATTACACCTATATATGATGATGAAGATGCCAGGGCCACATGGAGTTATCTCTCTACATAGTGACGTATGCCAGGCGTTCACCTGCAACAGAGAGAGCTGCGACATCGCCCAAGCACTGGATACCGCTAAGGAACACATTGAGATTAGGCAGCAGGCATCTGAAGTTGAAGAGGGCGAAGTGCCGAGTCCTAAGGCATCGAAGATCGAAGTCGACGAAGTTTGGACTAAGAGGATTCCAATCACCCCAGATGACCCAACTAAACGGCTGTCATTGGGGCTGATTTAGATTGTAAATAGGAAAGCGAGCTCATCACCTTCCTTCAAAGAAATGAAGATATTTTTGCGTAGAAACCATCTGATATGCCTGGAATCCCGTGGGAGGTGATCGAGCACACTTTGCAAGTAAAAGCTGATGCTAAACCAATCAAATAGCGTTTGCGCCGATTTGCCGCTGACAGGAGAGAAGCTATTAAAGAGGAGATCAAGAAGCTATTGGCTGCTGGTTTCATCAAAGAGGTGCTTCATCCCGAGTGGCTGGCCAATCCAGTACTTGTGCAAAAGAAGACGGGACAGTGGAGAATGTGTGTCGATTACACGGACCTCAACAAGGCTTGCCCAAAGGATCCTTTCGGACTTCCACGTATCGACTGCAGGGTGCGACTTGTTGAGCTTTCTTGACTGTTACTCTGGCTATCATCAAATCAGTCTGAAAGAGGAGGAATGCTTAAAACCCTCTTTCATAACTCCCTTTGGAGCTTATTGCTACATCACAATGCCGTTTGAGTTAAAGAACGCTGGAGCCACGTATCAACGTATGATCCAGAAGTTCCTGCAAACTCAGATCGGACATAATGTGGAAGCTTATGTCGATGACGTAGTCATCAAGACCCAGCAGAGGGACGACTTAATCGCCGACTTACAAGAAACGTTCAGCAATATTCGAGCCTATAGGATGAAATTAAATCCTGAAAAGTGTGTTTTGGGAGTATCAACGGGAAAGTTATTTGGTTTTATGATCTTACATAGAGGAATTGATGCCAACCCTGACAAGATCAAGGCTATCCTAGATATGGAACCTCTGAGTGATTTGACAAAGGTACAAAAGTTGACTGGATGTATGGCTGTGCTCAGTCGTTTCATCTCTCGGCTGGGAGAACGTGGCATGCCCTTTTTCAAATTGCTGAAGAAGGCCGACAAGTTCGAGTGGACTCCAGAAGCTCAGAAGGCGTTTGTTGACTTCAAACAATTTTTGACGACTGCCCCAATACTCGCCTCACCAATGCCACAAGAACCTTTACTGTTGTACATCTCGGCGACTCCACAAGTAGTCAGCTCAGTGCTATTAGTTGAAAGAGAAGAAGAAGGCAAGGCGCACAAAGTGCAATAACCAGTCTACTTCGTCAGTGAGGTATTGGCAGAGTCGAAAACTTGATATCCTCAGATCCAGAAGCTGTTATACGGAGTACTCATTGCAGTATGCAAGTTGGTGCATTACTTCCATTCACACCCAGTTTCAGTCATCAGATCTTTCCCCTTGGGGGATGTGTTACACAACCGCAAGGCAACTGGACATATTGCTAAATGTGCCATCGAATTGATGCCCTTTGACTTGATCTTTAAACCTAGGGTTTCGATTAAACCGCAAGCCTTGGTTGATTTTGTCGCCAAGTGGACTGAAGCCCAAACAGCGACTTCGCCCAAGGATATTGAGTATTGGACAATGTACTTCGATGGATCTTTACGTGTCTCTGGAGCAGGAGCTGGGGTAGTCCTTGTGTCTCCCAAGAAAGAGAGGTTCAGATATGTGTTGCAAATACTTTTCGAGGCGTCGCATAATGCCGCCGAGTATGAAGCCTTGATCCATGGACTGCGACTAGCGGTATCGTTGAACATCAAGCACCTTTTCGTATATGGCGATTCATTATTGGTGATCAATCAAGTTATGAAGGAATGGAATTGCCAAGACAAGAACATGATGGCCTACTGTCAAGAAGTGCACCGACTGGAAGGAAAATTTGAAGGACTCGAGCTGAGTCATATTCTTCGTGACTACAACGAGGCGGCTGACTACTTGGCTAATTTAGGCTCGTCGACAAATAGTTCCTGCCGACATATTCATCGAGTCCCTCCATAAGCCAACTGTCAAGAAGAGAGAGCAGGTCACCGAGTCTTTGGATCAGTCGGCTACCGAGCCTTCCAAAATCTGACTACGGAGCAGCCGATCCAATCAGTTGTAACCTATCTTCAGGACGACTGGAGGAACCCAATTTTTCGTTACTTATCAGAGGATGAGTTGCCAGCTAACAAGGCCGAAGCCAAAAAGATTGAAGGAAAGAACAGGGTTTATACAATTCATGAAGGCGAACTGATGAAGAAGCCGGCTAATGGAGTACTCATGAGGTGCATCAGTATTGAGAAAGGACGTCAAATACTACACGAGATTCACTCGGGTATATGTGGTAACCACGCCGATGCAAAAACCACAGTGGGAAAGGCTTTTTGTCAAGGATTTTACTGGCCGACTGCTGTTAATGATGCGGAGAAGGTTGTCAAAACTTGCGTGGGCTGTCAATTCTTCGGCCGGCAAGTTCATGTTCCAGCTCAGGAACTGCAAACAATACCATTATCTTGGCCCTTTGCAGTTTGGGGACTGGATTTAGTCGGCCCCTTCAAAAAAGCCCCGGGTGGATTCACTCATCTTTTTGTGGCAGTGGACAAGTTTACAAAGTGGATTGAAGCAAAACCAGTGCCCAAAATTACAGCCCAGAGAGCTAAGGACTTCATCCTCAGTTTTATCTATCGTTTGGCATACCCAACAGGATAATCACTGATAATGGCACTCAGTTTACAAGTGATCTCTTCAAGGACTTTTGCAACGACTTTGGGATCAAGATTTGTTTTGCCTCTGTTGCACATCGGCGTAGCAATGGGCTAGTTGACCGAGCAAATGGCATGGTTCTTCAGGGCATCAAGCCTAGAATCTTCAATCGACTTAAGCCTTTCGTGGGCAAGTGGGTGCAGGAGTTGCCATCTGTTTTATGGTCCCTACGAACTACACCAAGTCGAGCGACGGGATGCGCTCCGTTTTATATTGTCTATGGCTCCGAAGCTGTGTTGTCGACTGAAGTTAGTCAGAAGTCTCTACGAGTTCGAGCATATGACGAATCCAGCTCTGAAGAAGGCAGACTGGATGATGTTGACCGACTGGAGGAAGCACGCGATATCACAGTACTTCAGTCGGCTAAGTACCAACAAGGCCTACGTCGTTACCACAATCGCAATGTACGTGGTCGAGCTTTTCTAGTGGGTGATTTAGTCTTGAGAAAAATTCAAACTACCCAGAACAGACATAAGCTATCTCCAATCTGGGAGGTCCCGTTCATCATTGCTGAAGTAACAAGGCCGGGTGCTTATCGCCTCAAGCGCGAAGATGGATCTCTGGTGGACAACTCTTGGAATATAAAGCAGCTACGTCCCTTCTACACTGCCTGTGTCGATTGCCTCTATTACTCCAGTAGCCAGTCGGGGGCTATATGTGTACCTTATATACTCTGTCTTCAATAAAGTCAGAATTTTTCATGCCTAATTATGAAGGTCTATTTACTGCTGTTCCTGTTTGGTACGCAAAAGGACTTTGATTGCTTTAGCCGGGTTCCTGTACTCAAGAACCAATCGGGATGAGTGTTTAAATATAAGGCACAACAAAAATATCTTTGCGGACTCATGTTATTTAAAATCACTTTTCAGATTGTGAAGCTCATTTGATTATCAAGGAAAGTGTTTAAACGTATGGAGTCAGTATAAACTAAATAACATGTGACATGGTAAAGTAAAAAAGGATTTCATAAAACAGAAAAGGAGCATTCAAATATTACATACTTTAAACTGTTTTTAACAGATCCTATTGAGTTCTACTCGTTGTCATTGTCCTCCTCTTCAGGATATAGGGCACTTTGGCCATAACTTGCGCCATGCCATCTACTTCGTCAAGGAACTCCAAAGCTTTCTCGGAAGTTGTCCCCTCTGCATAACCCGAAGTGATTGGCTCGAGATCAAGCTTGGGATACAACGATTTGATCACCGCAAGAGTTTGACCGCAGGCAACGCTGGTGCTCTCAAGGATTATCTTCTTGAGTCTTGATGGGGCAGACTAGAGTAGCTCGACTACTGTCTCGAAGTTTGAAATATTTGTCCTGGCAGTGTCCGAGTGCAGATTGTCGAGGATGGGTTTTGCGGCCTGACAGAACTCGGCGTTTACTTTCCTGGCTTCTTCAAGCTCAGTCTTCATCTTCAAGAACTCTTCATTATGCTTGACTTTCATGGCACTGAGTTATTTGGCAGCTGTACTCTTCAAGTCTACACGATGAATTGGAAGAGAGATTAGTTTGGTGACCAAGACTTGAGCTGAGTTATTAAAATAAAAGGACTCACCCTCATGCTTTTTCAATAGGGCCTCAAGCTTATCTTTGTAGTGCTTGGCTTGCTCATGTGATTTCACGTTTAGAACCACAACATGGGCCAATCTCTTCTCAGCCGAGTCTTTCTCCTTGATGAGTTCTGATGAAGATATAGATGTTTACAAAACTTGAAGATGCATAAAGTACTCTACAAAAAGTAGTCATAAATTACCTTCATTTTTGCCTTGGAGCAGAGTCATTTCAGCTTGAAGCTTTAGCACTTGCTCCTCAGCTTGCTTTTTGGCTTTAAAAACAGCGGGATCATGACCGAGGAAGTCTAGATGCAGAACAGTCGGAATCAAGGAAAGATTGAAGGCAATGAAACTACTCTGTGATAAGAAGTTACCTCTGAGTCTTTCATTAAAGTCACTACGGATGCTCCTGTAGCCGGTGATTTTGTTCCGAAGAATAGCCAATTACTCCTGGGCTTGATCAGCTTTCTCAGCTAATGGAGCAATGCACTTCAAAAGCGTGTCCTTGGCGCTGGAATTCTTGACTACTTTCTGAAAAACAATACTTATGAGTACAGAAACATAAGTCTGAGTAAAAATGATTGCTGTCAAAAGATGGTTTACCAGAACTAGGTCGGAGGATTCGGACACCAGCTGGATCAATCTGGTCATGTTCTTTTGGTCTTTAATTCGATCCAAGACTGAGACCTGATCAGGATCGGGGCCATATCGCCACCCGATGATCTAAAAGATTAAGTCCAAGAAGATAAAGCTAAAGCCATCTATAAGGAGGCTAAAGACTGAAGGAAAAGATATTAAAATTACCTCTTCACTGACAGTTCACTCACTGTTAGATCCAGCACTCGGCTCAATAGCTGTAGGGGAACCTTGAGCTTGCTTCCCCTTATCAGCACTCGGCACATCGATAGTTGTCGTGAGCGCCAAGGCTGGGGAAGGAGTAGCTTGAGTGGCAGCAGCTGCGGCAGTGGTAGTGGTGGTAGATGGAATAATATCAACTGAAGACGGGAATTTTGGGATAAATCAAGAATCAAGAGAAAAGAATTAGTCAGCTGGAATCGAATAAGTGATAGGAAACATACCGGTCGGAACAATGATAGAAGAAGTGGCAACTTGGGCCACGGCAGGCAAATGTCCATGGTCGTGGCATGGGACGGTGGAGGCAGAGTGGACGACGGCATTTCTTCCTCCACCGGCTCCGACTGAGAACTAGTCGGCATAGCCACAGGCTTCTCGACTACCGAAGTAGTCGGGGGCTGTGGTGGAGTGTCATCATATTTACTAGTGAAACTGGTATTAGGCTTGTTGTATTGAGTAATCAGAGTTAGAGAAGATCGAAGGATTCAGATGCGGAAGTTGCAAGACGTGATAAAGAGAGGAAGATTTACATATTTGACACCTTCAAGCGCCCACGCTTAGCAGGGCGAGGTGAAAAAGGCCTTGCCTTGGGCGCTGGGGTGGAGGAGGAGAAGATAGGCGAGGGGCAGGAGCCGACTGGTCAGCCGCCTCATTGTCCGAGTCGTTGGCGACGATCAACTTGCGCTTTCTCCCTTGAAGGGAGTCGGCGTGGACAGTGGTGGCGGCAGTGGCAGCCTCGGTGGCTTCCTCTTCTTCATCATCACCCAGCTCATTGAAGAAATCAACGGCTGGGCCTTCAGGCGCTGGGGCCTGACTAGGCCTGGCGATGTCAGCAACACTCGGCGGCCTGGAGTCAAGCTGATAATTTTCCTGAAGATCAGTACAACAATTAATACCCAACAACCGGAGAAGTCATTTACAATATTGATGAAGATACATACCCGAGGAGGTGGCGTGTAGATGTGGATGAACCTGCACCGAGGTTTATTCTTCTCGGTGGGGATGTCGACACCATCGGCAAATAGAGCTCGAAGCTTGTTGCCGACTTCTTCTTCCAGGTCGACCTCCAATTCCCTGGTGGGGTCGTGGTGACCCGTGTACTCGAAGACTGGGTGGACCCGCTCCTTAAGGGGATTCAGTCGATACTTCAAAAAGTGGCGGGCCACCCAGATACCAGTTAGCCCACTCTATTTCAACTCGGCAATCCTCTTCATCAGAGGGGCGACTTCTAACATCTCCTTGGTAAGCTTGGCCTTTCAGGAGTCGCATGGAGTGGTGTACTCGGAGGAGTACTCGCCGAGTGACTTCTCAGCATCCGGATAATAGAACCACTCATCATGCCAGCCTTTGTTGGAGGTGTTGAAAGACATATCAAAGTACTTGCTGGTGGAACGGCATTGGAATCCGGTTCCACCAACGTTGGAGATATTGGCATGACTGGGGTGTGGTTTCAGGAAGAACAAAGCTCGGAAAAGGTTAAAATGGGGAAAGATGCCCATGTAGGTCTCGCAGAGGTGGATGAAGATAGAGATATGCAGAATGGAGTTGGGATTAATATGATGAATCTTAACCCCATAAAAATCAAGCAACCCACTAAGAAAAGGGTGAGAAGGAAGAGAAAAACCCCGGAAGTAAAGGGGGTGAAAAATATCAAAACGAGTAGGGCGCCAGGCGACTACCTCTCGACGATGAAGAATGCCCTCCTTCACCAACGAGTTCAGCTTCCCCTCGTCGATCGAGCTTGGAAGCCAACCAGAGTCATCGCCGATGGATGTGTCAGCGGCGGCCTTGGAGCTCCCTGCGCTAGCCATCGCGTCGACTGGGGCTTGGTGGTGGAAGGTTTCTGGAGGTTGGGGAAGAACTGAGGAGCAATGCGAATCGCAGGAGTGAAAATGAATAGGGAGCTTGGAGGCAATGGCGCACAGTGTTCAATCTTGACGGAGAAGACGAAGAGATAAAGGGGAAAACTGACGCCGTAGGACACGCGTCAGATCCACGATTTTCGCGGTTTGACTAAACGGACTCCGGGTTTAACGGCGTCAGTTTAGAGCCGTTATAAGGAAGTTCGAGGGTTTATTAGAGGAACTAGTCGGCAGCTAAGGTTTTTGGGAGATTACTCGGATTATTGCTGGAAACCTAGCCCCGTGACTGGAGTCAAGAATTGAAGATTATATTAGAAGAATTTGAAGATCTGTTAAATAAGAGAGCTGCCAACTGTTATAAAAACTAGATAATTGGATTATTTTCGGATTGATGAGCCTCTGGCCTATCACTCGGGAATACAAGTTCCTGTGATTGATGCTAAGCTAGACCTTGATATAGCCCGGTAATTTTGAAGCATGCCTTTTGTGCCACTAGGTGATGAAAAATCACATGTGATTTACTCAGAGCTACTCACAATGTGAGATTTAAGAGAGGTCGAGGACGTCGAAACACATCACCTCATACACCGTATTCAATCATATAAACTCGGCAGAATACTTCCTCCGGACTGGATTACGGTTATTACTCCAATGGAGGGCCCAAACCTGATGAGGACATCACTCTTTCCGATGCACACAATACA
>CM002479.1:8336403-8348321 GCA_000325765.3 Leersia perrieri
CTGGACATCAACTTCTCCCAAGTCGACTCCCATCCATCACTGGCAATACTCTCTCGAGGCCTCAAGCGATACCTACACATGAAACAACCAACAAACCATAACCGAGCCCAAGTTTTCACCAACTTGACTCATCATTAGCACACAACAGAATTATCCACGAATAGAAACCATAATCAAATCATATCCACGAAAGAAACTTGCAATCCAAGAAAACTACCCGAAATCAATCCTATTCAGGCTCAGCCGGTCTGACCGGGTACTACACGCTGGTCGGACCTGCCCAACAATCCGAGTCCGATATCTCTTCTGGATCGCCCATCAGACCGCACCGGCCGGTCTGACCGCCCGGCCGGTCAGACCGCAGGTCACTGACCGGTCTGACCGGTCTCATCCCGAGGCCACACCTCTTCACCAAAACAACTCAAAATCAATTCAAAATTTAAGTGCCAATTGTTTATTACAAAATTATAAATCAAAACTTTGATTCTACAATGCATGCATCACGTAGCTTTCTGTGATCAAACCAATCTGCAAGCGATGCTATTGGCTCAATATGATGGCTTCATGCCAAGCCTGCACGTACCTCCTGCTGTCCGACTGAAAATACACATGATGTCGTTGAGGACTCAGAGTCGTAATGTTGTGTATGAGGCACCGAATACTGTCTTCGGCGGGTGCAGGTTGCATATATCAATGTATGCGTGTACTCGGTATATATGCTGACTGAGTCAATGCATGTGGTTGTTGGTTCCTAGTAGCCGATTGGATATAGGCATGGTGCCGACCAACGACTCGGAGTCGTGCAGACGGCGAAGGCATCGGATGCTGCCGTCATCTTCAATCCGCTTGCAGAAACCGAATTGTCTTCGAATTGAATCAATTGGTGGGAGGTAGATTGATTTCAGGAAACCGATCTATCGACAGATATGCTTCTCCGTCACCGGGTACAAGTCAGGTACTCGGCATTGGTGCTTGTAATAGATCAATTAAGAAACCAATCTGTTGATGGATGGACTCTTCTATTTTTCGTTGTATTATGCACGGTCCAATCCAAGCGTGACGTCGTAACAGAGTAGAGATCAATCTTGAAGAGGAAATCGTCCCTGGTATTGTTGCCGTCGAAGATACTGATTGATGCCGCCAGCGATCTTGCCTTTACGTGGAATCTATCGGCCACGGCAATCGCAAGCATCTCAAAGCATGTTTATTACATGAATTGTATGCATGCAGACGCATGAAAATATCCTGTTTGTTCATGATTAACTCCGATCTCGCTGGTCTGCTGGACGCCGCCGCTGGTAACATGGGCAGTCAGCGATTATTTGTCATCGGCGCCGATTGGTGATCAAATCGAGCTCCTGGTACGGAAGCCTAATATGGCGTGACATGCTGACACCATCCCATGCGCAATATCGAGGCAGTCGAAGGTGGAGGAAATATTTGACGATGCGGAAAATAAATCCGACTACTCTCTGCAATAGATCCAAGTAGATGATCGTGAGGTCACCAATGGAGTCGGCGACGAAGTCAAAGCAGTAGCGGTAACTTGTCGACTCAAGGATCTGTAAGCCGCCACGGAAGTAAAAGTGGTGTCGACGACGCCGGAAAATAAATCCGGTAACTCTTGATTTCCATCGCGCTTGCTGACGAAATACTCGACGCAACCCCTACCTGGTGCGCCAACTATCGGTGTTTTGGACCGGCAATAAAACTTATAGGGTTACGCACGAGCTCAAAAAGTACAATGGAGAGGGGGACAAGATTTATCTTGGTTCGGGCCCCCTCATTATGAGGAGTAATACCGTACTCCAACCTTCGATGGACTACTGAATGCAATCCGCTGGGTGTTGTCGTATCATATTGTGTTCTTCGGTCCCCTTGGGGGCTCCCCCGACTCCCCTTATATAGGGTAGAAGAGCCGGGTTACATGGAAAGGCCTAGCCAGATACGGCTTAGGTTTCCTAAATCTATACTAGGAAGTACTAGGCCGGGGCTCTACACCCTGCCTTGGGATACAAGGCAACATGGCAACCGAGTCCTAGTCTATTACATATTACATAGATGTGGGCCACCTCCTATCTCTAGTCGGATAAGCAGGCCGAGTGGGTACCCGGTACCCATAGTCTCCACAGAGGTAGAGGGGATTAAGATCCTTGATGATGGGATTCTTGGCTAGGGTATAAATTGCTCTAAACTTTGGTTGAAAGGGATTGGCTATAAGCCTAATGGTTAGGCTTGATGATCAAGGAAAGAGTGCATGAGAATGTTGTTTAGAGGTGGCAAGCTGAAAACTTGGTCTGATTGGAATGAGAGATGAGAGGAGAAAATGATGGAGAGCATCCTAGCTTCAACAGAACTTGGGGTTGAGAGAGAACAACTCAAGCTTCAACTTTGCTAAAGTGGAGTACATGCATGTTGGTCTTTGGTTGAGACTTGACGATGAGGCCAAGAGGGCATGGGGCTAAGAATGGAACTTCTAATTGGCTGATTTTGGAGCACAACAAGGGACCAAACTAGTCATGAAATTACTTATGTTGCTTACTTGTGAGGTGGAGGATGTGCATGAGTTTTTCTAGAATTTTTGGATGCATAGTTTAGCCATAGGAATCATTTACTAATTACATGTGATGCATGTTCATGTCCTAATTGATTATGCAAGAAAATAAAACCAACAATTATAAATCAAGCACACGGGGACATTATACACGATGCATGTGACACTTTTTATTTTATTATTTTATGTGCAACATTGTTTATAGAGCTAGTTTTCTTATTTCCTAATTTACTTGTTTAGTAAGGTTGAGATATGCAAAACTAGTGCACAAGTCTAATTGGTTTTTGTTATATGTGAAAGTTGGTTTTAATTAATGCTCAACTACAAGAAATGTTTTATTTTAAATGCAAATTTTGGAAACAAGCTCATTAAACTCTATGCAACACACGCTTAAGTTCAAAAGCTAGGTTTTAATTTCTTGGTATGTTACATAAAATACATGCTTCATATATGTGACATCCCTAAATAATTAGCGAAAAAGAATATTAGGAGAAAAACCATGAATTGGTGCTTTGGGTTGGCCCATTTGCGAGGAAACGAAAGAGAGGTAGCAGCTCGAGGCTGGGGCCTTTGGCCATTTGGACAAGCAGTATCAAGCTAGCTAGTGTGTAGGCCTTGGGCTTGGCCCATCCAGCAAGCAGCAGCAGCAGCTTGGCGCCTTAGCGGCGGCAGCAGCAGCAGCAGCCTGGGAGCGAGGACCTTAATCCCACCTTCGAAGTTACATGACAGTGATAACACCGTGAGATTTACCATATTGGACTTCTGACTAGCATCCACAAGAAGATCGGCAAAATGATTTAACATGTTAGATAACCACTGGTAAGTTTTGGACCAGTAATTTTGAAACTGAAACAATTTGATTATGATGGGATCGCTACAAGCATGCATGTTTCATTTCTAATAATGAGCTGATGTTGATAATTTTTGAGTCATGTGCTCTGCCCGGACCTAAATGGCCACAAAGATGAATGGCAGTTACTATGCTCATGCAAATTTAAATGTTTAGGGCTTTTACCAAACATAACATATTTTTAGATAATGGATTTTTTATTAATCCGGCCTCTATATCCATGAAGGATATGCACAGCCAAAACATACATGAGTTCCTAGTCTCAAACCTCAACACAGAGGAAACAAGGGAAAAAAATCTAGAAGACTAAGCTTCAACTTTCATCGAAGCCTAAAAACTGGACTTAACTGCCAATAGCCTTCAACAACGATTCAAACGGAAAACTCCGCCATGCCACGTGGAGGAAGAAAAGGAGAAGCGACACTAGTCCACACAACTTGTCCACACCAACAACTTCATTGTAGATCTCACCTACGTAATGGGATGATTGCCGGTGCTTCTAGCACACCGTCGAACTAGCTTCACTGACCGGGTGGTATGCTCGGAGTGTGAGCAAACTCCCGATTCTTCAGTATCCTATAGGCTTGATGCTCATGCGATCCCGAGATGTCGAGGTCATCATCGGTCAACAGTTGTCAAATGACGTCGGCTTCCTCCAAGGGTATGTCTATGGACGAGTCTCCTCTCGTCTCCTCCTGGTGGTGGCGTGAGTGAGAACCCGACCCCCGCTTAAGTAAGCGAGTGAGTCGACTCTTCATCTTGCACAAGTGGAAAGACAATACTCGGGTGGGGGTAAGGCTAGCAAAATTTCTACCTGTAGAGTATGAGCAACTTGTATATGCAGCAAGAATGCAATGTGGTGGACAACGACTAATGAGCTATCTTTGCAACTTTAGGAATGAAACTTTGGAGCAAAGTGGGAGCTTGAGAGGGAGTGAAAATGAGTTGAATTGGTGTGGTCTTCGTCCCAACCGAGTGGCAATTTATAGGGCATGGCGCAACGACTAGATTTGGGATGTGGGACCCACTAGCCGTTGCCCTTCCAAAAATGGGAAGGAGCTGTTGCCTGCCCACCTGGCGCCAGTTTCGACTGTTGGGTTCCAACGGCCTGAAAGGTGGGCCCAGATGCATCTCAAGTAGAAGCCCAATGTGGCTCTGCAGGAGGTGTCGATGGAGAGGAAGTAGAGTCTTCATAGCCTTCTTGTGCCCTCTGTCTTGTGTTCCTGTGTGATGATTTTGCCTCTTTTTGCAAGGGAATGGTAAGTTCATCGCAGCTATACAAAATGGTACCCCGGGTTAGGTAACGGGATTTCATTTGTATAGCCGCGGTAGAAAAACACAAGAGAATTATCTGCTCCATGTTTTTGGGTGTGACCCTGTACCCAATATGATTCATCATATAATAACGGGGAGAAGTGAGGAAGGCAATTTGCTTGCCACTCGTCACTCCTAGCCCGTTAGCTATATGAGTCACCAACGAGGTAAATTCAACAGCAGCAGAAAATTTTATGTTTTCTAACCATTGATTTATCATGTATTGGATAGGAGCAATTCTAATTTTATGGAGTATGGCATAAAGAATGGTTAACTCATCTTCTCTAATTGGCCTCAAATCCTTACGTGGGAACATGGTGAAAGCAATCCATTTGTGCAAGAATCTAAGGGTTGGATTGCATATTACATATTTCCCTTTTTTGTTGTGTGATTTGCGGAGTATTCCATATACTCACCTTGCAATTCCCACACCACCAGAGGAAGAGTTCTTCGTCGACACTGGAGTTTGGGATGGTTAGGCTGGAGTCCTAGTCGAGTGCCTGTGGAGTGGAGCTGGAGCCACGCTTAGCTTAGATAGTTTTTCCGCTGCTTAGATTTTATTTCTTGAGAGGTCCTATCTACCTCTGCAATAAATTTTGTACCATTAATGCCAATAAAGACTTGTTTGATATTGATTTGTTATTGAGTGCCTCGGCTGATTCCTGGACGAGGTAACTCCAATAGTGCGGAATTTTGGATAGAAATTCCGGGCGTGACAGTCCAGGTGATCGCGGGACGAAGGAAGGAGCCCGTTGTAGAAGCTCTGCAGGATGAGACAGTCGTCCATCCCATGATGAGGACAGGTGGCGATGTACTCTTGTCGATGCTCCCAAGCTTCTGGTGTGGATTCCTCCTTCATCTGCTGGAAGTTGCAAATCCTCCCGTGAAGGGTGTTTGTCCGACCCATTGGGAAGAACCTCACCAGGAATGTCGTCGAGCACTTGTTCCAGGTACCGACGGCCGCACGGTTGGTGTAGAACCACTGCTTTACCTTCCCGAGGAGTGAAAACGGAAACAGACAGAGTCGGATTGCATCAGTAGAGACTCCCTTCACCTTGTACATGCTGCACAGCTCCAGGAACTACTAGAGGTGTGCACTGGCATCTTCGTGTAGCTTGCCATAGAACAGGTTCGCCTGCGCCATGGTGATGAGACTAGACCTCAAGTCAAAGTCGCCATCCCCGATGTTGACCTGCGACCTTATGGGTACATTGTAAGCAGAGAGGGCAGCGTACTCACGGAGTGTCCTCTCAGCCATCGTGAAGCGTGGTGGCGTGGATGTTGTTGCTGGTTCCTTGTTAGAAGCTGTTCGTTGGGGCGGAACGAACTTGGATTGTCGTGGAAGTTTTCCAGCAAGTTGAAACCAGATATACACTACTCTGCTTTTACATCAAAAGACAGAAAGCAACCAAGGTTAGCCTGCAAAGGACAATAACCTATATAGTGGTGTATATAAAATATTAGAAATGTAGAGTTCTTTAAAATCTTTCCCGGCAACGGCGCCAGAAATGCTTGTTGGTATTTCTTATCGTCATCCTTGGAAACAGAATTCTATGGATCACAGAATAAATCTGCAAGTGCACGAATATACCATTGTAGGATCTCACCCGGAAGTATTCCAAGGTATCATATTTATATAATCCCAAATGAAGGATTGTAAAGAACTAGCCTTTCTAACATTATATCATCTGGTGTTTGACAGGTGTGCACCCAACCGACTTCAGCCTCTTCTGGTGTCTGACAAGTGGGCCCTTATGGCGGTTGACAGTTGCAATGACGGTTACTTTGGCTGGTAATCCTGTCAGTGGGTCCACTCATCCACAAGTTTGCTTGGGGATGAGGATTTCTCCTTCTTATCTTCTCCATTTTATGTATTTTCCCTACAAGAAAATATTCTCCAAGTACAAGTGGAACTATATTATTCGGAAATAAATATGCATTGTAAGCATATCCTATTCTCCATTATTTCGGTTAAATTGTTAGTGGAAATGTTGCTATAACATCAACAACCACCCCTCGTTGACTACCCACGACGGTCAGAACTAGTCCTGTGAGTTTTCAAGATGCGTATTAACCAAGTCATGTAACCGGAAATTGGGTTTTCCAACCTCATGGATAGGGGCAAGGTAATCGCTACTTCAACAAGGACAATGGTCCACCCTAGAAAACGCCTGACGAGTAGAGCGCTGGGTCTACGGCAAGAATAGCCTTTATACTAGGACACAGTGAAATATTCTTCAAGCCTTGTTCCTTGAGACTACGTTCTCTATAAACAACACTGGGGGCTAGAAAATACCTACTCCTAACATAGTCTAAGCAATAACGCTCTTGTCTTACGAATACTTCCGAACATAATATGATTACAGAAAACTTCCGAAATCAGATGGAGTAGTTTTCATTACTTTACAAAATATATATACATACTAATGTCTGACAAGATCGTGCTCAGATTAAAGGTTTCCATCACCACTCCGGCCATTGGTACTCAATTGACTTGAAAACCTCCTTGGCTAAAGACGCAAGTCGGTGAGCGGACGCATCTATTTCCGAATGTGATAACCTGGACCGGTCGAAGCCGCCATGAAGAAATTCAAGATCCAGCCGAGGATAGGCGTCGCGGATACACGTTAGTACATGATCACCCGCGTATCGACTAGCACGAGGACACTCTTTCTTGAGTTCCACGTTTATACGCTGGCTTGTCCCCCTCAACTGGATGCTTACACCTTTAATCCAGGACATGTAGCTTGTGGTGGTCTTCTCTGGGCAATCCGCACGATTTTCAACTCCTCGCATATGAGGTCAAGTGTGGTGTAGCAATTCTCGAGATACGAGTTGAGCCAAACTTCACGACCTCTTAAGGTCTTGACGTCTTTGCTCTCCTTTGCCATTGCCAAATCCTTCTCGAGCTCCGCTTTCTCCCACCTCGTCCTCCAATATTGGACGAGGTGTTCACGTTTAGATAACATGTCGAGAAGGTCTAAAACAAAGGGACCTAGCACATATGAGGCAAAGCTTAACATTGTGAAGATCCAAGGAAGTCGATCTACAAACCTAAGTTATGGTGCATAAGCGGACCCAAGTCGAGACCTGAAGGGGAGTGGCTAGTCGTATCCGCGATGTGCTCGCAATCTCTATTTACAATCGTCGGATCCCGGACAGGGGAATCCGGGCTGGTCGACGAATTGTGGTTCTCGACAACAGGAACATCTGTGCGAACGTTAACTCTGCAAAAGCACCTTCAAGACATTACAAAGATAAACAAGGCATTCTCACAGAGTACCAAATCGAGTACTTGAATATTCAAAGATTACAAGGCCCTCTGGACCACTAGGTTACAAAATTACCTCTGATAGAAGGGTAGGATGCTGTCGGCGATCGGGGAGACCTCTTCCGCGAATTGGAGATGACCCGACTTCGTCTTGTCGTGGCAGACGATGTTCTCGAGGTCCACCTCCCGGTAGGCGGCCTTGAAGCAGGAAAGGATGTGCGCCACGCCAGTACGGACTCCGGTGGTCGCAGTATCCTTCATTTGGCTGGTGTACTTTGGGACGACGCTTTCCAGCACCGTCACGAGTTCCACCAGGGCCCCCGTCATGGACGTCTCATCCCCGAAAGCAAGGGCCTCCACCTCCACTCCCAGACTACTGCTTGTTTAATGAATGGTCGTGTAGCTAGTCCGGAGGTTTTTCTTCAGTGTGGCCTTGCAGCTTGCCCAACCGCGCCTCCAGGCCTTTGTACTGATTGGCGGAGCCGGCGTAGAGCTCCTTCATCTTGGCCAGATCCGTCTTACTCACCTCTAGCTTCTACCAGAGGTCGGCGGTCACCTTGTTGGCGGCATCGATAAGGGTACTCAAGTTCGCAATTGAAGTCGAGAGTTCCCTACCACCCTCCTCGAGCATATGGTGCCCCTCCGCAATTTTCTCTATCCAGTTCCGAGGGGAGAGTTGCGGAAGGGGAGGGGTTGTACTCGGAGCATCGGGCACCAACTCGAGCGCCAGGCCAACGTCCACTGTCACGCCACTGTCACCCCTCGAAAATAACGTGGTCGAAGAAACCCTAAAAAGAGGGAGGTCGAGAAAGAACATTGTCAGGAGAAATCAAAATGTTCTACGTACCTAGTCACGCGGACATGAAGACTTACTTTGACTGCGTCATGGGGAGAAGTTTTGACAGGGGGACCAACGGAGCGAGTGGCTTTACGGGGCCCTACAGCTATCGGAAGATAAGGTGACAAAATGACAATAAAGATAGTAAAAAACAACTTGGTCGAGAACTCACCTTTCTGCTACTCGGGGGAAGGGGTAGGATGAGGCCGCGAGATGACGGAGGCGCTCCCTTGGCGGATGGAGATAGAGGGGTTCCCGACGAACTCGGGGCAGCCTGCGAAGAACGCTAGATGAAGTTGATGCGCATGCACATTTCCAGTAATCTAACACCCTTAGAAAATTCTTTTTACCTCAGATGATGCCGCTCATCCCGTTTTGTGACAACCACGGCTGCCGTGCTTTGGGAGGCCGGAGTCAAGGAGGCCAAGAAAGGAAAAGGGGATAAGATTGAATCGCTGGAAAACATGAAAGCTTCATCCAGACAAAAACCCTAATAACTCTATGGACAAAAACTCAGGGTTGAAGATTCAGGAAAAACCTGGAGGGGCGGCAGCAGATTCATTTTCTGTAGCTGGGCCACTGTCCACAGCAACCGTCTCCTCCGGGCGCGGCTTCTCTGAGACTTCTCCCACGGCTATCGAAGCTTTGTTCTTCCCCATTGAAGAAAGTGGATGCGGGAATAAGGAAGCAGGAGGAGGATCGAGCGCAGGACGTGACGGAAAACAAGAACGTAGAAAAAAGGAGTGGAAAAGGTGTTAAGTGTGCGAGTGATTCGCATCAGAAGGGATACCCTCTTTTATAGCTGATGTGGACTAGGGTTCCCGATCTTCTGAAAGGTTCTGATAACCAACAATTTGGGCGGAGTCACAACTCACGTCGATCCGGCTTCTTGAGCCCCGCAATCGCAGCACCACGTCTCCTCTGGTTACCACCCGTGCCGGAACACATATGGCCTCACCGAGAAGGCTAATCCCTGTTTGCGAATAGAAGAACACAAATAAGAACAAGAAAGAAAGCAACCAAAATTGCAGATGAATGATTAAGCTCACGAGTTGGTGTCTTACAAACCGATCAAGCGGCGAAACTGTTCTTGACAGAAATAATCTAAGCAAAACCCAAACCTAACCTAGGCAACGGCTACTGATATATATAGGTTAGGGTCGCACAAAACCCCCTAGACGTGTCCCTATTGGACTCGGACACGATACATGGGCCAAAAGGCCCAAATACGGAGACGCAGCTCCGGAACAGATTCTGGACATCAAATTTTTCGGATGATTCCCGTTGATTTAGAAGGAATTTGCATTTGGGACCAGAACCATTGGAAAGGTTATCTTCTTAGCTTTCCAAACATATAAATAACGCCTCAGTCCGAGCACGTATGCGACCGGGGTGCCCGTTTTAGTGCAGACTGGTCCTGGACTCCGAACCGTGTCTGAAGTCGAATTAGTTTGGGCCTCCACCGCCTCCACCTTGACTTGGACGTCCTTGATGATCCTCCACGCCTCCAAGCATCCCTCCAAATGACTCCATGTCCTCTCCATGATTCCTAATCATAATACAATCATTAGGTAGCAATCTATTCTCTAAATCATACAAAGAAGAATATAGGAACGAGCTCACCTCTAAATTTAAATGTCGCGTGCGAGCTCGAGTGATTGGACCTTGAATACCAATGGAGGTGTATTATGTGCATCGGAAAGAGTGATGTACTCATCATCCTCCCCCTCTTGAATTGAAGTCGTCCTCGACTCAAACGCGTCCTCCTCACCCAAGTAAGGCTTCAAATCTGAAATATTAAAAATAGGACTAACCCCGAACTCGGGAGGTAACTCAAGTTTATATGCATTATCATTAATCTTCTCAATTATTTTAAAAGGACCATCAGCCCGAGGCATTAACTTTGACTTCCTCAAATCTGGAAAACACTCCTTTCTCAAGTGCAACCACACTAAATCACCCACTTCAAGTTTTACTTCTCTTTTCCCTTTACTACCAGCAACTCTATACTTTTCAGTCATCTTTTCAATGTTGTGCTTAGTTGTTTCATGCATTTTCAAAGTAAATTCAGCACGTTCTTTAGCATCACTATGAATTCTCTCACTAGTAGGCAAAGGTAGAATATCAATAGGAGCACGAGGGTTAAAACCATACAATACCTGGAACGGACTTACCTTAGTAGTAGAATGCGTTGCCCGATTGTATGCAAACTCCACATAAGGCAAACATTCTTCCCACATCTTCAAATTCTTCTTCAACACAACTCTCAACATGGTACCCAAACTACGGTTCACCACTTCTGTTTGTCCATCAGTTTGTGGATGAGAAAACAATTACTCTGTAGCCAATTTGTTTCACAAAGTACGCCAAAAGTGACTTAAAAATTTTGCATCACGATCTGAAACAATAGTAGACGGCATACCATGCAAACGTACAATCTCATTGAAAAAGAGGTCAGCAATATGAACAGCATCATCACTTTTATGACATGGTATAAAATGAGCCATCTTAGAAAAACGATCCACCACAACAAAAATACTATCCCTCCCCCTCTTAGTCCAAGGCAATCCCAATACGAAGTCCCTAGAAATATCTGCCCAAGGAATAGAAGGTACGGGAAGAGGCATATACAAACCATGTGGATTCAAGCGAGACTTAGCTTTTTGACATGTAGCACAAAGACCAATGAAACACTCAACATCTCTCCTCATCTTTGGCCAAAAGAAATGAGCAGCCAAAACATCCTCCGTCTTCTTAGCACCAAAATGTCCCATCATTCCTCCTCCATGCACTTCGTGTAACAACAAAAGATGAACGGAACTAACTGGAATGCATAGACGGTGAGCTCTAAACACAAAGCCATCATGTATCACAAACTTGTTCCATGTACGTCCCTCTTTACAATTCAACATCACATCTTGAAAATCAGGATCAAGCGCATATTGGTCTTTAATCTATTCAAGTTCAAAAATCAGACAATCAAGTTGAGACAGCAAAGTATATCGTCTAGACAAAGCATCGGCTATCACATTATCCTTCCCTTTCTTATGTTTGATAATATAAGGAAAAGATTCAATAAATTCAACCCATT
>CM002479.1:8348421-8384973 GCA_000325765.3 Leersia perrieri
CTGCACCTGCCTGCTCACTAGAACTGCCTAACTGAAGGACAGGACTACACATCAAATGCATATTAGCAAACCTTGACCAAAACTCAGGTCCCTTGATAAAGTTGTCATTAAACATTATTTGAGGAAAATTCTGACAAAGATAATCCTTGACCTGAGCATCCACCATCTCAGAACCAACATTCTGATCTTTCAAAATCAGTGAATTCTCAGAGCATTTATTGGCCAGAAAAACATCAGCAGATACCATGGGTTGATTAACATTAGAACCAACTGACAAAGCAGGGGAAGGACTATTGCCCATGGCCGAACCAGTAGAATTATTCTCTGAAAAGGAGGTCAAACTGGAAGCATCAAGATGTTGCTCCGAGACAAGATCTGGTAATGGAGGTTCCTCTGGGTCCTCTTGAGCCTGAATATTATCATCTTGTGTAGCATTGTCCCACAGAGGCCAACCATGATTGCCTTCGTCACCCCCCTAGGCACCACCCTGCTGATTCGGCTGACCAAACTGCCCAATATTGCCAACCATGATCAACATCTTCTGGAGGGAAAAGGTCTTCATCAGGTGGCATGACATCAGCAAACTCACCATCTAGCGTGTAGACATAAATTGTCCAGGATTATCCATTTGGTGCATTAGGTTCATGCCAAACAATATGCTGGGGAACAGAGTCTAAATCCTTGTAAAAGACACGAACCAAAACCCTTCCTTTAATAGGGTCATTCTGAGGCCAGTAATCCAAATGACCAGAGCTAGAAACCGCATGATTGACATTGGCATGATTAATCTTATCTAAAGGAAAGCCCAGCATCAGAATGCAACCCCTGTGATTGAGTGACGAGTTGAGCCAATTAGGCCCCTGATCATGTCTAACAAAGCTAACCAGATGCTGACCATCATAATCCAAAGGAGGCCCAAGAACTAGATTATCTCGTTGAATAGGTGACGCAACCCGAATAAGACCAACAGCAAAAGGATGAATATGAGTACTGAGAATTCGAATACCTCGAACCTGATAAATAAAACCGGCAATCTCCAGAAGGTGCTCATGCCATTGATCTTCAGGCAAAGGAGGATGAACAAGAGCAAGAACATACTGCTCATGCCGCACAGGCCCATTGCCAATCTGAGTGACATCAACTCGATGGAGACGATTCGGGCCAGCATGAATAAGATGTTGTCCAGGTGAGATGAACCGAAGGGGATTGGGATTCAAGTTCGCCATTGGAGACGAAGAGTTCAAAGATTGGAAAGGAGTTGGCCGAGGGTTTACTATTGAAGAATGCGGAGCGACACTTCCTATAGCCGTGGGACGAGATTGTTTCGGCACCCAAAGCTGATTCTGTTTTTCAGAACGAAAGGAACGGGCCCAACAATCCTTATCAAGATGACCAGAACGTGAGCAAAACCCACAGAAAACAGGTCGTCTCGAGATAGTGGGCCGAGATTTGAAAGACCCAAGGGATGACTTAGCAGGCTTAGAAATCAAATCAGCAACCGAATTGGAATTGAAGAAAGACTTGCCACCGGCCATCGTCGGAACCGAAGAAGATGAAGATCCAAGCAAAGAAGAACTAAGCCGATTAAAAACTGACTTCACAGGGATAACCTTAGAAACAAAATTTCCTTTCATAACAACATCAGCATAAGAAGACTTCTTGCGAGAAACAAGAATCCAATCAGAATCTTGTTCTGAAAGCCAGAGGTGATACTCCTTCTTCCAATTTGGGCCACCATCATGCCAAAGATAAAAACGAAGGTGATAATGCTTACAAATGTAAGATCTGAATCGATAAATCCATAAGCCCACTGACTTTGAGCACACATCAAAAGTGAAGTAACGATCACCAAGTTTGAAAACATTAAAACCAGCTGGTGATCCCCCCAAGCTAGCACGCAGAGCTAGTGCCAGGGAGGAAGAAGTAAGACGGAAAGAGGAATAGGGAACATCCACAACCAGACGGAAGGAGACAGGACTAAAAGGTTTGGAGAAATGAATAGGAGTACCAAAAGACGCCAACAATCATCACGAATAGCATTACCAGGAGTAAAATCCCATCCACCCGGAGGAGATGGGGTAGACAGAGGAGCACGATCAAGACTCGATGATCAGACGATCACTGCGCCGAAGATCGCCCAGATCAATCACTGAATCGCCCATTCTCCTCCATAATAACCACATTTTTGGTGTTTATTTGGCCAGTTCTGTCTAAGTCATACTGGTTGACAACCTGGTGTATTTATCTCTCAGCCGTTTGAAGTTGAGGTGCAGAAGATCTCTACGGCCTACTGGTTGACAACCAGGAGTAGGTATCTCTCGACTGTTTGAAATCGAGGTGGGAGAATCGCTATGTCCTATTGGTTGACAACCTGGAGTAGGTATCTCTCGATCGTTTTGAAATGAAGGTGCGAGAGAACGCTACGTCCTACTAGTTGAGAACCAGGAGCAGGTGTCTCTCGACCATTTTTGAAGAGAATCCAGGAAGATAAATGGATGACGTCCTCGCAACCTGCGAGAACCGCCTCCTGACGACGACGAAGACAATGAGGAATTATCATAGTCAGGGGTTCGGCTCCTGGACCTACGGCCTCATCCTCGGGCCCAGTGGAAGTCTAGGGATCTCGAGTTTCATCGTTGCCATGTGATGTCGTGATGTCTTTAACCTTGTCCGTTGTCACCCTGATCTCGTCAATCCTGGATGTTGTCGTCTGGGTGACTATGGCGATCCGGTCGGTCTTGGTTGCTCTTATCACAGCCATGTAGATTGTCACGTTAGGCGTTAAGAGATTGCTATGACCAGATGGTTGATAACCAGGAGTAGGCATCTCTTGATCACCTGAAGGCAACTGATAGGCAACGAGATGTCGCTACATCTGTCTGATTGATTATTAGGAGTAGGCATCTCTCAATCACTTGTAGGAGTGCTAGAGTTGGTTATTACATGTGCATCTCATGTGGCCAGAATGACTTACACACCCAACTTGTAGCATATCCGGATGTCCGTTCGCAATCATGCTGTGAGATCAAGCCAACAATGTTCACGAGGAATTGTTTGTTAACGACATATTCCCAAATAGTCCAGCCATAGCCGACGCTATACATGAGATAGGTCGTCGGTCTTCATTGGTTGGTTGGGTCCGACAACTCAGCTTTTGTCAAGAACGTTCTCGATAATGGGGTGTACTCACCACAACCTACTCGAGTGCTCAATTGTTCCTAAAAAATATTTTGTAGAAGGCAAGACATATAGCAGAGAAAATTGAGTATGTACTCAAAGAACTGCATGAATCTTCTAGTATTATCAGGATATAATGAGCAGATTAAATACCAGATTATGTAAACCGTTAACAAGCATGATTTATACTAAAGAAAATAGAGCAAGCCCCCAATATTAAACCGTAGTCGGCTTAACATTGAAAACACTCGCATAATAGATACTGTATAAAAAACATGCTCCAGGTAAACACAATAAATCATGGATATGACAATATTGTATGGATATGAGAAATAGGTATGACAAATTGCATATAGAATACTATGTACCTTTGTAGATACATGTCGTATGTATCTAAAAATGAGAATAATAAAACATCCAACATAGCGGTAGGATTTATATCTAAACATAACCACAAGTGTTGGTGAATATTTGTATGCAGGTGATCTTATGGAGTTTTGGAGCCCAAAAACCCAATTAAACATCTCCAAGAAGGCTCTTGCACCATACCCAAGTATTGAGGGGCCCAAAATCAGTGTCCAGGCCGAAAACCGGGACCAACGGGCCCAGTCACGGTTTGGCCGAACCAACCAGTTCGACCAAACCAGTACAGAGGCCGCTGGCCCAGGCCCAAGTTTGGTTCTACGGTGTACAACATGCTCATGTCGGTTCAGGATGCCGCCACTTGAAGAAACTGCCATACAAGTGGACACTTGGCACATGGAGGGTGAAGATGCTCTTTGGATGCTTGGATGAAAGTCTGTCTCCCAAGGCACCTCCACCTATAAATACCCTTCATTCCACACTTAGAACAAACACCACAACACACTTGAGCTGAATTACAAGGGGCTCTCATGTAGCTTAGAATATGTATAGAGTGAGGGGAAGCTCTGGAGGAGTGCCCGAAAGTTTGGCGCTTCTTCGTCTTCTACCTCGGCGGATGCAGCTCTCTAGGAGTAGTTCTGAAGGAGTACCGGAGCTGTCGGTACACTCTGCTCTGGGTTCGTAGAAGACTTCTTCTATAAAGTAAGAATTCGAGATCCTTTCTTATGTTATTTATTAACTTAGTCTAAGATATATTTCCATCTTTGCGGGTTTAATGTTTAGTATTTATACTATGTGCTCTAGTATTAGGACTCTCGATAAAGAAGAAATTTCCTCCGGGACTACTAGAGTAGTAATTAATAACTTATACGTGGTGTCTAGGATAGAGATTACCTTTGTAGACGGTAGGTGGTGACAGCCCTGAATCCCGTCCTAGTAATCCTCCACGTTCGGGTACATCATAGAGCTATAGCCGGAACCACGCTGGCAGACCAGCAAGGGTCAGTGCCCGAAGCAACGGATAAGAAATTACCTTCAACTTAGCTAGATAATTAAAACACATAGAAATTCCTCTCTAGCCTAGTCTATCCTACTAGTGGTTGTTGTCCTTGGATAGTCTTAGCCTTAGGTAGATTACACATGTTCCCTGAGTTCGATATCCTTTTGGGGTCATTTCGTGCGCTTGCAGATGTGTTCTGTGATCGTAAGAAATAGTAACAGGGTGCTGGTCATGATGCAGTGCGACTGATGCATACGAGGTGATGAGGACATAACTAGCTTAGATATGAACATGGCTACCTTATATATTCATCAACCAAAGGTGTATATGTTCTATATTAGATTTACTTATTATATATTTGAACAAATATTGCTACACAATGAATTTCGTGTGTTTTCATTTGCAGAGGTACTTGCTTGGGAGAAGAAAAAGAATCCGGGCATGAGGAATGCATGGATGATCAAAGAAGTTGATTGGGGACCAAACCAAGACCTTCTCCAAGTCTACTTCTACCTCATCACGTCACATTTGGACCATAGAAGGCAAGAGACCAAGTTCTACACGTTTTGGATTCGGATTCGGGCATCCTGACAGCATCAACTTAAAACGGACATTGCCGTTGATCTAGAAGGGTTCTCGAGGCCCACAAGTACTTGTTGGAAAGCTTATGGAGTCTACTTTCAGATGGTTTTGGTTTCACGTCAAAATTCGTCCTGAGTCATCGGGAATCATCGAAACAAGCCACGTACCTCATCCAGTCCGAGTCAACTTTGGACCTTCGGTCTTGTAATTGTGTCGCGGGCTTAGGCCCATAAGGAGGACGCCCCTCCCTGGTTGTTTTGTAACCCTAGGACATCCCTAACCTATATATATCAGTAGCCGTCGCCTAGGTTAGGGTTGGGTTTTGCTTAGATTATTTCTGTCAAGAACAGTTTCGTCGTTTGATCGGTTTGTAGGACCCCAACTCGTGAGCTTAATCATTCATCTGCAATTTTGGTTGCTTTCTATCTCGTTCTTGTTTGTGTTCTTCGATTCGCAAACAGGGATTAGCCTTCTCGGCGAGGCCATCTGTGTTCCGGCACGGGTGGTAACCAGAGGAGACGTGGTGCTGTGATTGCGGGGCTCAAGAAGCCGGATCGACGTGTGTTGCGACTCCGCCCAAATCGTTGGTTATCAGAACCTTTCGGAAGATCGGGAACCTAGTCTACATCAGATGCCGTCGACGGTTTCGTTGGTAAATATCCGCTTGAGTTAGTTGATCTGGCCTAGGCTTCATGTTGGACAATTCCCCACGGACTACACCACTGTCGACGTCTGATATCGCGACTAAGGTATTTGTATGGTATGGGGATCGTCGGTACCAGGGTATATGTGAGATTGAAGTACAAGGGATGGAGACAAAGATTTTTATACAGGTTCGGGCCCTTTACCTAACAGGTAATAGCCTACTCATGTTGGACGAAACTAGTGTTGCTCTATATTCATCAAAATCATACAAGTACCGAATTTGGGGTAACCTATCTAGCTATCGGTTACTTGGAGGCTCGTGGTCGACGATAGGATCATCGACATGCCGGCACATAGTCAATGATAGGGTAGTCTTCCTGCTCTTTGGTCTTTGTTCCCTCCTAGGGGGTCTTGTATTTATACCTATAGATGTCCCTTGTCCAAGTAGAACTAGGGAGGCCAATATGGATATAATCCAAGTAATCCTTATAGTTTCCATATAGAACTCTTCTCATCCTTCCTTGGCTGTAACTCCTTCTATATACGAGGTATTTTTTCCATATAAGACTTGGTATATGGTGGGGCCTCGCCGAGCTTAATCGATTACTATTGGGTATTGGGTATGTGGTATCCATAACCCTGACAAACTTATTATTTCTATGTATAACTGTATTGGACCTACTCACAAATCTCTTGAACTCTACAGAAATTAATATCCGACTACATACCTATTCGATACAAGATGGGTTGATCAACTACCAATTGTGGATGTCAATATCTCAACTAGGGTCTATGAACCGACACCATTGTACCTTCTCAAATAGGTGGGAAGTAGTTGGAGCATCATTTTTAATAGAGTTCGGTGGCTACTGTCGTAGTATTCGGTATAGGGTACTTGTATTGTCGTGTATATGGTAACCATGTATTTCGGATACCTATGTGATTATGAAGAGAGACCCCAAAAGCTAGATAATATTCAGGAAAGGCAATCAAAACTAGCCATATTGGAAGACACAATCCAGATACCATTGGTCTAATTCCTTCCTTATTTGGCTATATTTCTACTTGGAACTGCACAGTCCGACTAGGTCACATTATGCCTTGGGGATATAAATACAAATGATCCTAAGGGCCCCAAGGACAAACTAGTACGGTACCCCTCATCAGTAATGGTCCCCAACCACCATCAGTCACGGGTACGAGGACCGTTACATCTGTCACGGGAAAAAGAACCATTACCGATGTATTGGTAATGGCTCATGACCAATAACCGTGACAGATAACTTTCTTCAGAGAACACATTTTGGCGTCACATACCGTGACTGATGACTATCGATATCGGTTTATATTCATCAACCGATACCGATGGTGCATCATCGGTCACGGCTCATATTTTATGAACCATGATAAAAGTGCCCTGTCATGGCCTTTTAATACAGAGTCGTGACCGATGAAAGCACCTCGGTATCGGTTTTTAGTCTGGAACCGTTACTGATGTCCAATTAACGTAAAAAAATAAATGAGTAAATCGGCTGGCCTCAGGTGATTGCCAGCCACACCCTCTGAAAAATAGCAGAATCACCCACCCATAACCCTTGCATCTCAGCAGCATATATATCAAAAATATACCATAACAATTCATGTCAGGACGTCCCAGAGTCTAAGTGGTGCAACACTTCGAGGCATGTCAGCGCGAAATATCTGGATGGATGGGGTCTCGAATAAAAATCCCCGAATAAATACGGTAACCATCCAACCTTATCGCAGACCCCGACATGTCTTTAAGAGTGCACTAAAGAGGCTCTAAGGCATCACATATGAAATAGAGGACACAACCGTTGGAATAGCCGCACCAGTCGCCTGCGTCATACGCCCTTCAACCACTCGATGATGGCGACCAAAAGCGTGCCCCAGAGACTCGATCTCAACAAGGCATATTCCCCGGTTGTCTCCACCATTTCAAACCCATCCTTATGTGCAACTAATTGCCTAGGAATGGAACTAGCTCCACACAATTCATCTGAAGCATTGACATCAAAATAATAAATGGTTCTATTCTAAGTATAAGCATAAATATTTTTAAATAAAACTAAGTTAAAGCCAAAATAAATATGGTTCAGCGGAATGCGTGTCTACCCACCACAGGCAAACCGACTAGGGATAATCCTCTAGTAAGAACCGTCCTATAAACCAATCGAGCAAGCTGCGGAATGCTTCACTCATCAATCTTTACCTGCAGCAAAGTCTGAGCAGCAACATACAAAATAGAGAGCAAGAAATCAATACATTAAATAAATTAATGTACTGGCAACGGAGCAACCCTAACATACTATATGCTAGTTTATCATGAAGGTAAGGCAGTGTATAGGCTCATTTGCATAAATGCCAGTTTTAAGTTCACAATATTTCGCAACGTCAATTTATAAAACATGGTAGTAAAGGCATATAAGTAATAATAATCACCATTCTTCCTCGAGGTAGTAACATCACCATTCTTCCTCATCTCATCATCATCCACCGAACTTTATCCAAGTTCACAAATAAATCATCTCATTTCAAACCAAGTTCACAATCAGTTCAAAACCATAAGACTATACTCATGACACTTCACCATGCCGCTCATGACCGTGAGCACGGCTAATCGATTAGTTTTAGACTCTGCAGAGTTTGTATAACTTTTAAGCCCACATGATGTGAATCGCTCTAGTTTGTCTCGTGCCGGCCAATGCACTACCGCACTCTTCGCGGTGAGTGCGGTCTAGAGGTCACAATGAAACCATTACATTGTTTATTGTTTAGCCTTGCACCAGCACGATATGTGTTAACCCGCGTTTCTAGCAAGGCAACGCCGCTAGGTAGCAGGCCCACGCTTTAACCTAACGCTGTGAGGAACCCAAAACTGGCCTTCCCCACGAGGCACAACACCGTTGTATTGGACAAACTTAGTCACCCGCAAACCATCAATTTCCATTTTCCAACTATTATAAATCATCACATAAAACCCGGGAAGTTCCCTCTAAACCATTGCTCAGACTAGTTCATACTCTTCAACCTACCAAAATGCAAGGATAAACTCTAAACAACTTAATAGGTTAAGGCCAGCCCATACTTAGCATATGTGGTTTGTACTGTTTTCATTAGGTTGTGTCATAAAGTGAGGTCCTTAATCGACTCAGGCGAACGCTTCCCCCTGTCGGTGCACAACTACCAACATATGTACACCACTCGCCACCCAAGTCTAAAAACAAGTTTAATTATCTCCATTTTCAGTTCACAATACTCACACATTTAATTTCTGTCCAGCAAAATCAAAATAATCATTTTCACATATAACATTTTCCAAAAGAGATTATTTGTAAAATGGTAACCATGTATAAGCATGTAGCGGCAATATAAGCATATATAACCCATGTAAGCACAAGTAATTGGACTCAAAAGCACTCTAAGGTGGATAATGCAGCAAATAGGTCATATCTATCATTCCCACATTTATATAGTTTATACAAAAATTATTACTAGCTAACGTATGCATGTTTGCAATAGAAACATTTAGCCTATAAAAACATAGGATCAATGTGGTCAAAGGAAGAGCAAACTTGCCTTGATTTACAATGTTCTCCACCAAGTAAGCAAGCATACAATCACCAAATTTTAGAGAAAATATCTGTACAGAAAATGTCAGGTTTTAGTTCACAGGAAAATAGTACACAATTTTATGAATCCAACGAAATTGGTTTGATATTATTTGGAGTTGAAAAGGATATACTATGAATTTTATAAATTTACACATTTTTCAGTACAAAATAAAACAGAGAAACCCTTTTCTTTTTATTTGGAAATTCATTTTCCAGCGGGGTCCACATGTCATTGGCTGCAACTTTCCAGAGAGGCCCCTGAGTTTTGGTGGATTAGAACCCGCCGCCCTCGCCACGTGGTTGCGGTGTTCATTAAGAGGACTCGATGTTTTCGGATATTACAGGTGTCCTTGACCCCACATGTAAGAGGCTGGTATTTTGCACTTAAGTCCATCGGGGTTTTAAACTAATCGCTAATGAAGCCCTCAGAGCTCATTAGGACGGCTGAAACGGCGACGGAGCGGCGGCGCGGCAGGGAGCGGCGAGGCCAGGTACGGCCTGGGATGGATGTGGCGAAGCTGGGGAAGGCTGCTAGCGTGGCATGCAACGATCAATGCGGCCGCCCGGCGGCTTGCCGACGGTTGCGGGAGGAGGAGCATGGTGGCCGGCGGGATTCACCGCGACGGCGCTGCCGATAGGATGGTTTTCAGGCTGTGCAACCAAAAGGTGAAACATGCAGGGGAATCGTGCAGATCTATTGGTGGTGATGCGAAGGTTAGTGGTCGCCGTAGAGGTGGCCGGTGAAGATGCAGGCGGCGGCAAAAATTAGGGCGCCAGTGCATGCAGGGTTTTGGGCTTGAGCAATGCAAAATGTTGCATGCATGTGCTTCTATGGTATACAAGGGTGCTCACTGGAGCTCGATCTGAGAACGGCGGGGTCGGGACGGTGCCGGCGACTAAGTAGATGGCCATCGGCGGTGGAAAACCACGGGGGTGATGGTGTCGGCCCGAATCGCTGCATGACCTTCAAAACCAAGACTTCAGATGTGTCAAGGGGTCACAGAGACAGTACATGCGGGTGGAATCGGAAGCTAACTCACCAGAGAGACAGATCGGCGGCAACGACGGTGGAAGTCGCCGAATAAAGGGGAATGGCGACGACAGCTCATGTGGGTGCTCGATCTGCTGCAACAGCATGGTGTTGGGGAGGTCATCGACAAGCCCTAGAGAGTGTATTAATGGGGGAGATGGAGATTGGCGGCGACGGCGGAGCGTCAGCGGGTAGGACGGCGACGATGTTCCTGCGATTCCTAGATCGTGAGCTGAATAGCTCTTAGCCGAACCTCAGGGATGGCTAGATGATGCAGTTGGCGAGGCAGCGCGGAGTTTCGTTGCCGGTGGCATCGGGGACGGCGTGCCAATGGCGGTGGCGCATCGGGAAGCTGACGGCGAGGATGACAACGCACCCCAGGTGCTCGATCGAGCGCAACTGGCACAAGAGGGTTATGGATGAGCTCGGCACGGTGAGAAGAACACGTTCCAAGGAAAGATATGAGGGGCTCACCAGAGAAGCTCTGGGCCGGCGGCCAAATCACCGGATCTGGGGAAGAAGGGCTGGTCCTAGCTGGTTCGGTGAGCAAGAGCCCCGGAGACCGGTTGGAACATGATGTGGGAGTAATGCCGTGTTCACCGATGCCTTGGCTTGGAAAAGGAGGGAGAGTGGAGTGGGGTGAGGGAGAGAGAGGGGGAGGCTGTGCACTCATGGTGTTCCCAGGCCGTCTATTGGGCTACAGGGGCGGTGGCAACTGTGATGGAAGAGTGAGTGACTTACATATGGGTCCCAGGTGGTGTGGGGCCCACTGGCAGTGAGAGAAGTTCAAAAGGAGGCTGAGAGGCTAAGTCAAGGAAGAGATCTTTGAAGGATTTTGGGGGAGAATTCTTTCCCCGTAGCTTCTGCAGAAAATGCTGGGCTAGGCCTCTCTCTTGTCATCCAAGACTTGAAGAAACAATGTGCCAAAGTGATTTTGTACAAGGGGGTCTGGTCTGGGCTTGATGGAGTGTTAAACAAGTGATCACAATGTTAGTTGCAGCAGTTAGCAGGGTAATTAGCAGCTGATTGGATTTTTGGAAGGAGAAAAGAATTAGTTAGAGGGAGATCCATGGCTTGCCACTTCCACGGATGTTAGAGGAATGTTAGAAGTGGACTTGGGCTGAAACAAACACTCAGAAAGAGGTTTTGAAAAAATTTTAGCAGTAGCACAAAGTTTGAACATAGCTAGATGTTTTTCAGGATTTTTCTGAGATTAAAGTAGATCAATGACTTAGCAAACCTTGCTTAAAAATACTAAAAATTTGAGGGTTGGTTTCTGACATATCAAAGTATTTTTAAGAATTTTTGGAGAATTTTTGGATGCATATTTTAACCATAGGAATTAAATGATGATTGCTTGCAATGTATGTATGTGTCCTAATTGAATATGCAAGAAGATCCAAAAACAACAATAATAATTCAAGCACACAAGACCATTATACATGATGCATATGACACTTTTTTATTTTATCATTTTATGTGCACCAAGTTTTATTGAGCTAGCTTTCTTATTTTCTAAACTACCTGTCTAGTCTTGTGTGAAGTGTGCAAATTAGTTGTACAAAATTAGTTGGTTTTAGTTAATGCTCATCTTTTAGCAAAAAGTTTTATTTTCATGCCTACTAGTAATATGCTCGTGCTAACGCTACGGGAAAATTAACATTGCAAATCAAACAACCAAAAAACATTAGGACATTTTATATCTTAAGTTTGCATTGTCAATTTGCATTCATCATTAATGTTTCTGCAACTGAATTTGTACCCAACATAGTCATTTCCATTTTAGAGAGAACCAATAAATCGAGCTTCATTGAAATTTCCATTGACGTAAAAATATAACATAAGCACACACTTCAGGCCATGTTGGAGAGAAATAAATTATTGAAACAGAAACAAAACCTCAATTGTACTTTCATATAAAGTAAAAGTTACAATAACTGAGTGAGAACCACAGTAATATCTTTACATTGTTCTTAATGAAAATACATCAATATTTATTGTTGTAACACATGAACTGTGCGTTCAGCAAATAAATCTAGAATCTTGTAACACACATCTCTATATTTAACAAAAAATGAAATTTGTCTGTTCTTGGCTTGAAGGTTGAAGATGATGCTCAGGTAGCAGGTAGCTGGCACAGAGGTCTGAAATGACCTCCACGGTTCTGACCAAGCTTGAAAGTTAATCTTATTTTGTGATACTATATGTACCATGTCAAGATTATTATCAATTGGAATATTTCAGAACCCTAATCCATGAAAGCAATTAATCCAAATAAATCCCCAAAAAACAAGGATCATACGATTCCATACTCAGCATCAGTACCATGGTAGTCATGCAGAAAGTTAGATAAACCAATGGTTTAACAAATCATGAACGACAATTTGCAAAGTAAGGTACGACAAGTAAACAAGTACAGAGAATGAGTGTATACTACATTGATCAATGCTCGGTTCATTAATCTGGAATAAACAAACATGGTTAAGTAATTCCCTCCACATGCTCAGCTGCCGCTACACCACAGCCGAGAATCACTGGTTTCAGAGCTCCGAAAATTTTACATGTTTACAGACCTACTCATCATTAGCAAATTAATTCCCAAAATGACATGGCAAAGTATCCTGGTTTCTACTTAGGCAAAGATACCTAGCAAATCATATACGAGGATATGTGATTCAGGTTGCCTTTATGCCGATGTACAGTTAAAAACTAATTGTCCCCGCTACACAACAAATGCTAGATTATGAATATTAGCATGATTACCACGGTAGTCATGCAGAAAGTTAGATAAACCAATGGTTTAAGAAATCATGAATGACAATTTGCAACGTAAGTTATGCCAAAGTAAACCAATATCTCGTACACTACATTGATCAGTGCTGATCAGTTCATTAATCTGGAATAAAAAAACATGTTATGTGGGCACCACTACTTTAGTACCGTTCAATGTTCTCTGATCGGGCGATCAGCCCTGATCGCCTAGGCACCGATCAGGACGATCGGGGCGATTAATCGATGCTGATCGGTCAGTATATAGCAGAGTATCCAGCAGGCCATATATGCTATATATTATGTACTAAATACTCTATAGTCTGTAATTCATGGTAAAAAGCAAGCCTCATTTGGTCAGAGAAGAAGAATAAGCATCATTTGCTGCCCATCATCTGTCAAACAATTACCAAGCATAGCTCAGAGAAGAAGACAGAACCGAAGCAGAGCAAATACAGGGAGAGGGGAAGCCAAGAAAAAGAATGAAGAGGGGAACGGTATACACCTACTGTTGGACATAGGACAAGGAACTCATCTTCTTAGGGCGAGCTGTAGGCACCTTTGATACTGGACTATTTAGTAACCTATAGGGTAGATCTGCTGGCCTTGTTGGAATCGTCTGACAGCAGTAAAACGAAGTGGCGTTCGACGATCATCCTCAAAACAACGAAGTTTTTCTCAGCAAACTAAAAATTCTTCTATGTTACACGATGAACCAGGGAATTGGAATGCAGTTACAAAGCCCTCCCGCGCCGCCTTTAGACAATTACCTGCCCCGCCGGAAGCACACCTTCACGCCTGGTCGCATCCTTGCCCGACATCAAGGTCGTACCTTTCATTCTTTTCCCGAATTTTAATCTCATCTTGCTTTGTAACAATAAAAAAATCAAATATTAAATGTGATTTTCATCAAAGCTTATCAGCTATGTGAGTTCAAGAGGAAAAATGTTAAAAGCTAAAAAATACAAAGTCCGTAGAAACTAAATCATAATATTTCCATCCACAATAACAATTACATAAGTTGTAAAATGGTTCATCGGTTATGTACATGGCATGAAGAAAAATAATTTGTTTTAAGAAGCATATACTATTTCTTAGAGGTAGTGTGAATTATTTTTATGCTAGTTATACAGCAATGTTCTTGAGTTTGCACATCACGTTATAACATTCTTCACCAGAAATTTTTGGCAGCTGCTCCACAATTTAGGCAGTAAGGACTTATTCAATGTGATAAAAAGATTTGCAGAAACAACATATATCCAAGTGTGGCCGCTGGTCAATTACCAAAGAACGAAACCATGATCAGAATGTAGAATACCTGGCTTGGTTAATCTTCCAATAAAATCTTCAGAGAACTGATCATCAGCATGCAGTCCCTTTATCGGTGTTGATCCCCTTACAGGGATCACAATTGCCATAGGGAACTTAGCATCCGCAACACTATTGTAAAATCAAAGCTATGATGTTAGGAGGCAATTTCTGATGGAATATGAACACTGTCCTATAATAAGTACTCTCATATAAAGGTTATTAAGGCACCTGTACAAAGGCAATTCTTTGTCATCTCAAAGAATGTAATCCTGGCATGAAAATATAAAGCTGTCAGCATGACGAAACCTTTGCTTTATAGAAGCAGAAACTATTGGGCAAAGGAACAAAAATGTTCATCAATATTTTAAGGACAAATATAGATTAAGTAAACACCTAGGTGAAAATTGCTATTGCTAGCTTCTGATATATTTAGCTCATTGATATTGCAGGAGCATTTTTGCCACCAGACTGCTCCAAACAAAACAAGAAGAATTGCATCTGGAATCGCTGCCATCCAAGATGCATCGTTGGCTCGTTGCAGCAAACGGAGACAGTCCAATCCAGCCATCCCAGTCATCAATATCCTCGCCGCCGCCAGCGACGGCAACCAACCGACGGCTTGCGCGGGGCGGCGGCGCGGGGTCGGCGGATCGGCGACGGCGGTGCTGTCGCGGGGTCGGCGGATCGGCGACGGCGGTGCTGTCGCGGGATCGACGGCGGCGGGGTTGGCAGATCGCCGACCGGCGGTGCTGTCGATGAGGGAGGTATCGGGAAGTCAAAAGAGGAGGTGGCGGTCGAGAGAGCGGAGGCGAGGAGAGGAGAGACGGTGCCGGCATGTGCGGTGTGGATCTGGCCACCCAGGTCGCCAACCCCATTGTCGCAGGGTCGGTGGCGCGGATCTGTCCTGCAGCGCCGGCCGGCCGCGCCCGTCGTTGCGGCAACCGCCTCCGGCCGTTCACCGCCGAGGAGAGGGAGAGGAGAGGAATCGGCGGTGGCAGGCGACGGGAGAGGCGGGGAGCGGGCCGGCAGCGGCGGCGTTGGGAGGAGCACGGGACAGGGTTAGGGTTAGGAGGGTCCGTGCGCGGGGGTGCGGGGGTGCGCGTGGTGGGGAGAGGGGTGTGGGCGCTCCGTGGGGATCTGAGCCGTTGATACTCAGACGAGGAAGTAATTTTTGTACCTTGCATATGTCACACAGCGTGACATCTTCGGTCTTGGACTATTTACTAACCTATAGGGTAGATTTTGAAACAGGTTGATTGAAGTAGTGCACCACACACACCTGAACTCAAAAGCTAGGTTTTATTTTTGCTGGTATGTTACAATCCAAATTCATTGACATCTCAATATCACGAAATCCATATACATCTCACAATCACAAATCCATTCACATCACATAATTACACAATATATTGACATGTCACAATCACAAAATCCTCTTACATCCCATATTCATCCATTTCTTACATTATAAATAGGCGACAATATTGAAGAATGCCGAAAAGCGCCATATAATCGAAAGCATGCATAGAAGAAATTATTTGTTAGATTATAGGAGGCATATAAAAGTAGACAACTAATTAAATTGCATATGAAGAGATATATGGGAAAGCATAAAACAATATAAACAGAGATAAGAAATAAATTCACGTCATCTCAAATTACAAATAATAAACTATATATTACAAATTTGTCCATCCAAATAAGCAGGGAAGTGTAAACTACAACTCTATGCCCTAAACAGTCTCTTGTTAAATTCGCCTTTAGGGTCTGTCACATCTTTCATCAAGAAAACAACAAGTTCTCCACGGATTCTTTCTAGATTAACGGGCTCAGTTCTCCTCCACGTATACTTCGACTTCCAACCCTGATATACCGGTGTCTCCGAGTTTGATACCTGAACTTCTCATAGTCCCTCTGGTTGTACTCTTGTGGCTCAAGATCCCGCAACATTGCGTCAAGTGTGTTAGGGTCAACATCATACGTTTCGTTTCACCCCCGAGAGGTGAAGGAATGTTTCAACGGCTGATATCCATAGGCGGGGTATTTAGATGACAGAGGAACATTGGTGTAAGGACTAATGTCATACGACATCGCTGAATCACTAAGGGCCCTGATAAGGTAATAACCCTACTTCCAGTTTATATGGGATTGCTGATGGTATAATTCCGGAGTACAGAGTACAATGCATGGCAACAAGGGTCCGATGAAACTGTAATCGAGGGGATTGACTACAATCTCGGCGGCTTTGGTGGCTAAAGATATTAAACTATAACCCGAGCTTCTGTTGTGTGTTGATCGATCTAATCTCAACCCGTGGAGGGGTAGGAATCCTTTTATACCGTGGGCTACCAGCAATCCTCGGGTAAAACTCGGACAAAGAAAAACGCACGATTAGGAAAGTCTATGCCTTCCACGAGTAGGACTCCGTCTTGATCTTCTAGGATGCAGACTCCTTCCGTATTATCTGATGATTTCCTTATATATCTCGGTCTCCTTTCCGCATTCGTGTAGATATACCTTTCCTTTTATTCTGTGATTCCGGGTAATGAGGATATCCCTTATCTATAACCCTGATAGTCCTCCCGACTTCTATTCAAATGATCTCTGGTGCTCCTTTCACGCTTGGTTGTCTAAATGAGAGCCTATGACCATTCTTGGGGATAACGAGAAGGCAAGGTGATCCCGATGCCAAGCCAGGGGTTTTAGTCTCTGCTTATTTGATTTGAAGTCTAACTCAATTTCCTTAACAAAACCTTGGAAACTAAACCGTCGGGTCAACAGTCTATAAATAAAGGAATCCCTATCGAGGCGAGTTATCAGCGCTTTTGATGCCTTTTCATCTTCATCTCTCACCCTTCCGGCCACCACCACTTCCGACGCTTATCCTTCCAGTGTCGTCGGCCTCCTCACTTCCACACCATATTCTTGAAATGGCGAAGAACAAAGCTTCAACCACCGCAGAGGGGGTCACCAAGAAACCACGCCAGGAGATGGCGGATGCGTGGATGGCAGCCCGGTTGCCAGCGATACATCCACTGCTATCCCTCCAGGTTTCTCTCAAATCCCAATCCTGTAACCGAAAAACCCTTATTCAAAGGATCATTAGAGAAAAAAGGAGAATTTTTCTAGGGTTCTTGTTAGGACAAATTCTTTTGCATTTTCCAGTGATCCTTTACTTTTCTCCAGGCTCTGCGGCCCTAGCCTCCCAAGACACGGCAACTTCAGTTGTCGAGAAAACGGGAGGAGCAGCATCTTCCGAGGTGATGGAGGTCTTCCGCTTGTTATCTTATTTCGGAAGTATCTATAATCATGTTATTGTTCGGAAGTATCCATAAGACAAGAATAGAATCACTTAGCCTATGTTAGAAATAGGTATTCTCTAGCCCGTGGCGTTGTTCACAGAGAAAAGAGTCTTAGGCAATAAGGCTTGAAGAATTACACATGTGTCCTTAGTTTAGAAGCGATTCTTGTCGTAGCCCCTAGCGCTCTAGGGTGGATCAGTGTCCTTGTCGAAGCAGCGATTTCCCAGCCCCTACCCATGAAGTTGGAAAACCCAATATCTGGTTATATGACTTGGTTAGCACGCATCATAAACTCTCTTACATGACCAGTTCTAACATGGTCGTTTGGTTCTGTAATATCTGAGTTAGCCTTGTCTGCTCTGGGCGTCCCCACCCAGGAATCCCATGGGATGCTCGGAGGCATTATCAAACTGTGTAAAGGAACAGTAGGTTCGATCTCAACATGAAAATATGCAATTGTTTGTAATAAACAAGTTTTGCGGCCTCGAATCGGGCTTCTGTATTATTTACATATATCGGTGAGTACAATTTGGAGAAACAAAAAATATATACATGATTTGTTCTCGTACTAGACTAAGACACCTGACCCCTTTACTTGCACTCGTTGTGCTCAAAACAATGTCGTTCTGGAAGGCTCTCAAGAGGGTTGTAGGCACATTAGTGTCTTCGGGGATATAGTTATGAATTTATTGGCTGCTCGGATCGGCTGTTCGTTTTATTCCTCGAGTTGTTCTCGAGGTCTGATGTCTGCTGTCTAGATAGATGGTGATGTCTGGTAAAATCTGATCGTCCCTATAGGAGGCAGTCCTCGAAGGGGCGCTTCTCGACCAGAGCGTTTATTTCTGAATTGTCCCTACGACGAACATATATGCATGTACAGGTCTAGAACTGGTCATATAACTTTTGGAGTTCTCTGGAGTAATCGGCTTCAGCTATACTTAGAGGCAATCGGCTTGTTCTCGTGGGGTTCATGAGTTCTGAGTCTATGAGTATTTGCAGTTGTTGGATCCCCCGATGTATGGATTGTCTCATGCCCGCGAGGAGTCCTTCGTACTCTACTATGGTACTTGTTGCTGGGAATTGTAGATGAATCATCCGGTTGTATGTTATCCCTGTTGGGGATGTTAATGTGAACGTTGATCCGGCTCCATATTTGGTGAGGATACCATAGAATGTTAAAGTCCATAGGTCTTGTTGGTCCCCTGTCGTCGATCAGCTCAGATATGTGTTTTTTTGAAAGGATCGCAGTGAGGGAGGCCCCCATGGTATATATATTAAACCAAAAAAAGAGTTATGTACAAAGAAAAGAAATGGAAAAAGAGAAGAAGAAGAAGAAAAAGAGGTTACAATCGATCAATCCATAATTGAAGCCAAGGTCTATGATCTATCTTGGAGACCAAAGAAGGCAGAATAATTGCCATTGCCCCAAATAAAAATCCAAGAGTCAGGCAAACCTAAGAAATGCAATTCTTCCACTTCCTCCTGAAGCAACTTGTATTCTTCAAAAGCTTGTACTGACAGAGGCAAATGAAATTGATCCTGTGGCTCTCGCTGAATGAAAGCATAAACCGAGTCATTCTTATTGTTAGCGAAAGAGAAGAGCCGTGGATATGCAGTTGATGGAACTTTCCCACCCCATAGATCATCCCAAAAGAGTACTCACAAGCCATTTCTAATAACCGGTCTTGCAATTGCTCGGAACAAAAGTTCAAATTGAAAAACGTCCTTCCACCAGAAAGATCCACAAGATCTAGCCACATGAGGGACAGAGGATTGATAATATGTATTCCAGATCAAATGAACCCAAGGAACATCGGCTCTACTGTAAAACTTAAGCAAATGCTTCATTAGAAGGGCTTTATTCTGAACCTTGAGATCAATAATACCCATTCCACCTTTGTCTTTTGGTCGGAAGATCTTACCCCAAGCAGCCAGAGATTTTTTTGTGGAGTTTAGATCATTACCTCTCCAAAGGCAATGTCTCCGAGCTCGATCAATTGTATCTATTACTAAAACAGGGAGAACAAAACTGCACATAAAATAAGTTGGCAAGGAAGAGAGTACAGAATTGAACAGAGTTATTCTGTCCCCATAAGAGAGAAAAGATGAGCTTGCAGTTAGCCTTCTCTCAACCCTGTCTGTTAAAGGAGAGAAATCAACTACTTTTGGCCTTGTTGTTCCAAGAGGCAAACCCAAATAAGTGAAAGGCAGAGTACCAATAGTGCAACCAAAAGTTGAGGAAAGGATCTGAGCTCTTTCATCAGATAGGTTCAAAGCAATCATACAGGATTTATGATAATTAACTTTAAGGCCAGTTGAAGCAGCAAAAGAATTCAACAGAGATTGCAAAGCCAGCAACCGAAAACTTGAGGCCTCCATGAAATCCAATGTATCATCTGCATACTGAATTATAGGGAAATTGACATCTCCCATAGAAGGAATAGGAAGACTGAAAACACCTCGTTGATGAGCACAATTAATGATGGACTGCAACAGGTCTGCCCCCAAAGCAAATAACAATGGGGAAAGAGGATCCCCTGTCTAACACCCCTTTTACATTGAAAAAATTTCCCCTGAACTCCATTCAAGAAAACTGCAGTAGAGGCTGACTGAAAAATACATTCTATCCATTGAACCCACTTTTGAGGGAAACCCAAAGCAAGCATTACCTGAATAATGGCAGAATATTCTATAATGTCGAAGGCTTTCTCAAAATCAAGCTTCAACAGACTATTTCTTTCTTTGAATGGTTACACTGGTGAATGTATTCAAAAGCCCAAGCAAGACAGTCCTGAATAGATTTACTCTTTATGAAACCATACTGGTTCTGGTGCACCAAAGAGCACATTTTTTTTAACCTATCCGTCAGTATTTTACAAAGCACTTTAACCATTGTGTTCATCAATGAGATGGGCCTAAAATCATTTGGTGACTGTGGAGCAATCTTCTTAGGCACAAGGGTTATGTAGGAGTAATTTACTGCCGAAAGATCAACCAAATGAGCATGAAAGTCTGCACACAGTCTATAGAAATCTTGAGAGATTATAGGCCAGCATTTTTTAAAAAAACACCCATTAAATCCTTCCGGCCCAGGAGCCTTGTCTACTGGCATTAACTTAACCACATTATCCACTTCTTTAGTAGTAAAGGGTTCACATAAAGAAAGAAGGCTATGGTCACTCTGAAAAAGTTCATGCAGATCAAAAACCATCTGTGGATCAACTGTGACCCCTAATCTATTCCTGAAGGAGGTCCAAAGAATTGCAGCCTTGCCATCATGATCAGACACTAAGACACCATCTGAATTAGCCAAGGTTGTAATTACATTATGTCTATAACGTTCAGTGGCCATTGCATGAAAAAATTTGCTGTTGTCACCACCAAGTAAGACCTTCCTCTGTGTAGACCTCTGTTTCCAATATTGCTCCTTCCAAGATAAGAGATCAGACAACCGTTGTTTGACAAGAAGTCGAAATCTCAACTCAGGTACTGATAAAAGCCTTAACTCAGATGTGTTGTCGGGGAAGATTGTGAGAATTTGAGAGTCCGCCATGTTGATTATGGGGACCATCTTTTGACTTTCGGTTTGTCTCGTCATCTGCTTTGTCTTCCTATTCTTCTTAGGTCTGCTGCTTGTGGTGGGAGTGGTGGGTATTTGTCCTACCATGTCTAGGCTTCACTTGTCGCACTACACGGCGAGCTTAGCATTCCCTTGAACACTGATAGTTCTCTTTGGGCCCTAGAAGCTTGAGCAGCTGATAGGCGTAGTGGGACGCCGCCATGAACTTTGGCGAGCATAGTCCTGCCTTGCTCCATTCGGGAGTTATTGGCTTGTCCAAAGGTAACGGTCATTGTGATTTTTCCCAATGGTTTTTATGATGACTCAGGGGTGATCCTGTGGAAAGGTTGATTAGATGGGATTAATTCGCTTCGTGCCCATTACATATAGGGTGCTGGCAAAGAGGAGGTTAATAGAGCTCCCACCATCGATGAGGACTCGGGCTACCTTGACATTCCTGATAGTAGGCGCGATTACTGTTGGATATCTTCCGGGCTTTGCAGCTGTCTCAGGGTGGTCGGCTTCTGAGAACTCAATCTTGTACTGGGACCACTTCATCTTGGATGTTCCTCCGCGTGTGATCACGCCGACTTCACATTCTACCCTCTTGTATTCTCGTTTGGAGGAGTTTGTCGTAGATCCTCCAAAGATGTGTGAGACATGAAGGTCCTGATCTAGTAATACTTGGTCATCGTGTTCTGCTGTCGAGCTAGCTTCGACCATGCGTACACGTTAGTCTTTGTCGGGAGTTTGTTGTCGAGCTAGGGCTTTCTTGAAGACACTACATTCTTCTAAGTTGTGAGAGTTTGTCTTGTGGATTGGGCACCATGGTCATCGGGGATTGTCATCCTGCGGGCCTGCGCGCTTTGACGGTTCCACACGATCGGTGGCGAGAACCTCAGTGGGTGCCTTGCGTTTCCCATTCTTGCGACGTTTGTCCTTGTTCGACTTTGGAGCCTCTTTTCCATTGGGTTTCTTATCTTCGCCCTTTTTGCTTTTCCCATCCTTCCGTCGTAGCATGTTGTCGGCATGTGCGCATCTATCGACGATCTCAAATAGTTTCCATATAGTGGTGATCTTCTTAGTCACCAATTCTTGAGTAGTGTAGCGATCTCTAACACCGGTCTTGAAGGCCCGTATCACCAATGAGTCGCTGATATCTGGGATTGTGTTTCTACATTCATTGAAACGCCAGATGTAATCCTTCAACGACTCGCCTGAGTTTTGGGTCATCGCGTGTAGATCGTCCTCAATGGCATGCCACTTATACGTTCCCTAGAAGTTGGCTATGAATTGGTGCCATAGATCTTACCAGTACGTGATCGACCGTGGTGGAAGGTGCACCAACCATGCGGGTCCTTTGAGGGCAACGGGCAAGTAATTCGCTAGTGCTTGTTGTTGCCACCCGCGGCACAGAGTACCATGGAGTATACGTGTAGGAATTCTTCTGGGTCGGTACACCCATCATACTTCTCGATCACTCCTGGTCTGAATTTCTCCGGCCACTGAACTTCTCGAAGTGCAGATACAAAAGCCCTGCATCCGCCACCCGGTACAAACGGTGAGCGGTTCGAGTACTTCTGTGGCCGCGGAGAGTGGTACGATTCAGAGGACAAAGATGATGATGGATTGTTGGGGCTTCGAGGAGGACTCCTGGATTGACGTCCTCGCGACTGGTTTCTCCGAGGACGGGGGGAGCGGGATTCCCGACGTTCACGTCCCCCGTCATCTTGTCTGTGATCGTCATGTCTTCTGCGAGACCGACTCTACCGATCGTTGTCTCCTTCCCCTCTTCGAGCACTGCCTTCCCGCTCTTCTTCTCGACCACCGCCTTCTCGTCCTTCCTCTCGTTCTCGACGGCATGTAGTACGATGACAAAGTTCTTTACGATCTTGTTGTTATGTGTTGATGCGATCTCGAAGGTCACGATCCGCGGGTGGCAACCGTCCTCGCCCTGCCCGTGCTCTGAGATTGTGGTGTTTGGGATCATCTTCTCGTAGGTCTTCAAGTACTCAGCCACCGGCGTCTATGTTCTCGTTTGCGGTAGCTGCCGCCCTTGTAGCTCGTGCCGCTGCTTCTGTGTACACTACTGCTTCCGCGGTTGCAGCAGTCCTCCTTGCCATCTTAGACTTAGTTAGTTCAGGAGGTGTTTCGGCGTTCGTTTCCTTGAACACAGAATCATGGTTTGTGGCCATTGTGTGAATTCGATCAGCCCACTGCGCTATTTCTGGATTCGCGGTGGCATCGTAGGGTGTCTCACTAAGTATCTCCTGCATCGTCACGAGATGTTGTGTGAGCGTTTCAAAGGTTGAGGCCGTGTTGTTGCCGTCGTCGATGGTGTAGACTCCTCGTATGTTATCAGACTCAGACATCAAGTAATCGTCATCGCTATCCGACGCAGAGGGTTCTTGTATGTCAGAGATAATAGCTTCGACAAAACAGTCAGAACTGGATTCCCCTCCCATCTACTCTCTGTCGTGTTGGGTTCAAGTAGTCCTGGACGCTTTTTGAGATGTCGTATACTTCACGGCCTTCAGGTACACTCTGCAATCCAAAATACTATGTGTCTTGCAGTCTCCAGAAAATGCTTGGTGGTTTTATGGATAGCACATCAAATGGTTATGTTGACACGAAACTCCCTTGCTGGTGCCTGATATCTGAAAGTGGCCTCCTAAGGTTGCTCCTTCGTTATTGTAGTAGTCAGTGCCCTGTCCTCCACCTGAACGGGAAGGGTTGTCGACTTCTGGTTAGCTTTTCCTTCTGCGACTGCACCGGCCTGGATTATAATCATCAACTGGCCAGGAGTGATTGGAATAGTCGTGCACACCAGGAAGGCAATGGATCCGACTTGAGTCCACACCATCATTGTCGGCGTCAGTGATGCAGGAGCACAGCTAGTGTAGTAGTCGACGTAATTTGGTAGCATGTCGTAAGGTCCTTGAAAGGCAAGCCACCCTACCTAGCGCGCCACTGTCGATGGCTAATATCTGTAGACAGGGTATGTAGATGACAGAGAAACGTTGGGGTAAAGACTAATGTAATACGACATCGCTGAATCGCTAAGGCAGGGATTTTTATACTGGTTGAGGCCTCGAGAAGGTAATAACCTTATTGTAGTTTATATGGGATTGCTGATGAGAAAATTCCCGCGTATAGAGTACAATTTATGGAAACAAGGGTCCGGCAAAACCGTAATCGAGGGGATCGACTACAATCTCGGTGGCTTTGGTGGCTAAAGCTACGAAACTATAACCCGGGCTTCTTCTATGTGTTGATCGATCTGATCTCAACTTGTGGGGGTAGCAATCATTTTATACCGTGGGTTACCAATAGTCCTCGGGTAAAACTCGGACTGAGAGAAACGCATGATTAGGAAAGTCTATGCCTTCCATGAGTAGGACTCCGCCTTGATCATCTAGCATATGGACACCTTCTGTATTATCTGATGATTTCCTTATATATCTTGGTCTCCTTTTCATATTTGTGTGGATATACCTTTCCTTGTATTCTGTGATTCCAGGTAACGAGGATATCCCTTATCTATAACCCTTACAGAATGAACATGTCTTCTGCTTCTTCGTCCTCATCCTCATCTCCTCTCTCCCCTCCAGCGGCGTTGTTGAACGGCTCTATCTCACCATGCATTGTCCAACAAGTGTAGCCTACCTACGTATCAGATGACTTTGCACTTGTCTTTTGCCGCCTTACAACTTCTCATTCTTATATTCAATGCAAGGACATCATCGCATATGATCCTTCATGCTCTTGCGCATATTGTTCTCAGCGATGGCTAGAAATTCCGCAACACCTCTTCGATACTCATCACTTAGTCGAATATTCACGTACATCCATCTTCTCTCCATCTTTACCTATTATGATGTGACAATGACATCCATCGATACAAGCATTGATCACATCATATACCCACAGGTGATCTCGTTTCATCACAACCTCCAATTTTAGTACATTACGAACATGACGCTACCTAATGATGAAAATATCTACATTTGTTAATTGTAAGTGCAAATAATAGTTGGAGCCAAATATGGAAGATAAACACGTCACCCACGGTGCATGCAAAGATGGAGATGAAGCCCATCAAATTCTGAAATCCAGTTCGGACACCCGCTACAATGCTGAATTCAAACGGCCACCAATTCTGCATACGAGCTTTGTTTGAGGCCCATAAGTACTTGATGGAAAGCTCTTCGAGTATTCTTTCCAACGGATCCAACATTATTGCCAAATTCCATCTGAGTCCTTGGAAATCGCAGAAACAAGATGCTACGCAACCTATAATGGGCCAGTGGACTTGTATCTTTGTTTGGCACCCAGCCCCAAGTGGGGCTGCGCCCAACCCAGGGGGAGGACGCCCCTATGACCTCCTCCACCCCTTTAAATAGCTAGTTATCCTTTTCGGCTTTGTTGGGTTTTGTTAATTGTAAGTTTACCCATTGCTACTTCGCTTGTTGCGCACGTGTCGGCTAGACCGTCAATCTGTTTGTTCGGAACCCCATTTTATCGTGTATCGACTTATATTTGTGCGACTTGTTTATCTAGCAATATACTCCCTCCGTCCCATAATATATCAAGTTTTGTTTGGATGGGACACATCCTAGTACAACGAATCTGGACATGAGGCATGTCCAGATTCGTTGTACTAGGATGTGTCCCATCCAAACAAAACTTGATATATTATGGGACGGAGGTAGTAGTTGCTTTATCTTGTTCTTGCTTGTTCTGGATTGCTTGCAGGAATAGGGTTGATTTGCACCGGCAAGATCAACAAACCCTCGGAGAGGTGTATCGATCGCTAAGACGCAACACAACAACGTCTCGTACGGTTGTAGTCGGATCGTCAACGTTTCTCCCGAATCGTAGTTACCTCAACTCACCGAAAGATCAGGCCACCCTCGTGCACATCAAGTGGTACCAAAGCTTTCGTTGCTCGTTGAGTTTTATTTACCTATTAACCAGAAAATAGCCACACAAAAAAATAGAGTGATTTTACCTAGCCATCTTTGTGCCTTGCATTTTTCTTTTCAGTTTTTGCACTGTTGAGTTTTGCGTTGCATTGTCGAGTCGTGTTGCTGGTCTTAGCGTTAGTTTTGTCTAGAGTTTCGAGTTCTGGTCACATTTTGTACCACCTTTGTCGTTGTCATCATCGTGTCGGTTGTCGCTGGGAACAACGAAAATAGAATGAATTCGCTACCAGCGTTTCGTTTTTATAGTTTGCAGTAATTTTTGTCTATCAGTTTGTGAGTTGTGTCAGTTGCATCTAGGGTTTGCAAGTTCCATTTAGCAGATCTAATTCCTCCGCAAGTTTCCCTTTCCCCTTTGCACCAAAATTGCTCAAGTCCGATTCCCCCCACACGGCCGAAACCCCCACCTCCTTTCTTCGGCCGATCCCCCCTCTCCACCGAACTCCTCCCTCTCATTTGTTCGAATCCCCCCTTCCACCTTCCAAATTTTTTCCGTAAACACCTTGGAAAATTTTTGTTTTATGTCGGTTTCGAGATCTGTTTGCAAAAACGAAATCGTCGTATCGTCAGGATTCTATTTTGTATAGATCAAAATTTTGGGTGACAATTTTTTATTTAGGTCCCTGTAATTTTTATATTTACATTTGAGTCCCTGGAATCTTCCGATCAGGTTCTTGGTCAGTGTTGGTGAATAAAATTAAAAAAAATAGAAAAGGCAGAAAGGTGCTTAAAAAAAGAAAATTGAAAAGCCGCACAGAAAAAGGAAAAAAAAGAGAGAGAAAAGAAAAGGAAAAAACAGAAGGTAAAATTCAGTTTATTCTCGAGTTTGGTTTTGTGTATCAGAGTGATGCTTGAGATTATTCTAGTGTTATCTGGTGGTATCGTTTGTGTCTAGGCTCGCGCCTCTAGTACATTCTACACTAGGACCAGCATGATACTTGATTTTGAACAATTATTCAACTTTGCATTCTCTGATTTGAGCAATTGCCATCCTTGCTACATATTTAACCCTACCCAGAGCTCCACAAATTTGACTGTAGTTTTATATATTGTGAACGTGTGTGTCAAATTATCGATATATCCAACTCCATCGGGTGCTTGGTCGAGTCGGTGTGGGCACCATCCAGCTGCATTGGTAAGAACTTGGAAGAGCTTGCTATAAAGCTTGAGTGTGTGTGACTTTTGAGCCTCCACTTCCTAGTACTTGATAGGAGCGTGCATAATATTGTGTATGTTTCTTGTTTCCTAGTAACCATGGCAGGGTTATGCAAGGATATTGGAGCCGCTCGTCCTCAACATGGACCTGTTCACATTCGACGACAAATGGAGAATGATCAACATGAGGCATATAAGGTACAAGACTATAATCTGGCAAGGGTAGAATCTGTTTTGCCATCTTTTGATGGAAAGGATGATTCCACTGCTTATGTTAATTGGGAGCTAGCAGTAGAAAAACAATTTGATGAGTATGATTTCTCTAATGCTCAAATGATTAAATATGCTAGTAATAAATGTACCGATTCTGCATCTTTTTGGTGGTATACTGTGGGAAACAAGCTTGAAACTTGGGATGAATGCAAAACAATGATGAGGAAAAGATTTGTGTTTTCATATTATAGACGTGCTCTCCTTGAGAAATTTAAACATCTAAAACAAGATGACAAAACTGTTAGGGAGAACTTATAGTGGTTTACAAGAATCCAATGAGAACACATTGACTAGATTTTTCAAAGGGCTTAATTTCAATATTCAGGCTAGGCTTGTTACTGTGACTTATAATCATATAGGTCAATTGTTCATGCTTGCTTGCAATATTGAGCGCAACATATTGGAGAACCCAACGGAGCAACAAGCTATGCTTGTGCCTCCTGTTACTAATGTTTTGCAGGCAGTCCACAACATGTCATCTGAGAATAAAGAAGAGAAGACGGATGCACCAACTTCATCTGAAGATGGCATGAAAGGTAACTTAAATGATGATTAATTTACTGAAGGTGAGTGTGCTATTGATGAACTAAATTTGTTCGCTACTCATGCTAATCTAGAGCAAACTTTTGTGAAACCTACTTTTGATTTGCCTTTGTCACAAGTTGATTTGCATTCTGTTCCTTGTGATAAAGAAGAGTTGTGTGAGAATGCATCACTTATATCCATTCTACAACTAGTAGATGACATGCTATTTATACTTTATGTTCTGATTTTAAGCATGTTATTCATGATGCTAGCGAGACTGATGATCTTAACATGTTATCTTTTTTACATACTTTGGGCTATATTCAGTTTGATAACTACTGTGAGCTCAATTGTTTGAAGGAGAAAATCTTTGCTAATTCTGATTTGCCATGCCCTAGTAACGTTATTTTTCATCTCTTTGGCAAATGTAATGACGAAGGAGTTTATTTGGTGCACAAAGTTTACATTTGTTCAGATTTGCAACCCGCTGTTGTTGTGCCAACAAAATACAAACTAGAGAGTAGTGCTAGGGTCACTGATGTTACTTCGAGTTTGTGTTGCTTTCGTGGAAATATGCAGGTTGATTCTGAAAAAGGGGAGCGACGAGATCACTCAATGTTGCTGCCATATCTGTTGAGAGATGCACCACATGAAGTGCTACGTGGGGATATGCTACGTGAATTACCCATGTTAAGACCGAGGACGGTTCTCCATGAAGAAGGGAAGGATGATGTGAACATGACATCCATCGATATAAGCATTGATCACATCATATACCCGCAGGTAATCTCGTTTCATAACGACCTCCAGTTTGAGTACATTATGAACATGACCCCACCTAATGATGAAAATATCTACATTTGTGTCTTTAGGAGTGCAAATAATACTTGGAGCCAAATATGGAAGATAAACACGTCACCCACGGTGCATGCAAAGATGGAGATGAAGCCTATCAAATTCTGGAATCCAGTTCGACCACCAGCTACAATGCTGAATTCAAACGGCCGCCAATTCTTCATATGAGCTCCGTTTGAGGTCCATAAGTACTTGATGAAAAGCTGTTCGAGTTCTCTTTCGAACGGATCCAACATCATTGCCAAATTCCATCTAAGTCCTTGGGAATCGCAGAAACAATATGTTGCGCCACCTATAATGGGCCAGTGGGCTTGTAACTTTGTTTGGGACCCAGGCCCAAGTGCGTCTGCGCCCCAAACAGGGGGAGGACGCCCCTATGACCTCCTTCACCCCTTTAAATAGCTAGTTACCCCTTTAGGGTTAGTTGGGTTTTGTTAATTATAAGTTTAGCCATTGCCACTTCGCTTGCAGCGCACGTGTCGGCTAGACCGTCCGTCTACTTATTCGGAACCCCAGTTTATTGTGTATCGACTTATATTTGTGCGACTTGTTTATCTAGCAATATAGTTGTTTTTATCTTGTTCTTACTTGTTCTCGATTGCTTGCAAGAATAGGGTTGATTTGCACCGGCAAGATCAACAAACCCTCATAGAGGTAAGACGCAACCCAACAACGTCTCTTACGGTTGTAGTCGGATCGTCAACGTTTTTACCAAATCGTAGTTACCTCAACTCACCGAATGATCGGACCACCCTCGTACATATCTTTAGCTATTATAAAAAGCAGAGATGATTCCTTTTGTCCGTGTTGTCGGACAATCAGCGAAACTAAAACTTCCGGTTCTTCATCGCGAATAAAACGGCGACCGAATTAATCTGCTAGCGTCTGACGAAAGGCCCACCAAATAAATCTATTTCTCCTTCTCATCTCAGATCACCGCTTCCTGTTTCCACCGATCCGATACGATTTTGTTTTCCAATTCAGTCATTTTCGTATTCGTCGCTTCCTGTTTCCTCGCTGTCCTATTTGTTTAGCGATCATCCCCGCATCACATGCGAACGACTTATCTGGTCCTTGCTCCCAATGCACGGGGATCCGTCCTCCCTAATGCATGAGGTGAGGCGTGCATGCGATCGATCGATCGATCAGCCAAGATGAGGAGGAGCAATGGCAGCGACGCGCCCGCATGCACCACGCGCCCTCTGGCTAGCTCCAAGACTACTGATGAGAACGACGGGCCGGCACAATCAAGGCGGCCCTATTGCTGCGCATGTCGCGGTTAGCACAATGATCGGTAAGGTTTCCGCCGTTCACGAGAGAGAGACGAAGACGTGCAGTCCGGATTGATCGATCCCCGGCCGTGGCTGGCGCCAATGCCCGGCTTCCCTTAACTAGCCTCCTCCTGTTTGTTCCGCACGCCACCATCGCACAAGAGATAACATGATCACTTCCTACGTCGGGTTAATTAGTTCCTCCGCTCATGCCGAACCACACCGATCCGCAGCAGCAGCGACAAGCATTGCTTCGAGCCTTCGGACATGTACGTATGTCGTGTATTACTTTTCTTTGCATCTTCCGTTTTTCTTTCTAGGGCAACGAGGCATGTGTTATCCCAAGAACTAAGCAAATTACCTACCTTTATTTAATCCTGTACATGAACAAAACCAACTTTCGGTTCCTATTTGTACACAAAAATTGCAAATTAAAGATATAAATACTTTTACATACAGAGAGCTAGCATCAAAATTTACAGAGTAAGTATAGACCGATGGAATATACAAAGATTAATCAATGACACCTGCATATACATATACAGTAGCCATGTTATGTTTTTACTAATAATGCTATGTACTAGAGAAATAAATGTTTCATTAAGAGGCTAGCCTTGAGGGCAAAGAAACAATCTTTACCTATTATAAAAATTCAACATGAATCAATGTCGTCAGCGACCGTTCCAACGGAGCATCCCACTCGACTGTCGCCGTCACCGTTCAACTACTAGATACATGTAAGCCTCTTATTAAAAAATTTATATAAACATACAAGTCATGTATAAGATATATATGGTAATAAACCAACTTTTAACAAAATAATTAATATTTGTTTAAATTTTTTGAATACAAATGGTTAAACCTTGGTTAAAATATAGTAATAAACCAACTTATAACAAAATAATTAATATTTGTTTAAATTTTTTTAATACGAATGGTTAAACATGTGGTTGAAAAACAACGACGACAATTCAATGTTTTTTAAGGTAGCATATTTTTTTATCAATCTTACTTGCTATAAAATAAAATTGCATCCGCCCGGTGCAATGCATGGGTATTTTTTTGCTAGTCATATTATAAAAAGGAAAAATGATTCCTTTCGTTCTTCGTACGTCGTCCGAGCGATTAGCGATTAGTTAGTCTCGAACGTTTGTGTCGCAAAAATTAGACCTCGGGAGGGGATGTAAGACGGATTTTATAGGTAATGGTGGACCGAAGGATTCAAGCGGATATCGGTGTCCCAAAGAATTCCCAAGTCCGAAAGCGGACTTAAAGCAGGGATGGGAGCAGAGATACGTGTTCGAAAGCAGTTGGCCCACGATAAAAAAGAAAGCAGTGGGCGCCATCAGTTTGGATGGATCATTATTTTGACGATAGAAATTCAACCGACTCATCCTTTTCGTCTGAGCGTGAACTTTGTAACGGGCCTACGTGCATGGACGAATGCGCGATCATATGAACTCTTGCGTCATTGAATATATTTTGATATACAAAGATTTTAAATAAAATATGAGAAAAGAAAGACTAATAAAAAAGAGAGTAATTCGAATTTCAAATTGAACTCGAGTAAATTCTCGGAAAAGATCAATGGATGGAACTAATTTTCTTTTTATAATTTTAGGATTCCCCGTTGCAATGCACGGGCACTATTTCCAGTGTATGATAAAATTAAATGTACAATGGTGTAAATTACCTCAATATTTTGATTTAATTTTAATTTTCGGCAAAAAAATCGCCCTCCTTGCCCTCCCACTCGAACGTGAACAGTCGAATGGCTGGGATATAAAATTTCTCAACACGTTGGAGTATATACAGTAATTCAATTCGGGTAACGGTTTTTTAACCAATAACCGTGACAGATTGGTTCCAACATCTCTCACAGTTTATATACCAAAAACCGTTACTGATTTTTGCCTATCTTTCACGGTTTGTGTAAAACGGACCATGACTGATAACCGGCACATTCGTAACGGTTCATAACATATCAACCGTTACTGATGTTGCCACATCGGTCACTGTTTTTCTTCCAAAACCGTTACCGATGGATTAGTATCAGTTTTTTAAAATGAATCGTGACAGCATTTTTCCCATCCATCACGCCCCTAGATGTGTCACGCTATCCGTCACGGTTTTTCGTTTCGGACTGTGACAAGTTTAGCACTAGTAGAGAACGGGGCGCCTATCCCGGTTTTCCAACCGGGACTACGCTCCCAGGATTGAAGGTCTGACCTTTAATCCCGGTCGAAATAACCATGATTGAAGGTGGACTTTCAATCCCGCTTCGTAATACGAACCGGGATTAAAAGCCTGTCTAGCCCCGGCCGGGGAAGCAGACCTTTAAACCCGGTTTGTAATACGAACTGGGATTAAAGTTTGGATTTTTATTTGCTTTTATTTGTTTATTCTATTTATTTTCATTTAGTAGTAGGTTTATATATTGTATGGTAGTAATGTACGTCTTTACTTACTAATGTACGTCGAGCAATTAAATATACAACGATATAGAATACTTGTGGAACTATATAGAATATATTAGTATATACAAAATGTTTCGTATGAGACTTTAGGTTTATAATATGCATATACAATGGAATGTTATCCTCTTAATCGTAGTTTGGATCATCGAGATCAATGCTATAATCAACACTTGCAGGCTTCAGTCTTCCATCGTAGTAGTGCTCTCCTTTCGGATCTAACACTTCGTCATTAAGGAAGCCTGCTAATACTTCTTGGATAGCTTTGTGTTGATCTTCTTCAGCAACCCGATCCCTCCTATACTCTAGCTGCGAAAGGGAAAAAATAATACATAAATTTGTTTGTGTATATATAAGTGAACATTAAAGTATTTAATGGTATTTATACGTAATTTTGTGTGTGCATATTTTTACTTACACCGCTCAAAGCACTATATGTCCTTTGTCCATGTAACATGATGGACTCGGCGACGTAGAAGGCACATAGGTTGGTTCCCTCCCGTTGCTTATAAAAAAGCTTTAAAAGAAAATGATTAGTACATAAATTGGAAGGGATACAGAAACTGGTGCGAGCTGAGGAATAGTAATTACTTTGTTTGCATTCATACTAAGAGGCACCTTCCATTCACCCGGCTCTTTTGAAGTGAACCTTACCCAAACACTGCTCAGAAACATGAAAGAAATGAATAATATTTTTATGTATGCAGAAAATGACTTAAAAAATATGAGGAAGACCAATTACCGCTGGAGCAAATCAAGCATGTTTTGGTATAGGATCCGATCCTTCTGCATCGAGTCGTCTATTGTACAGTTGCTATCATCAGGGCCGATTGATAGCAATATCTAGTGATTGCTGTATTTTTTTATGCAGGCATACGTGTTAATTAAGGTAAACATGGAGGAAGTACGAAAATTCAGAAGACTTTACAAACTTACCTAAAGATGTATGGGAAAAATATTCTTGTCTTGTGGGCTTGCTTTCTGAGGAACCCAAGGTGTTACGTTCCGTTTCCGCAGCTTCATCTACGACGTTTTTTGAGTGCACGACGTATGGATCAATAAAACCAACGTCATACACACCTTCTCTCTTGTGGCGAAGCATCTCCAATCTGCATATCAGACATAGTTTATGTAGTTAACGAGAATAGCAATAGGGGAAGAATTGTGTAATAACAATAAAGATACGTTAATTGTATTAATATGCACTCACAGGCACCAGCAGCTAACGAGGGATTTGTCGAGAGCGTCCCTGTGGAATAGCTGGTACAACTTCTCGACGTCGATGTTTATCAGGTCTTCTCCATGAAAGTAGTCCTCGTCTTTGACCTTGACGTTTATAAACTGCATAACTTCTTTGCACGCTTCGATGTACCAGCGGTGCAGCTTAAACATTTGTGGTTGGAGCGATCGAACCAAGTAAGGTCGGACGAGAGACTCGCCATACTTATATTTCCATTTCTCTTCTCCCGCCTTAATTACATGTTTGGGCGGAGACTTCTGTCCTGTAACCTCTGCCAATGAAAGACCAGTCTCCTTCATCATTTTCTGGAGGGTCAATAATTCAGGATCGAGCACTTGCTGGTCTTGCTGGCTTTGCTGTACCACTGGTGACTCGACGATGAGTGGCTCGACCGATTGCTTCGATTGTTGTCCAAGCTATGGAACTTCTCTTTTGCCTCTCACGTTCGCTTGATGTGACTTTTTTAGGGTGCGCTCATAGTCTGATATTCTTGGCCGCTTTAAATTGCAGCCACTTTCTTTTCATGCGCATCGACCTTCGCCCTTAGTGCTGGGCGGGCCATCGGAGGTGAGGGGGGAAGTTTGGTCATGTTTTCCTTAACCTTGGCAAAATGTTCCTTAACTTCGGAGGCAACCATCGGAGGCAACCACTTCATCTGTCTCCGCTTGTGTTAACACATAAGCCAGCTTCTTTTTTGCATGTCTACCGGCCAGCCGTTTCGTCTTTCCCGGGGTATTGACACCCCTCTTTGGCGGCATGGATTGCTGATGAGACACGGGAGGTGGAGCAGGAGACCTACGAATAAGGAAAACATTGATATTCATTGTTTTTTAATGAAAGGAACAACTTGAGAATAATTGTATGGATATTGTATTCGTACCTACTAGGAGAAGACGGGCAGATTGAACGTACACTCTAACGATCAGGAGATCGAACGGGAGACGGGGAGCGATGAGTTGGAGGTGGCAATCTGTGAAGAACGACATGAATGCCATCAGCTTGGTTGTTTAAAATTTTTAATATCTTAGATATAGGAAATTTAAATCGTACCGATGAGACGGAGACGGTGGTCCGGACGACGCTCCTGGGATCATTATCTATCGCTTTCGTCAAAGAACAACCCCATGCTTGATTTCGCCAAGAGTAGTCTCGTCTTCACCTCCAAGGAAGTCCATGGCCAACCCCCTGTATTCTGCTACTACCCTGTCAACACCGACACTAGCATAGTCGGCTGGAATAGACCTTCCATGGTATTTTGGCGATCCCTGAAGGTCTATACGAGGAGAAACAATACCATTAGCCACCAGGATGGTAAGGTTCTTTGCAGGCGTATACAGCTCACATGGTGTTGCCTGGGTGATATCATCGACAGGATAGCGACGCAGAATGTCTTCATCTTCTGGGACCTCCGTGGATGCTACGCTGCTCCGACGCTAGGTGGGGCTGACATCAACTGTCGGCTCTGATTCTGGATCCCTATGGCCACCTTCCAACCCCACTTGTCGGCTTATTTGTTGCACTTTCTCCTCTAAGTTTCTTTCCCGCTGCTGCGACTGTAGCATCGCTTCCTCTAACCTACGGAGCCAGTTTGTCTCTTCATCCTTCTTCCTCTTTCAGCTTCTGTAGGTGTCTGCGTGCGCAGGAAATCCAACCTTCCACGGAACCACTCCCGCACCTAGCGTCCGCCTGGGATGCTTAGGGGTCTCGAGGGCGTAAGTCAGCTCGTCCTTCTCTCGGTTTGGCTGAAACTCGCCATTTTCAACTGCTTCTAAAATTCCGAGAAGACACCGTCCTAGTTCTCGCAGACTGTCACTGCTTGTTACTTCCCCTGTCTTTGGGTTTAGAGATCCACCGTGCCCGTACCATCATATCCTAATGCGCTCTGGCCAATTCAATGTTCGTTTCGTCATGACGGTCTTCCGATGCATTAGACATCGTTCAGACTTAGCTATAACGGGATAAAGAGATTGACATAAATAAACGCTTACGGAATTGTCGTGGCAATAGATTGATACAACCAATTAATAAAAGAAAAATTAACACAAGAATTGGAAAAAATTATACAAACACTGATAATTGAAAATGATACAAACAATTGATAAATATACAATTGATTGATACAATTTCCAAAAAAATGATACAATAATTTGATATTGAAACAAGTAATGTATTAAACATCATACAAACAATGGATACAAGAAAAATTAACACAAGAATTGAAAAAAATTATACAAACACTGATAATTAAAAACGATACAAACAATTCGTAAATATACAATTGATAGATTGATACAATTTCCAAAAAAAATGATACAATAATTTGATATTAAAACAAGTAATGTATTAAATATCGTACAAACAATGGATACAAGAAAAATTAACACAAGAATTGAAAAAAATTATA
>CM002479.1:8387149-8397929 GCA_000325765.3 Leersia perrieri
TGATAATCCAACACGCGAAAATTTACTATTAAATTTCTCAATTATCAAGAAATAATAGAGTATAAAATGCTTGAAATCTTCTAGTTGTCTTGGACAGTTCCGTTCATGCACTACCCTGAACAAACCAACTGGAAGACCAAGCATTTCGCACTCCGTGATGACTTCAAAGCCTAAAAAATATGTAGCATAGAACACTCCAGTGCATCGTTCTCAATAGAATATGTTGTAGTTTTCGTCGTCTCATTAATAAATGTTAATGAGACAACCTAGACTACAACATAATCCATCGAATACGATGGATTGGAATGTTGTATGGTACATATTTACCGTTATCGAGTATATGGCGCCATATATAGGAAAATAAATTGACTACAATATTTACTTCTTTAAACAAAATTTCCTATTCGATGACCAAGCACTCCACACTCTTTGATGACTTAATAACCTAAAAAATATGAAGCATACAACATTCTAGTGCATAGTTCTCAATGGAATAGGTGGTAGTTTTTTTCGTCTCGTCGCCTCATTAATAAATGTTAATGAGACGACAAAAACTACCACCGACTCCATCGAGAATGACGCACTAGAATGTTGTATGGTACATATTTACCATTATCGACTATGTGGCGCCATATATAAGAAAAGCAGTTGATAATTTCTTCACTATATGACATGAACTAGCTAAGCCAGATCTTACTCAAATGACTAATACTCCAAATGAGCTCTAGTAAAAGGGTATAACGATAGAAAGAATATGCGCACCTTTCAAGTAAAAATGGACGGACGAATCGATCAAAATCTCGCAAAAATAGTGGCGTCGTCAAGAACAAGTTTGAGCAAGAGGAAGAACTTGAGAGCTTGAGCAATCAAAAATGGTCTCGGGGCTGTCGGTTGAAGAAGAAGGAAAGGTATATAAAGGGGTGGACAAATTAATCTCGGTTCATGGCTCAAACCCAGACTAAAAGTCACCCTTTAGTCCCGGTTTGAGACACGAACCCGGACTAAAGGTCGGGGGGACCTATAGTCCTGGTTGGAGACACGAACCCGGACTAAATAAATACTTTTAATCCCGGTTCGTGATCTAAAGCGGGATTAAAGGCCCCTGCCGGACAAAAATCAAAGTAGCCGTTGGACCCGGAGCTTTAGTCCCGGTTGGTAATATGGACCGGGATTAAAAAATGTTTTAGTCCCGGGCCTAATTTTGTTCGGGACTAAAGCTCTAGATATTTTCCCCGTTCTCTACTAGTGTAGGTTTCCTTCACGGTCTGCATTCCCCCGTTACTTATGTGCCGTTCTCGATGGCCGGATCTGTAATAGTGACAAGTTCTATCAAGTAAGAAGACGCCCAATCCGCCGAAGACATCGAAGCCCTAGATAGATAATTAACTCGTCAAATTGTCGACATGACAGCGACTAGCCTCATATACATTTCTATACCCCCATTACAACCCTATATACCACATAGTCTAGTCCATAGGATAGATAAGCTTCTGCTACATACATCACATTGTACTCGGCGTGATGTGCCCAAATCCTCTTTGGGTATTAGTGCTGGTTATTTTTATGTTTCTGTAAAACAAGGGGAAGCGATCAAGCCTACAAGTGTGACGTTGATTCAATGAACCAATGGAAGGAAACCTAATGAGTATATATACGTGGGTTCTCTACAGGTGCTAATTGAACTAGCTTAATTAGTCAGTTGGGTCATTAGCAGCAAGATTACCAAAGTAACTAGGATTTTTCTTAATCAATATTTTGCCTTTTTCATCCGATATAGACTCCGGGCTTAGGTCCAGTTAAATCGTGGGCCTGTGTGGCTGACTCCTAGATTAGATTTGATTGCTGTGTTGTTTGCCTAGGGTTTATTTCCTGCTGATCATGGTGATGGCGCTCCCATCTGCAAGCTATTGATGTTTTGCCATCGTCGTTGGTCGAGACAGAAGAACGTGGCTGGAGATCTGTTTTTCATGCTGAGTTATTCGGTTCCTGTGAGTTCCATCCCATCTGATCGTGTTCTTGGTGCATACGGGTAGATGGTCTATCTGACTGATTTGGATTGCAATTTCTGTAACTGAATCGATCTGTTATCTCACTATATTGATTTACTTGTTGGTAAAGATATTTATCACTATGTTGCATGCATTTATCTACCCAGAATTGCTAGCACTACTTGGTTAGTTACCTGCTAATCTAGTGTTTGCTGCTGCTTGGGAAAATTTTTTCAGAGAGGGACTGATCTATTGATAATTATCGGTACGGTGAAAGGGAGGGACAAATTTTAGTGCTCACCGCCAGGTGCGCATCACTGCGAGAAGCCTATCAGTTGATCAAGCAAAACAGGCCATCCTGGCTAACAGGAAGTAGGGCTGCAACCATACTAGGGCCTGACCTATATAAAATCAGTCTCTGCTCTGTGTTTGTTCCGGTCAATAAAAGGTGTTGGTATCGTGGATCCCCTAGTATACGAATTAGTATTCGATTTGTCACTATTAACAGATGAGGACATCACTACTTTGTATATGACCAAAACTACATTATGTACAATTGGACCAAAGGTGAAACCGTTTTTTGTCAAGGTTTATTTTTTATATGTTTGAACAAATGACGCTACACCATGAGTTAGTTTTTATGTCATTTTCAGAAGCTCTTGCATTGATCAAAGGAATATAAGAAGGAAGAGCATGACATGCGTGGATGGACAAGTTCAAGAGTCTAGATTGGCCTCCGAAGATAGTGATTTCAAATGGTTATCAAACATGCATACGTCATCCGATAATGGCCCATGAGTACTTGAAGGAAAGATTTCAATGTCCTCTTTGCAAAGGATCCAGCCGGATTGCCAAATTTCATCCAAGTAATCGGCAATTGAAGAAACAATATAATGCACCACCTACAATGGGTTTATGGGCTTGTAACTTCGTCCGGTACTACCCTTTCCCAAGAGGGAGGGGCCTAAAGGGGGTTCCACCTGAAACAAGAGGAGGATGACCATACTGTCAACGGGTGATACTCGTAGACCAGATAAATATAGTATTAGGATACGTTGATGTAAGGATGAAAGACAAGGATTATACTGGTTCAGGTCCCTGAGTGGGTAATACCCTAATCCAGTTTATATGGAATTGATATGGAAAATCCACAAAGTACAAAGGAACAAATGAATCTGGTGATGTGAACAAGATTGTAGTCAAGGGAACGACTAGCTATCTCGGCGAGTTGGCTTTACGTGCTTTGGCTTCGTAATCTATGGTGGGTGTGTTGGTCTTAATTCGATCTCCTTGAACCCCTCAGGAGGTACGCCCTTTATACTCCGTGTTACCATGTGTCTCCAAGTAAGAATCGGGACATCGAATTTTGCACAATATAGGAAAGACCTAATCCTCTCCGAGTTGGACTCCCTAGTCACCATACCCATGAAGACGCTTTCCTTAATATCTTGCAGATTTCCTTATTGTTTTATGGAAACAGATCGTATATGTGAGGGTATACTATATCCATATAATATATATGATCGTAGGATAGGAGGTATGTCTTATCTATAACCCTGACACAAATGACCTTTGCTCCTTTAAATAGTTAGCTACCACTTCAAGTTATTTAGATTTTGATTAATTAAAACTTTCGTCGTTGCTACTTCACTTGTAATTGCGCGTGTCGACTAGACCGCCTAGTTACTTGTTTGGAACCCACCCTATCGAGTGTATCAACTTATCGATCTGGTTTGATTAGGGGTGAAGAGATAATCGCGAAAGAGAGAATCATATGCTTGACTAGGGGTATGTTAGTATTATTGCTTCCTTAAATGTGTTTTTCTATTTTTTTAATTGCAGTCGTAATGTCATAGCGATCTCTTCAATTTTGAAAAGTAGGGTGAAATAAGCAAATCAAAAAACATTGTCAGACTGGTAGCTAGACTTAAAACAGGGTCAAATAAACAATTGTCCCTTGCTGTAATGTCATTCTTCTTCTCATTTTAATAATTATAGGTTGGGTGCGATCCTAACTATGCTGAAGATCATAGAGTAATTGTACCATCTTCGTGTGATTGTCTAAGACCAATAAGCGTTCCCTCCTTTAGTTTTAAAACTTGTCTGAGCTTAGCATTGGACTATTCTATAGTTTCAGCAAATATCTGGGACCAATTCACAAAAATGTTGAAAATAATAGTGGGACCAATTCACTGGACAAATAGATCAGAGGCTTTTAAAGATGTACTCCCGCTGTTTTAAAATATAGCTACCTAAACGATCCAAATTTGTCTCGAAATATAATTACTTCTACATCTACCTATGTCATCTCCACCAATAACAACCCTTCCCTATTTAATTTTTTCATTTACATTTTTATCTCAACCAATTACAACACTCCCTTGCCTCTACCTTAATTTGTTTAAAAAAGGTATAAGTAGCTATATATTGAGATGGAGGGAGTATGAGAGAAAGGTGCAAGCAACTCGCCCGCTTGTATAAGAATACCTAAATATTAAATTGATGTCCATAATATTAAATTGATGTCCATAGCAATAAATAGTGGGCACGTGTGAACAAAAATATGCTAACACGTTTTCTTACGAAAAATCTTACAAATATAACTCTAGTATATTCATAGTGTAATTACACTATAATTATATTACAGTTACATTATAATTTCTAAATAATTTTTACTTAAATCCTGTATGTGTTAATACGTACAAAGCACTGGTAAATTGTATATAAGCGTAAGCTACATGGAACTTGCATATAAATTATAAAGAAAATATAGTGCAGTTGTAATGTAATTATTCATTGTAACTATGCTATAGTTACATTTGCAAGATTTTTAACAAAATGTGGTGATAAATTTTAGCAACACCGTAAATTATTTAGCTATTCTAAACAATAAAATTTGTGGCTTTGTGAATTTTAAAATTGCATTAAAATTTTTGAAATTCTGGTAGTCGGTGTGTATATGGGATACTTTCAGACATGTTGAAGCCGGTAACAGTTGCCAATTAATGGCGCTATGATATGTCCACTACCAAGAAACATGGAACAAACGTTTTCCGCTACGTCCTTGTCATCTACGTACGTCTTCGAGGCTACAACACAAGTTGATTCCTATTTAATCCTGTAGTTGGGACACTTGTGGTCTAGTTTATCAATCTATCCTTAAAGCTGGACATATGTGGTCTAGTATATCATAACCCTATCTCCTAAATAGTTGGACACCGAGAAAAGACTATTAAAAGATGGCAACATCTCTTTCCTGGTTCGATATTAATTAATTAACCATTTTCACAGGTAACTCAAAATCGGTATATTTTAGGTTATATTAGAATGCCATTTTTATTATCTTTAGCAGATTTTTTTGAAACTAAGCAACTCTACTTTCGGACAACATACTTTGCTGTAATAGTTTGTGCCAGGGCAAATGTGCTACTATTTAATAATTTTGGAATTGAAACTTGTATGGAAGTAATTTATTTGTGGTTTTATTTGTAAATAAATCTATGAGAGTGTTATAAAAGTATTATGCAACTTGTTTGCTAAATTGAAATTGGCATGATTTTGGAAAAAAAAATCTGCGCAGCCAAAACTATTAACTAGAAATTCTGCGCTTAGTTCAAAGGTTCAGAAGGACAGTTGAACTGCGTCAGACAGTTCAGTTGGAAAATAAATTAATTCAAGTGAATATATGTCTGAATAGATTAACACGGCCGGCTGGATGTGAAGCCCCAGGAGGACGGTATGAACACTGAGGCGATCGAAGACCACATCGCAATTTCAGGATAAGCTTTGAACTCGTAGTTCATTCTGAATTTATCTGATCAGTGTTACATGTACACATGTATTAGGACCACGGCACCCGTATTTGCGCCTGCGCATCGATCTTTGAACTATCTGCGTGGAAAGCGGAAACGAACTAATTCCCAAGTCCCAACAAAGCTGAAATGGAGACCAGACTTATTGGATAGTATTACAAATATGCATCGTTTTCCACAATTTGTACAATATATTACCTTGTGTATGTGTATAAGATTAGCCGGCGCTAGCATTCACATATGCATGCTCTTCAACCTACGTTGATACATACATACGTACACAGCAGATACTGACATAAACAAGCTGGAAAAAGAAAACGGAAGCAATAATACATTCGATAGTTCAGAGCTGCCAAAACCGAAGCTTCACTGTATAGCGCTCACGAGCTAATTGCTTCTTGCTGCTGGCTAGTCAACTAGCTTAATTGGCGCTTAGTTGGCGCCAGACTCCTCGCAGCCCGGAGGCTTGTAGGCGATGAAGCTGATGCACTGCACCTGCCTGACGTTGTCGAAGCCGATGATGCGGACGAAGGCATCAGGGTAGGCTTTCTTGGCCTCCTCCAGCTCCTTGAGCACCTGAGTGGCGTCGCTGCATCCGAACATAGGCAGCTTCCACATGGTCCAGTACCTGCCGTCATAGTATCCAGGAGACCTGTGGTTCTCGCGATACACGAACCCGACCTTGCTGAACTCTAGGCAGGGCACCCACTTTGACCTCAGCAGGTACTCGATCTGCTTCAGGAGGTCCTCCACAGTCAGCGGTGGCAGGTACGACAGGGTCTCGAACTTCTTGATCCCCTCAATTGGCCACACCTGAAAGCAAACAATTAATTGAGTCATATTAGTTAAGCTGAATATCTCGACAGGAGAGGAGAGGTACGGTTGCAATAATGCTGTTCAATCGATAAGCTAATTACCTGCATGCACTTGATCCTTCCGCCGTTGCTGACGTTGCCGAGGCCGGCGTTGTTGGAGCGGCGGCTGACGGGGAGGCCAGTGGCGGATTTGAGCCCCTGGAAGGGAGCAACAGAGATGGCCGACGAGGCCATCACGGTGGGCGCCATTAATTTCTACTGGGTGAGGAACAAGAGCAGAGGCACGCTGCAGCAGTGGCTTGAGGATCTGTGCGCTGATCCGTGATGGGTATAAATAACCAAATCGTGGGTGGGCATTGGAAGGCAGCGGTTGGTTGATCCGGGGATGCGGAAAGTGTGGCTGCCGTTCGCTGCTCCACAGCACGGGTGGCTGCTTCAGCGACAATTACCAGGCACCGCGAGGGAGCCACATGCGTGGCGTGGGGTGAGGAGCGCGGACGGTATCCTGATCTTCCTGCCGGGCGCCACATTTAGGCACTGGACGGCCAGGATGGCCCTCCCGGATCAGGAGATCGGAATTTTGTTTCGTGGTAGGAATTTGTGGCGTTCCTCGGTGTGCGTTTTCTCGTAATAAACACATTTCCTTACGTGATAGTGCAGTCTTCGAACATTCAACTCTTCTTCTCTCCATGACTATTAGGCCACTCTGATGGATATCTACAGACAATCTATAAGTTATATTATATAATTTTTAATAGAGGAGAGATGCAAGCTATCTTTTAATCAAGAGCATATACAATAATAGGCTTTAGACAGGCGATAGAAAGAACACTTATAATTTTTAATGAGCTAGAACAGAGAGATAGCATGAGCAAACGACTTATTTGTCGCCCGGCTCTACGCTACGCTAGGTTCGAGGGCAAGTGGGGTCCGCCTGTATGACGTCCAACACCCAAAGGCCAAAGCCAAATAGTATCTCCCTCCAGCCCGGTTCTGCTATCGCTGCATTTGTGCATGCTATCGTCGCTGGCCATGGCTACCTCCATTGGTTGTGGCTGCCGTTGTCGGCTGTGTACGCCATCGCCGCCTCTCTCCACCGTCGTCACCTGCATCCACCATTGCCGTCTCCGGCTGCCACGACTACCTGTCATCGTCGTTTCCGTCCTCCATGGCCGCCACCGCTGCCTATGTCCTCCATGTACCCGTCGCCATCCCCTACCTTTGTCGTCCATGCCGCCACAACCATCCACGCCCTTCACGAGGGCCACACGCTACAGCACCGGCAAAACCTCCGCATGCAAAACCCTCATCCACTGCGGCTTTCACTTCAGTCCACCACCCCTCACCCTTGTCCTCGTTGCCGCCGCTGCCGTCACCTGAAGTCCGTCGCCGACTCCTGCGTCCTCTACGTTCATCACGGCCATGAGGACCTCCTCGTCCTCCTGTGTTCACCGCGGTCATGGGAACCTCCTCGTCTTCCTGCATTCGGCACGGCCCGGGGCGCCTCCGCCTCCTACGTCCGCCGTGGCCGTGCGGAAGACCTGCTCGTGCGTCCGCTGTAGACTTGGGTTTATGTGAACTTGTCGAGGAGGAAGATGATAGAATCACGGGAGATAAAAGATAATCGGTTAAAACATATACGAATAAAGTATGAATCTTGTTTACTGTGACAATAGCCAATTATTGTGCAACCCACTGAGGCTGACGTTTGGTGACATGGTGTGGGCTTATCGCCAACAACTAACGATACTGTTTGATGAGGGCATGACCACCATAGATACAATCACAACGATATTTTATGCAGTAGAACCAAAGGTGCAAGCTTCTTATGTTCGATTTACCTATTATATATTTGAACAAACGTTGCTACACAATGGGTTTCGTATGTTATCGTTTGCAGAGGTACTTGCTTGGGTGAAGGAAAAGAAACCGAGCGTGAGGGATGCATGGATGATCAAAGAAGTTGATTGGGGACAAAAAAAAACACCTTCTCCAAATCCACTCCTACCTCATCACGTCACTTTTGGTCTATAAAAGACAAAAGATAAAGTTCTACAAGTTTTGGATTCGGATTCGGGCCGATGAGTACTTGTTGGAAAGATTATGGATTCTACTTTCAGATGGCTTTGGTTTCATGTCAAAATTCATCCTGAGTCAACGGGAATCTTCAAAACAAGTCACGTACATCATCCAGTCCGAATCTGATTTGGGTCTTCGGTCTTGTAATTGTGTTGTGGGCTTAGGCCATGAGGAGGACACCCTCCCTAGTTCTTTTGTAACCCTAGGATGTCTCTAACCTTTATATATCAGTAGCCGTCGCCTAGATTGCGGTTAGATTTTGCTTAGATTATTTCTGTCAAGAACAGTTTCGCCGTTTGATCGGTTTGTAAGACCCCAACTCGTGAGCTTAATTATTCATCTGTAATTTTGGTTGCTTTCTTTCTCATTCTTGTTTGTGTTCTTCGATTCACAAATAGGGATTAGCCTTCTCAGCGAGGCCATCTGTGTTCCGGCATGGGTGGTAACCAGAGGAGACATGGTGCTGCGATTGCGGGGCTCAAGAAGCCGGATTGACGTGTGTTGCGACTCCGCCCAAATCGATAGGTATTGGAACCTTTCGGAAGATCGGGAACCCTAGTACGCATCACTATTGAACTTGCTCTCTCTTTTGCACACACTCCAATACTAATACTAAGTGAGGATGGCTTGTGGGGTCGTTTATTTTATGAGCTATTTGTTAAGAGTTGGACCATTAAATAAGTTATCCTTTAAAGTACTTAGAGATAACTTGCTGTCTCTCTATTGTTAAAAAAGGCCTTGAAGTAACATGCTCTTTTTGTGTAACTGCAACGAAGATAATTGCTAGATAGCCACAACTCTCCAATGATTAGCACAATTCAAAATGCACCGATTAACATTTGGAAAAACTCTGCTCTATATATACTATATGGTTAATCCCAGTTTGTCGGTGATATGGGTCCGGGGGTACCACGTGGCGGTGATGTAAAGTGCCTCGGGCCCCCAAAGTAAAATAACAAGAAATATTAGACCCGAGGTGAGTGGCCCAGGTAAACCCTGGGGCCCCCTCCGGGAGGAAGCAGACCGCCCCGGGGGGGCACCCGGGGGTCTGTGGATGACCCGTGCGGGTTCGCCCTTTATAAGGCGTGCGGGAGGGAGCGGCGCTGTGCTCCCAACTGCCGCATTCATGAGGGCTGGCACAGCCTCACCGCATTAATGGCGCTGTCAACCTCCATCATTACTCCTTTCTCCGTGACCAAGGGGAGGAGGCGTGGGCGGCCGCGGCAGCCGTGGTTGACTGAGCGGTCGCCTACGACGAGACGCCCCCTCTGCCCCGTCTCCATCGCATTTAATGTGACGGAGAGCAGCGTGGAGGAGAGGAGCGAGGTTTTTCTTCAAACCCCTACAATCAACCTGCCCTACGGTCTACCAGCACCGGCAAGGAAAAAAGCGACAAGACACCACAAATCCTGCAGCACCTGTCCTACCAAATCCACTCCTAATCCCGGATTACGCGGCGGATAAGGGAGGTGCATGCAGGCGTGCCTGCGAGGTGGGGGTCGAGTAATCTGCTCTTGAAGTCCAAGGAAAGGAAGAGAAGAGAGAGAGCCATTGTGATGTTCCCTTGCGTGTAAAAGGAGACCCAGACTCACGGTAGAGAGGGAGATGAAAAAAGAAAAACAGACTAACACTTGTGAGCAAAAGCTTTCTTACTACGATATTAGTCACACAACAGGAGTAGGGTATTACGCATCCTGCGGCCCAAACCTTGTATAATCCCTTGTCTCCACTCTCACCCGAAATCGGGTCCATTGATTTTTCCCCACGCAGTTGCAGTACTCGGATCCACCCGTACCATTGGGCCGGACAAAAAAGGGGGTTCCGCGAATCCCTGGTGAAGGAGTTTACGCTCCGACATCTGGCGCGCCAGGTAGGGGGTGCGCTCGTGGAGTTTCAAGCTCCACCATTTCCGTCCAACTCCAACAATGACGGATAGCTCACTGCTCCACATGGTGTCCAACCCCGATGCGGGAACGGCGGGTGTGGAAGACGCGGAGGACTCCTCCGAGAGTGAGGAGATCGCCGCTGAGTCAAACCACAAGCACGCCAAGAAGAAGGCGATAGACCCGCTGCCCGTGGCTATGGC
>CM002479.1:8413678-8433474 GCA_000325765.3 Leersia perrieri
CGAGGCAAGGGCGTCGGATAGGGACGGAGCACCCTCGTGGCGATGCCGGACAGGCGGCGGCTGGCCGGCTGGAGGGAGCCGGCGGCGCTAACCCTAACCCTATGCGTCACACGAGTCGCCTCTTCCCTCCTGTGCGTCGCGTGTTCACGAAAGGGTACGGAAAAAAAGAAAGAACGAGAGAAAAAACGATTCGTTTCTTTACTAGTGGCATGGGTAATATTCCCCCAAAAGCCACTGAAAGTAGGGGTATGGGCTGCTTTTGGATTTGTACTACAGTAAAAGCAGCTTTTGGCTAAAAGAACTAGTCTGGCTTTTGCCCTTTGATTGGTTTTGGCTTTTGCAAAAGCAAAAGCAGGTGAAAAGCCCAACCTAAATTGTTATCTTCTTTAAATACTTTGGGATATATAGACTTTCATGATTTTTGTCCTCTCAACTGTTTAGAGAAGAAATTAATTACTAGATTTGATTTGCCATGTCCTTCTCATATGTTTTTTATATTATTAGCAATTTTGATAAAAAGGGAGAGTATCTTATGCATGGAGTATATATTTATTCCAATTTGACTAAACCTCCTTTTCTTGATAAGATGCGTTGTCTAGAGGATCGCATATGTAAAAGTAATTCTCTATCTAGTTCCTCTAGTTGTATAAATGAGTTACAGGTTGGTTTGCAAGAAGGGAAGTGTTGTGATTTTTCGACTACAAAGATTTTAGGATCCAACCATATGGCCATCAAGAAATGTTCCGCATGAAATAGTGTAATAAATAAAGATAAGTTCAATAGGTTCAATGATAAAATGAAACCGAGTACGGTTTCCAATCAAGAAGGGGAGAATGATAATGACATGACCACCATAGATACAACCACAACGATATTTTATGCAGTATAATCTAAGGTGCATGCTTCTTATGTTTGATTTACCTATTATATATTTGAACAAACGTTGCTACACAATGGGTTTTGTGTGTTATCGTTTGCAGAGGTACTTGCTTGGGTGAAGGAAAAGAAACCGAGCGTGAGGGATGCATGGATGATCAAAGAAGTTGATTGGGGACAAAAACAAGACCTTCTCCAAGTCCGCTCCTACCTCATCACGTCACATTTGGTATGTAGAAGACAAGAGATAAAGTTCTATACGTTTTGGATTCAGATTCGGGCCTCCTGATAGCACCAACTTAAAACGGACATTGCCGATGATCTAGAAGGCTTCTTGGGGCCCATGATTACTTCTTGGAAAGGTTATGGAGTCTACTTTCAGATGACTTTGGTTTCATGTCAAAATTCGTCCTGAGTCAACGGGAATCTTCGAAACAATTCACGTACCTCATCCACTCCGAATCTGATTTGGGTCTTCGGTCTTGTAATTGTGTTGTGGGCTTAGGCCCATGAGGAGGACGCCCTCCCTGGTTCTTTTGTAACCCTAGGATGTCTCTAACCTTTCTATATCAGTAGCCGTCGCCTAGGTTAGGGTTGGGTTTTGCTTAGATTATTTCTGTCAAGAATAGTTTCGCCGTTTGATCGTTTTGTAAGACCCCAGCTCATGAGCTTATTTATTCATCTGCAATTTTGGTTGCTTTCTATCTCGTTCTTGTTTGTGATCTTCGATTCGCAAACAGGGATTAGCCTTCTCGGCGAGGCCATCTGTGTTCCGGCACGGGTGGTAACCAGAGGAGACGTGGTGCTGCGATTGCGGGACTCAAGAAACCGGATCGACGTGTGTTGCGACTCCGCCCAAATCGTTGGTTACCAGAACCTTTCGGAAGAATGGGAACCCTAGTCCACATCAGTTACTCATCTATAACTTACTTTTCAACTTCAAAAAATGCCATAAGAGATCGTGAAGCTCTTGCTTTGGCCGGGGTAGGAAAATGCCAATTTTGGATTGACCCGTTCCATGCAGAAGCTCTTGCTTGCTGGATGGGAGTCGCTGCTGCAATTGATCATGGAATCTCGATGGTAGCGGTCGAAACAGACTCAATAATGCTAAGAACAGCATTGGAGGGCATCTCTTTTTGACCTATCGGCAGTGGGTGGCATCCTTAAGGAGATAAAGAATCTGTTATCTAGAAACTTGATTTTGTTTTCTGTTAACTACTGTCCACGAAATTGTAGCTAGCATTGATACAAATTTAAATTTATATATTATGATGTAAAATTGTCTATAATTTTTCTACGCATGACTATTTTTAAAGTTTGTCAAGCCATTGGCACACTATTTTGAGATTTTTTTTTTGAGTGGGACAACGAAAGAAAAACTAAAAGCCTCCGCTATTACAATAGTTAAAAAGAAACATCCGAATAAACTCCGGGGGAACCGACAACCATGTCGAACAACATTGCTTCTGAAAGCCTTCCTGTGCTAGTCTGTGCGCCACCTTATTTGTTGTCCTGCTTGCCCACATCAGCTTTGCTTCCGGGAGAGATCGGAGCGTTCTTCTTAGCTCTTCAATCAAATGCCGATGAATAGAGCGGTCTACCTCTTGCTTGTTCACCATCGTAGCAACCTCCAGTGAGTCTGTTTCGATGATAATCTTAGATATGTCAAACTGCGCAGTTAGTTGCAGTGCTCGCCGGCAGGCCAGTGCCTCCGCCTCAAATGCATCAGAGACATTTTCAAGGAATACGGACGAGGCACAGATAAAATCCGCATGATCATTTCTGCCTATCACACCTGCACCACCAGCCTGTTCCTCTGCTTGAAACGCGCCATCGGTGTTAAACTTAGTCCACCCCCTAGGAGGCGTTTGCCACCGGGTTGTCGTATGATGAACAATGCTTTTCTCCTTTGTATTGGCCTCCGCCCAATCATCCAGTTGGAAGATGATTCTGTCAACAACTCTGCTTGGGTTCTCCGGTGTGGTCTGGTTTCTTGCATCGTTACGGGTGCACCATTGGTTATATAACGTACAGATCAGAGCTGCAACGTTGTAAGGCTCCTGGTCACTCAATCTGTCCAGCAGCCAGTTTGACAAATGCCTATTATCAGCACAGCCAGATGGAGGAAAAGGAAGATCGATTTGCAGTTTTTCCTCAATACTGGACCAGATCCATTGGGAATTCGGGCATTCCCAAAATCTGTGGATTAGAGTCTCCTCTCGGATGCAGAAAATGCAACGAACACCATGTTTTATTTTTCTCCTTTCCAATTCAGCTCCTACTGCCAACCCATTCCGAATTAGTCTCCACACATGCACCTTCATTTTGTTCTGAATATTGGCCTCCCAAAGACATGTCCATCCCCTGTGAGATGAACAGCTTGAGCTGGATGCTTCCGATTGACAAGAGAGGAGGGAGCGCTGAAGGTGGTACGCCGATTTGACTGAAAATTCCATTCTTCGTGAATCGCCAAGCTATGAAATCTTCCCCAGTCCATCTAGGGATTTAAATGTTTAAGATATCTTCCGCATCACAGTGCAAAAAGGTGTTGTTTACCTTAGCCACATCCCACTGTTTTGTCCCTGGGACAAATAGATCGGCTACTGTACTATCTCCCACTTGTTGTTTAAAACCCAGCGGTTTAGGATAGCCTTCTTTTGGGATCGAGTGATCCTTAGCAATACGAATTGACTAGCCATCACCAATGCGCCAAATAAGCCCCTTCAGTAACAATTCTTTGCCAAAAAGGATACTTCTCCAGGTATAAGAAGCTCTCCTAGGATAGGTAGCATCAAGAAAAGAGCAATTTTTGAAATATGTGGCTTTCAACACTCGGGAGCACAAAGAATCTGGAGTGGTGATTAATCTCCAGCCTTGTCTTGCTAACATAGCTTGATTAAAAATATCAAGGTCGCGGAAGCCCATACCTCCATCTTTCTTTGATTTGCACATCGAAGGCCAGTTGATCTAGTGAACTTTCCTCTCCCCCACTCTAGCACCCCACCAGAAGTTCCTGATTATGGTTGTTAACTGCAAGGACAAGGTCTTTGGCAATCTGAAAACGCTTATAGAGTATGTTGGAATTAATAGCAGTACTGACTTAATCAAAACATCCTTTCCCGCCTTTGATAAACCCTGGCCTTTGAAACTGGATGCCTTCGACCACATTCTTTCTCTGCTATTCTTGAAAGCTCCTAACTTGGATCTCCCCACCTGTGTGGGTAGACCAAGATATTTTTCATTTAACGCCTCCTGATGAATACTCAAAATCTGCTTCAGTTCTTGTTTAACAGCCGGTTGGCATCCCCTGCTGAAAAAAATCGAGGACTTGGACAGATTAACCTTCTGACCAGAAGAGGCTTCATATTTTTGGAGAAGGATTTGCAGGCGATGGAAATGCTCTGATTTCGCTTCCAGGAAGATGACGCTGTCGTCAGCAAAAAGAAGATGTGTAATGTGTGGCCCAGTGGCCCCAAATCTGATACCCTTTAAAAGCTTATTTTGTTTATCAGAATTGAGCAATCCAGAGAAGGCTTCAGCGCAGAGGATAAATAAGTATGGTGACAACGGGCACCCTTGGCGAATTCCTCTTGTCGGTACAAACTCCTGTGAGAAAGAACCGTTCAGTTTAACTGCATATTTCACTGAGGTCACACACCTCATCACCATATCTATCCAGGACTCTGAGAAACCCATCTTCCTATGAACTTGTTCCAAAAAAGACCATTCGACCCGATCATCCTCTTTCATCATATCTAGTTTGACCGCGCAAAGCGGTGATTTCCGGTTCCTGCCCTGCATTGTATGGATGCACTCATATGCGACGAAAACGTTGTCAGTTATAAGTCTTCCTGGAACAAAAGCGCTCTGTTCCTCTGAAACCAGCTCTGGGAGAAAAGTTTTTAGTCTGTTGGCCAGGACTTTTGACGCAATTTTGTATAGAACATTGCACAAACTAATCGGTCTGAATTGTACCAATTAATCTGGATCTTTCACCTTTGGAATTAGAACCAGTATGGTGTCATTAAGATCATCAGGGACTTCTCTTCCATGCAAAAAATCCTTCACTGCTAAACATACTTCTTTACCAATCAACGGCCAGTGCCTTTGGTAAAATCCTGCCGTGAGACCATCTGGACCGGGCGATTTTGTTGCGCCCATCTGAAAAAGGGCAGTTTGTATCTCTGCGTCTGAAAAATCTTTATCCATCTCCGAAATTATATCCGTTGTAACCCTAATTGAGATAGTTTGCAGCACTTCCTCCATCCTATTACTCCCCTGTGAGGCAAAAAGTTCAACATAAAATTGCCGAGCCATTTCTTTCATACCATCATTAGTTTTGCAAACAGTACCATCATCTCTTGTCAACCGTTTGACAGTGTTCTTCCTTTTCCGATGAGTGGCCCTACCCTGGAAATACTTAGTGTTTCTATCGCCCTCCTTTAACCACTCTTGGTGTGATCGCTGCTTATACATAATTTCTTCACGATCATATAGGATATGGAGCCTGTGCTCTAATTCTTTCACCCTGGAGTAATCATTTGAAGCCTGTGCTTCTTCCTTTGCTTCACCCAACTCCTCCTTCAACTTTTTGATTCCCCTTCTAACAGATCTGAACACTTCGTACTCCCACCTTTTTATGTGGCTAGATAAATTATTTAACTTTCGCCTTAGTCCTTGAGCCCCAGTGCCCAAATAACTTGCTGCCGACCAACCCTCCTCAATCATCCTACTGTAGTCCTCATGCTTATTCCACGTTTCCTCATACTGGAAGGGTCGCTTCCCCCTGCATTGAGACACCACTGGTTCTTTGAGAAGTTTTATAAGTAACGCACTGTGGTCTGATTCCTCCGTGTCTAGGTGCTCTACTTGGATAGATTGATAGATGTTTTGCAAAGAGGCTGTCCCCAATGCCCGATCCAGTCTAACCTGCACGTTAGCATCACCATCTCTTTTATTATTCCAAGTATAAGGGTAACCAGTGTAGCCCAAATCCGCCAAATTACACAGTTGGATACACTCCCGAAAACAAGCCATTCTAGATTCCGATCTCTCGTTCAGACCCTTCTGTTCTTTCGCCCTCGTAATTTCATTAAAGTCTCCAGCACATAACCAGGGAATATGTTCCTGTGCACCCAAAAATTTCAGAGCGTCCCAAGATTTATTTCTCAATTCTGAGCGTGGCTCGCCATAGAATCCCATGAATCGCCGGCGCGATTCACCCTCTTTTATTCTTACATCAACAAAATTTTATTAGGACGTGACTAGCGTCCAGCGAGATTTATACTTACATAACCAGCGAGACTTTTATTAGGACGTGACTAGCGTCCGAACGTCCGTTCCGCAGCGATTTATCGAATGCTGTTTCGCGCCACATAGAAAAATATTTCGTATGTTTCACCGCTCGGCAGAAAATAAGTTTCAATCCATTGCTTATGGAACATCGACATTCATCCTTTTGAGACATCAAATGAACCCAAAAAAATCAAAGGCAAAATATGAAACAGTGTTGAAATACTCATTGAAACAATTAGGTACAACACAGAGAAACATCGAACAAACATTCACTGACACATCAAAAAAATCACCAATCATCCAAATCCAAATCTAGTTTCTTCTTCATCTTCGATGGTCTTCTTCGGCAATAACGACGAGCTCCGCCTTAGGCTGTCGCCAAACTTCGCTTTCTCCACCGTGGGCGCTACCACCGCCGTCATGTTGTCGCCGAACTTCACCTTCTCCGCTGTGGCTGTGGGCACCGCAGCCACAGCCGTCGTGCAGCCATGTGCACCGCCACCACCGTCGTGCACCCGCGGGCATCGGAGCCGCCATTGTGCTGTTGACGCAAAATTCTTCCATTGGTCGCTGATCATTGTTGACAAGTGCGTTGGACGATGGAGTTCTTCGCACTTGAACACACTAAGGCCTGGGAGCTCTAGTTAGCTCCAGTGTAGGTCCTAAATCTTGAAATGCGAGTATGCCAGTCAGTTTGATCCTGCAACTGACAAGATGTTGTAAGTTGATCACCAAGGAGCCTATCGGCTGTTTCGCCAATCAGTTGTAGCGCCTCCAGCTGATGTTGATATTGATGATCCAGGAGCCCATCAGCTGAAGAGTCGATCCGATATGCTGCAAGCCGATGCCGATAAAATATTAAAGATCGATCGATTGTATGCGTCAACATAGATCCAAGTAATCAAATAGATAGATAAGCCCAATTGTAGTATCGGTCGTAAATAGAATATAACATGAAAAGCCGATATACAAAGGATAGACCATCGGCTGAAACCATGATGGAACTATACACGCCGCCAGCCGATGCACCTAAACTAATCAACTTTAGTCTTAGCCTGAAGGATCGGACCTAACCGAGATAACTTGTGCTAAGACTATCGCTAAGCGATCTAAGCGAACCGACTAACAGGATGTATAGTGGTGGATATATCGTGTCGTATTAGCCTTGCCTTGATACATAATAATATAGTGATGTGACCATGACATCCATGGATATAAGCATTGATCACATCATATACCCGCAGATGATCTTGTTTCATAACAACCTTCAATTTGAGTACATTATGAACATGACGCTACCTAATGATGAAAATATCTACATTTGTGTTTTTAGGAGTGCAAATAATACTTGGAGCCAAATATGGAAGATAAACACGTCACCCACAGTGCATGCAAAGATGGAGACAAAGCCCATCAAATTCTGGAATCCAATTCGGCCACCCGCTACAATGCTGAATTCAAACGGCCGCCAATTCTACATACGAGCTCCGTTTAAGGCCCATAAGTACTTGATAGAAAACTCTTGGAGTCCTCTTTCCAACGGATCCAACCTCATTGCCAAATTCAATCTAAGTTCTCGGGAATCAACGAAACAAGGTGCTACGCCACCTATAACTTTGTCTAGGACCCAGGCCCATGTGGGGCTGCGCCCCCAACAGGGGGAGGACGCCCCTATGACCTCCTCCATCCCTTTAAATAACTTGTTACCCCTTTAGAGTTAGTTGGGTTTTGATTAATTGTAAGTTTAGCCATTGCTACTTCCTTGTAACTACGCTTCCGGCTAGGATTCCTGGTTACATGTTCAGAACCCCAACTTTACCATGTATCAATTTATCGTGCGACTTGTCTATCCAGCAATTCAGTTGCTCACTTTTATCTTGTTCTTGCTAGTTCTCGATTGCTTCCAGGAGTAAGGTTGATCTACACCGGCAGGATCAACAATTGCTGGAGAAGTGTATCGTTTGCTAAGGCGCAACACAACAATGTCTAGTACGGTTGTAGTCGGGTCGACAACTTCTTTCCTCAAATCGTAGTTATCCTCCAACTCACCGAAATATCGGGCCACCCCCGTTCACATCAGATAGATAGCAACCCAGTTAGAATATCGGACCAAACCGAGGAAGTCCTACCCAGCACCTAAACCAGAATATTGGACCGAACCGAGAAAGTCCTAGCTAAGATGAAACGATCTTGAGGTAACAAGCTGATCTATAAATTGGACGATATATATGATACGCGACATGCACATCAATAACTGAGTATATCGGACTTAATCGAGAAAGTACCAACCATTGATATGCATGAAGTTTGACAAGACATATTGCCTGCCGTAGTTCAGACTTAACCGATGCAGCATGACCCGTCAGCACAGTCTCGTGAAAACCAAGCGGAGAGCCAAGGTGGCGATGCGCCAAAAGTTGTATTGACCGTTGGATCAAAATTACAGAGATACCTGGTACACAATTTATACCCTTGGGATGACTGAATCCTAATAAGACATGACTCAATCAGTTTGCTATAAGCAGTCGTTACAAGAAAGGAAACTAAGACTCCTAAACTTACAAAATTAGGAAACCAATTGGCTTTCCTTAGGCTCATTCTTAATTACATAAGGAAATATCTTAAACATGCCTAATTAATAGATAGAATTAAACTGCCATGACGTGGTCTTCACGACTCCTTCTCGATTCGACCTCTTCCATATAAACTTCCATCGGATGCTTCCTTGACCGAATCCAGTACATAATTGTCCAAATTTTGGCATTAGCACATACTTATACTTTCCAATTCTGGTGTCAACACGTCCCGCCGCGGGCGCCGCAGCCGTTGCGCCGCCGCACGAAATCGCCCCTCTCTCTCTCTCTCACGCCAGACCTATGTGGTTGGACTGTTGAAACAAATATTTCAAACTAAAAAATGGTGGGTGCAGGGGGATTAAATAGGCAGGGCGTGGATGACAGATGAATGGCTGCGATGCGCATGGTAGCAGCGTCCGGACGCTCCGGACGCCTAACAGGAGCATTATCTTTTTTATTATCATTAATTTTTAATTTTATAATTTTTTGAACTCTTGTACGTTGCCATCATCCTGATCCTTCACCGCCCTCCCCTTCTCGTCCACTGGCCATTTAGAAAATTGAATCTTTCATGGTTTTGTTTTTATTAGCCGTCGTCAGATATATCGATTATTTCCTTTCCTTTTCCTTTATCCAACCTTTCATTCTTTAGTTTTTCTTCACCATATTTGTTTAACCACCCAAGCCTACAACCATGGAGGCATGTGAGAGCTTGATAATTTCCACCCATCTAGCTCTTCTGTAGGACTATGGACTCTTAGTTGAATATCTGCTGAAAAAAAGACTCTTAGTTGAATATTTATTTTTTGTAATTTTATTTCAATCTTTAGTAATTTCAAAAATGTATTTATATATGGACTCTAGACTTACTGAATTTTACTTATTTTTTAATTCTGAATTCCAGTTATTTAGCGACCATGGAGCCTTCTTTAAAGGTTGTTTTAATGTAATATAGATAATTTGATGCCCACTTTGATAGGAGAGTGCATCAAAACAATACAATAATAAAAGAATATTTGCCTCGATCTTGTTCCTTCACTTCATTAATTTACGAGAGATTTTATTGTATGCCACTTAATAAAGTAGTGATTCAGTTTGTGTGTCTTTCAGCATATGACACCGAAGATGGGAATTATTTTATTCCATGGTACTTTCTTCTCTGACTGGCCCGTGCTAACGCTACGGCATACGCCGTTAACTTTTTTTCGTATGTTTGACTTTTCGTTTAATTAAAAAAATATGAAATTATTAATTCTTTTTCTATCATTTGATTCATTATTAACTAAACTTTTATCCACATAAATCGTTTTATATATTTCATACAATTTTAATAAAACAAACGGTTAAACGTGTGTCAAAAAGTCAACGGCGTCAAACATTTAAGGATGGAGATAGTAATATAAATCAAATAATCAAAAGAAAATTTATATTTCTGATAATCAGATATGTTGTTTTCTTTCTTTTGAATTATTGTATTTATCAATGAACACAACCAAACAAGAAACTTCAAGAAGAACATTTGCACACAGTCGAACGTACTCTTTAGGCGCTCGGTTTCATCACACAAACATTGACATGTTTGCTTTGTTTTAACTTCCCTGTCATTGTAAAAAAAATTTGAGAACAAGTTGGCTGCGACGCCGTAAACTGACGGTACAAGACAAACTGACCAAAAAAATGTTAAAACAATTGTCGTCATCAAAAGTTAAATTAAATAAGTGCTTCCATTTTCTTACACCATATGATCGAACAAGATTGATTAATTAATTGCATTATTCTTCTTACATACACAGTACTCCCCCAAACAGAAGGGTCATTTCATTTGGTCAGACCAATACTCAAGCCTATTCTTTGCACACATGAAAATTGTTAAAATTGCTAACCAAGTGAACATGAATCAAATGTACTAACAAACTAAATTTCTACACAAGACCGCTAATGCCATCCTGTAATTGGTCGTCAGCCTTCAGGATGCAAAAGGAGCCGAACGAAACAAACCTTGCACGCATGATGATAAGAACTTTTCAAAATAGTAGCGGCTGATTTCATTAGAGAGCTGATATACTGTGACCTCTAATTTTGATCATAGAAAAAACAGAGATTAATTAGCTAATACTTTATTTCTGCAATCAAAGAGGTGGACAAATCAAGCAAGAAAACCCTGCCTCCAAATGACAGCACTGAACCCTTACCTGTTTTTATTCCTGTGGAGAAGTTGATTAGATGTCATTCTCAAGTGTTTTCAATAAATGAAGCATGACACAATTTTTTTTTTGTCAGTCTCCTTTAGTAATGGCTTAGCCTACCTTCAAGGAACTGCCAATGAGCTCGATCATTTGTAATGGAAGAAATTGCTGATGGCGAACTTGATGCTGTCCAACGTCGTGGATCATCACATTGTGCTCCATGAGCTAGATTCAGGGATCGATTTCCACAGAGACCATGTAGTAACCCCTGCATCAGGAGGCGAGACAACGGTGGTGAAACCTGCCTAGGGTAAAACAGGATGGGCTTGTCTGAAGAGATAAAGAGTCATATAAATTCAACCGTTATCCATCCGAAATCTATGTAAATATTTCCTGGCCTGAAAGGAAAACAGGTTGTAGTAGGCAGTTTTGATGGAAACAGTAAAACACATGAAACTATCATGTATGCTCCTTGGTGACACTCTCAATACATGACACTATGTATATTCCCAGAGAAACAATTTCAGGAAGGAGTGATGACATGCACAGGGTGTTCAACCCAAACAATAAATCTATTAACCTGAGTTCTACAATCCCCCAACTTTTGCATATTATTAGATATCAAACAAGAAATAAGGATTGATCATTTTGTGTCAGTAAATCATGGGATGAGACCACAAAATTAATATGTAGTATTGCATCTTAGCATAAATAGATCAGTGAACAGCGATGAGTGTTTCCCAGCTATCCTCTTTCACAATCTGCAGACCATTAAATAGTTTGGTCCTAGATATATAAACATGTACAAGAGTTTTAAAATCAGCTAATTTTCCAGACATGTAGCAGGCAAAGCTCACATGAAACATGATCGAAACAAAACCACTCCAAAATGTTTTCTTGGCGAAGAAAGAGATCTATTGGCGATCAAACATGAAGGTAATTTGACATTATAAACTTGAAAGAAACCTAACATAATTAAAGAAATGATATACAGACAACCACAATCATCGCTCTGCTTACTGAAGTATTTGTTCGTAGAGTAGTTATCTTTATCACAGTGGAAGCCTTGATTTGTGAAAAATACTAAAATCAGCTGTTGAACCATTAGAAGAAACAGATTATAGGAAATCAGCATCAGTTTTCAGGTATGGTTGGACTGTATTTTGCATAAGCAGTCAACAAAATGAGAATAAACAAGAACACCTTAAAAGCATAGCCTGATAGCCCTATGACAAAGCCACTATTCAAAAAAAAGAGCTTGAACAGAATTGTACAAAGCATATATATCTTTCTTTCTTTTCTATGACTACATAGCATAAACCTTGTTCTAGATCTAGCCCATTCCTCATGGTGATTAGTTTAATAGTAGACGGTATTGGAAATCACATTAAATTGCTAGAGGTTTCCTTCCATGAGTAAAAAATATTTCATCTGTACCTTATTCTAGAAAAATGTAGCACACAACGGAGGTATACTTTCCAAATATTTTATCTGTACGCTACTGAACATGTAAAGTACCAACTATAGTGCTATTAATTTGTTACAAACGACTTCAATAATCAGTAAAAAACAGTTTTTACATAGCAAAAACTTTGGAAAGTATACAAAATCGAAGAAAAGATCACTTAAGGCAGCATATTTGGTTCCCTTGTGCCGATTCATTAAATATTAACTGTACCACTAAAGCCAAGGAAACGATAATGAACAACTTCCAGATGAAAGCAAACAAAAAGGTATGTATGTTTTAATTTTGTATTACAGATAGAACGGAAGAAAAATGCAAATATAACATTTTACTGAAACATTTAAGCAGTCGAGAAATACCAAAGTACTCTTTACAGTTAAGTATTGATTGAGTTCTTAGGAGTTTAATGCAACCTTTTGCTCTGCCTGGTCATATTTTATATCTTGATCATGATTAAGTCTATTAATTTTGATTAAGAACTGTCAGTACATGCATTCTCGATACACATAGAGAGATCCCAACAAGCACATCTACACAAGTGAAGCTGCTATGAAAAGTATGCTTGTAGTGGAGCTTCACAGCTATTCACTGTGTAAAGAACATTGTGTCTTTCAGAAAACATGTTCCAACCTACCAGAAAACATGTTCCACATGCAAACCACTTCTGAGGCAGTCAGCATGTATGTATGGCAAATGCTAAAACTCCGCCCTAAATATTTAGGGTATTTCAGGTTATAGCACAGGCAGAAAGAACATATAGATATTGGAGCAAGATCATGCAAATTTGCAAGCTAATCGTCCGAAGAAGGTATGCAACCAGTAAACAATTCAGCAAAACAGCCTTAAATCAAGGGATCAAAACAATGTCAAGCGAACATCGAGGGCGTAAGAAAGTCCCTCATCCAGTCCAGTTCTAATTAGGAGTAGATTACCGTCCAGTTATAATTAGGAGTAGATTACCCACCGTATACGCATCGTCGGCGGTGAGGCAGAGGACGTGATTGCCGATTTGGGCGCGTCGAGGACTGCGATAGACGCGAGGAGGCGGAGTCGAGGACGTGGATCTGCGGCGAGGAGGCGTCGTCGAGGCAGGGGATTAGTGGCGAGGAGCAACGGCATCGAGGGGATCGATCGGTTGCGTGGAGGAGGGGATCGGCGTTGACGATGCATCGGCGGCGAGGAGGTCGCGTGGAGGAGGGATCGGCGTTGAGGATACGTCGTCGACGAGGGGATCGGCGGCGAGATGGGGAATGATGGGGCGGTGCTGCGTGATGTGAGGGCGGGGAGAAGTGATGGAAGGGTGGGGAGCACTGAGAGGGGACCAATTGTCACAACAAACAACCACACGGACAGAAATCGTAATTTCAGATTCCCAAATCGCGATACCGAAAGGGAAAAACTAGCTAAATTAGGGTTCTAAGCTATCTAACCTAAGATACCAGAATATGCCATGGTTAATAATTCCATTTCACGCAGCTCGCCTTAAATAGCAGAGCTGAATTAACCATGCGGTGAGTTCAGAGTTTCACTCGCTCATTTTACAGCAAAACGACAATTGAATGACGTCAACAGTAAATGGTAAAAAAAATGTTCAAGCCGTGGATGGTTGGCAGACGCTCTTTGAGCCGTTGGATCTGTGTAAATGAAGTCGACGGAACGTTGCCTCTGCTGCCGTATTCTTCTTTTCCCGTTCTTCTGAACTAAAACTGAAATATTCAGTTAACCAGTTCGTTTTCTGAACTTGGCTCCTGACAATACCCCTTCCTTGACATCAGACTTGTCCTCAAGGATGAAAGCTAGGAAATGTGCGCTGTATGAAAGATGCATCTTCCCAAGTTGCATCTTCAGAGGCCAGATTCTGCCAATGTATCAGCCATTGGGAAACATCAACACCACTCCTGGGAATCATTCTCCTTTGCAAAACTGCTAATGGTTCAGTTTTGATTCTCCCTTCAGCATCCACTAGAGGTAGACCTTCCAATGGTACAGATTGGTTCCCAACATGCTTCTTGAGTTGGCTAACATGGAACACAGGATGGATTGCAGCAGTATCAGGAAGTAACAGTTTAAATGCCACATTGCCTATTTTCTCCAACACCCTAAATGGCCCATAGTACTTAGCTGTGAGTTTCAAGGATCCCCTAAGGCCAAAAGCATTTTGCCTCTAAGGTTGCATCTTAAGATAAACCATGTCACCTGGTTGGAATTGCCTTTCAGTCCTCAACCTATCAGCAAACCTTTTAATTCTGTGTTGAGCTGTCTGCAAACTCTCCTTGAGTTTAGCTATCATCTCTTCTTTCTGTGCAATGGTCACTCTAGCTTCTTGAGACACATCACAAGGAACTGAGAATTCTCCAATTTGAGGGGGTGGATACCCATACAAAGCTTGAAAAGGAGTGACTTTCAGTGAGGTGTGATATGAACTATTGTACCACCATTTAGCTAGGGCTAGCCATTCCTTCCATTTCCTAGGCTCATTGAATGTCATACTTCTTAAGTAAGCTTCTAAACACTGATTCACTCTCTCTGTTTGCCCATCCGTTTGAGGATGATGTGCAGTATCAGTTTCAACTTCACATTGAGCTTGGCAAATATTTCAGTGAAAAGATTGCTGGTGAATATTATGTCCCTATCTATGGTTATGGAAATAGGCATCCCATGTAACCTGTGTATTCCCTCCATAAATACTTCCACCACATCCTGAACTGAATAAGGGTGAGACATGGCCAAAAAATGGGCATACTTGGTGAATCTGTCAACAACCACAAGTATTACATCCTTCCCATATGATTTTGGCAAACCTTCTATAAAATCCATGGTCAGGTGTGTCTATGCCATATTAGGAATAGCTAAGGGGTCAAGCAAACCTGGAATGTGGACGTGTTCAGTTTTGGTAACTTGGCAAATAGTACATTCAGCAACCCAATTTTTGACATCCCTCTTCAACCCAAGCCAGTAGAACAGCCTTTTCATTCTTTGGTATGTCACTTGAACCCTAGAATGTCCTCCAAAACTGGAAGCATGATAACTCAGGAAAAGTTTCTTTCTGAATTCATGAGCATTCCCAATCAGAATTCTTCCTTTATATTTGATCACCCCCTGCTCCAGAGTATAAGGATCCCCTTCTGCAACTTCTCCCTGTAACCTTGCTTTTTGCTCTTGGCAGTAAGCATCATTATCATAGCTGTTTTTAACTTCCTCAATCCATTCAGGAATCACCACTGTAATTTCAAAACATGTATCATGATCTTCTTGGTCTGCTTCTCTCCTGGACAAAGCATCAGCTACAGTGTTCTCCCTACCCTTCTTATACTCCACCTGATAATCAAATTGCATTAGCTTAATGAGTAACTTATGTTGGATTCCCTCAGTCAACCTTTGTGTAGCAATATACTTAAGACTCTGTTGGTCGGTCTTAATAATGAGTTTTCCCCCAAGAAAGTAGTGTCTCCACCACTTAACAGCCTTTAATATGGCCAGGGCTTCCTTTTCATAGATAGACTGTCCAGCTGCCTTACATCCCAACACCTTATTGAAATAAGCTATGGGTCTTTGATCTTGCATTAATACTCCACCAATACCTGTCCCACAAGCATCAGCTTCCACTACAAAGGGTTTGTTGAAATCTGGTAATGCTAACACAGGACAGCTTGCCATAACCCTCTTCAATTCTTCAAAAGCTTTACTTTGATTTTCTCCCCACAACCAAGCATCTTTCTTTAATAAATCAAACAGTGGTCGACAGATCTTGCCATACCCCTTGACAAACCTTCTATAGTATCCGGTCAACCCTAGAAATCCCCTTAATTGAGTGGTATTACTAGTTCTTAGCCACAGCACAATATCAGATATCTTCCTTGGGTCAGTTTGACTCCTTCCCCATCAATTATGTGACCCAAATATTCAACTTGAGGGACTAAAAACACACACTTACTCCCCTTCAGGAACAACTGATGTTGTCTCAGAATGTTCAACACCAATCTCAGATGCCCTGCATGTTCCTCTTCAGTCCTACTATATATCAAGCTATCATCAAAGAAAACCAAAATGAATTTCCTCAAGTGGGCAGCAAAAATATGATTCATCAAATGCTGAAAAGTTGTTGGGACATTTGTTAACCCAAAAGGCATAACCCTAAATTCATAATGCCCCAAATGAGTTTTGAAAGCAGTCTTGGCTACATCTGATTCCCTCATCCTAATTTGATGATAGCCTGATCTGAGATCTAACTTAGTAAATACAGTAGCCCCATTCAATTCATCTAACAGATCTTCAATCACTGGCATTGGAAACTTGTTCTTCACAGTTAATGAGTTCAATTGTCTATAATCTACACAAAGTCTCCAAGACCCATCTTTCTTTCTTACCATAACTGCAGGTGAGGAATAGGGGCTGATGCTATTTCTGATTTCATCATTTTCCAACAGCTGCTTGATAATTCTCTCCATGGCTTCCTTTTGGTAATGAGGAATTCGGTAGGGTCTCAAGTTTTGGGGTTCAGCATCCTTCTTCAAATAAATAGCATGGTCACATTCCCTCTCAGGTGGCAGACCATGTGGTTCAGAGAATAAATCCTGGAATTCATGTAATAGAGATTCCACATCAGCAGGTACTATAGCTGGTGTATCTTCAACCCCTGGTTGTAGTGCATGAATTTGTACTACATACCCCTCTGCTTCGTTTTTAAGCATCTTCTCCAATTGTAAGGCATTAATCATACAATCTCCCTTAGGGTTGGTACGATCTTCCAAGGTAACTTGTTCTCCCCCCTTGTTTACAGTGATTGTTCTTTTCTTCAAATCTAAGACAATAGGGTTGTGCCCATATATCCAGTCTGCTCCAAGTATTACTTCAAAGTTCTTCAACTTCAGTAATTAAAAGTTTTCTGGAACCACTTGCCTTGGATTCTATACTTCAGGTCCTTGACCACTGCATCAGTATGCAGGACTCCTCCACCAGCCACAGCTACTTTCTTGGATGATACATAGCTCAAGGGATGCTCTGCCTTAATAGCAAACTTATAATCCATGAAGGAATGAGTGCTACCACTATCCACAAGAGCTACTGCTCTTTTGCTGCCAATGGTAATTACCAATGATAATATTGTGGGACCTAAAATTCCATTAATTGCATGCTAGGATATCTACATCAGCTGCCCATTTTGATCTCCACCTTCGGTCTCCTCTACTGCTCCTTGGGCTTCACCTTCACCCTCTAAAGTTCTTACTTCAGGTTGTTCCTCCACTTCCTCATGATCCTCAGTCAGCAAAGCATGGACAGCCTTTTTAACCTTACATTCATGTTTGGGAAACCATGGCTCTTTGCAATACCAGCACAACTTTTTGTCTCTATCCATCCTGTTGCCAAAATCTTTCTTCAATGGCTGTTGATCTGAAGGCCTTGGCAGTGGTACCCCAGCACTCCTGGGAGTAAACTTTCCTTGGTACTGCATCCTTTTTGCTTGTGCAGATTGCTCATAGTTCTTTGCATACCAGCACGCTTCAATCAAGCCCCTAGGCTTCTAGCCTCTCACATCATGCTTAATGTCAGCTTTCAAACCTCCAATGAAGCATCCCAGCAGATATGATTCCTGCAACAGGTGATCTCTCTTAACCAGTTCCACACATTCCTCAAATTTACCAATGTAACTCATCACTGTGCCTTCTTGTTTAACATTTTGAAGCTGTTCAATAGCTACATGAGAGCTAGCTGCAGCAAATCGATCACAGAGCCACCCACACAGCTGTGGCCAGGCTATCCTTTGCCATGGAATTCCTATCCCTCTGAACCACCTTGCTGCTCTTCCATAGAAATGTGCAGATGCTAAATTTACCCATTGTTCCATCAGTGTTCCAGAAATGTGGAAAAACTTCTCACATTGCTGGATCCTCTCCATCACATCATCACCCGAAAACAGTGGAATTTCCAATCTTGGCCCTTTGATTTCTGCCTCAGCATAATGTTGATTACCCCCATATATGTTCCCATGTATTGATTCTGCTGAGTGTCAAAGAATTGTACCCCAGCATGATGGCCAAATGTGTGCCCCTGATGAACCCCCCTGGTGCAAATCCTGATGGTTCCCCTTGTGCATGGTTATGGAACGTAAATCTATTGTGTGCTTCAGCATTTCCAAAGAAGTTACCTGCTTGGACAAAAGGTTGCTCCCTATGAACGAACTGATGCTGCTCGGTATGTTGTTCCGCATCCAGCTCACCTTGCCTCCGTGTTTCTTCCCCGTCCTGCTGTTGCCGGCCAGCTGGATATGACGCCGGGGCACTCGCCGGTCGACCTCTTCCCCCATCGACTTGCGGCGAGTTCCTCAGTAACAGCCGGATCTCGTTCAACTCAGCTCTCAGCCCCCTCAGATCATGTAACTCTGCTTGCACTTGCATCATCTCCCTCCTGGTCACTCCTATATCCTCCATAGCAGCCGGTCCACCATGAGATCTGGTCCTCGCCGGCATACTGGAGATCTGCAGGACGGTCTGAGGTTTCACCCCCTTCCCTTTTTGCCTAACAGATCTGGTCTACCGCCGCCAACTCAGGAAACAAGCCACGAAATTTTACAGGAGCACACACCAGGCGGCTCCAAACCCTCACTTGCTTCCTTGGTTTACCAACTCCACCGGATTGAATCCTTTGAGCCAAGGAATTTTATAGAGGAATCCACCGCCGCCTTCCTCCAACCCAAGCTACCGATATTCAAGAGCCAAGAATCGAGCCGAAGCTCTGATATCTTTGTCACAACGAACAATCACACGGACAGAAATCGTAATTTCAGATTCCCAAATCGCGATACCGAAAAGGAAAAACTAGCTAAATTAGGGTTCTAAGCTATCTAAACTAAGATACCAGAATATGCCATGGTTAATAATTCCATTTCACGCAGCTCGCCTTAAATAGCAGAGCTGAATTAACCATGCGATGAGTTCAGAGTTTCACTCGCTCATTTTACAGCAAAACGACAATTGAATGACGTCAACAGTAAATGGTAAAAAAAACATTCAAGCCATGGATGGTTGGCAGTGGCTCTGTGAACCGTTGGATCAGTGTAAATGAAGTCGACAGAACGTTGCCTCTGCTGCCGTATTCTTCTTTTCCCCTTCTTCTGAACTAAAAACTGAAATATTCAGTTAACCAGTTCGTTTTTTGAACTTGGCTCCTGACACCAATCTCGGCCCTCTTCCGCACGCCGCAGACCCGGCGGCGCCAGATCTGTGCCTGACCTCGCCGGATATGCGTGCCGCCGGAGCACCACCCTTCGCCGCAGCTTTGCCACGCCTGCATGACGACGCCCTGTGCCACCACCGTCGAGCCTCCTGGCCGCCGAGCTCCAAGCCGCCCGCGACGGGAAAGAGTCGACCGCCGCCGTCTTAGCGTGCTGCACGGCTTTGC
>CM002479.1:8433574-8449279 GCA_000325765.3 Leersia perrieri
GGCGCGGGGGGAGTGCGGGGTGAGGAGAGACGATCTGAACCGTCCTTGTGGAACAGATGAATATTTTCTGTACGTTGGATATGCAGAGAGCATGATTGTGACGGTTTGGTTATCCTATTTGTTCAACTATAGGGTAGATTTATCAAATTGGGTGTTTTTGCATCTGGGTTAGACAACTGCTCCTTCCACATGCGGGTTTGATGTCAGACTTGGTGAGGAGCTCACACGACACGAAAAACAATGATACCCTTATTTTAATGCGAGAGATCAACGAATCCCAATCGATGTGTTGCTTGCTTAGTGGTGGTGGTAGCCAACGAGAGGCATGCTAGCATGAGAGGAGAGTTGGGACTTGGGACTGTTAGAGAATTCCTTGCTACCGAGTGTAGTCCCAGGGGTCCTCTAATCTAATACAAAAGAGGAGACACAGGATATGAGGGTGAGACCGATCCTTTCATTCATCCATAGCATCAAGCGTACAAATGTGAGCCTCTCCTCCTCCTTATATAGGCATAGCGATGGATACCTTCCATATTTAGTGATGGCCCAATTAGTTGTATCCTAGGCTGGGCCTTCGTGGGCTGCCCGGTTTCACAACACTCTCCCTTGGGCTTTCACTACATTATGCCTATGCCTCATCAAAACTCCATAAAAACCTAGTGGGAAAAATCGGAGAAAGAGTACACAGCATACGCTTGTGATGATGCACGAATTGCCTCATTAAAAACCTTGATAAGAAACTGTAGGAAAAACTTATCGAAGGGAAAAAAGAGTACAATTCACCCAATTCTATATTCAATCTTCTTGGATTGATTTTGGGTACTTGATTTGCATATCAAGATTTTGGAATGGGTTAGCGAAATTCTCCCCTTGAATTTTGCAATTATCAAAGTCTCATAATTTTGTTTCCTCGGTCATACATCTATTCAAGAGAGAAGATGTAGTAATTATTTAGCGGATGGACCTTGCAAGATCTGCACATGACTTTGTATGCAATATCCATTTTTCCATGTAATTCTAGAACATAGAAAATTTTAGGGTTCATATTCTTCATGAGATTCTTTCATGTCACTCATTCATACTTATGCGAAATCGTTGCATTATTCATAATGGTGGGGGTTGAGACAATGTTCGAACCACATTTTGCTAAATGTGATATTTGTCTCACAAAACCATGCACATTCGTGTCAGGCTTTGTATGTCCTTGGTTTGGTTTAGTACGTTATTGCAATTGTTTTAGTGCTGCTATGACAATGTTGGTAGAGCCAAGTGACTAAGTGCTGCTATGACACTTATGTCAGAGAATTGTCCCTCATTCTCCTCCTTTCCTTTAGGTCCATAGAAAATGGTCTGCTTGCAATGACTGTCAGACCATGAGGGTTTGGCAATAATTTACTATCCTGAAGCCAAGTGTTTCTAATACTTTCAGAGTGCGATTGGACTGATGAATTGTTATTACATCTGTCACATGCTCTAGCTGTTGGCTTAAGTCTAATTTGGTTTCAACCAAATATTCAATTCATAGTCAAGTTCAAAGAATCAACTTCTATTTCAATAAATTCAATGTGATACTATATTCTGCTAGTTCATGACTTTGTACTTCATGTACTCATAAATATCCATTTTATATTTTCAATTTTCTAGTTGATCAACTCCTGGTTGACTGCCAATGAGATTCAATTCTAAAGGTAATTCTACCCATGCTTTCAGGAATGGGTTTCACGATCAACTTTTATTTGTTGGGTGAAACACTATACAATTTACTTTATTCGAGTAATATCCAAAATGTACATAGCTTCTAGCTTGCCATGGGGAGCACATTCCTGTGCATTTCTACCTTGCTCTTTTTAATGCATGAGCAATTTCCTTTAGTGTACCAGTGGCTTTTATCGGTCGTGCCATATTCGCCGGTTTCTTCCTTCAGGGGAAGATATAGGATGCCTATTCTGAGGTCCCATACTGTTGCCAGGTCTTAACTGGTCCCCTTCCATACAATGGGGTACTATATGTGACATTTAGTATGATAGTTCCTCTTGCCCTATTTTCACCAGACGTCTACGGTTACACAAGGGTTTAAGGAGCCGGAGTTCTTGTCCTATTATTTCATTCGAGGCCTCTGGACAAGATATGGGATACCTTTACTTTCTTCGTATTTCACCCTCCTCCGGTGCATTACTTTCTAGTAAATGCAACTTAATCATGCTCTTCAATTCACAAAAGTAATTGCAAAATGCTATGCAGTTTTAATTCTTTATTTGCATTCACTAGTGCAAAGTAACATGCATTAATCCCATCCTCCTATCGTATTTCCTGACATTTATCATCTAAGGGTACATTCTATCCCCTAAATGACTGGAAATAATTCTTATATCAAGGAATTTAGGCTACATACATATCTCCAGTGAAAGTTTCTTACTTTCGGAGAGAGCCATTTGCAATGTAAAACGATAGTGGGATATGCATATTAATTCAAATAAATGCAGTTGCACTAGTTTGTATTGGATGTGATGTGCCAATGGTTTAAATTTCTATAAGAATTACTTGTTTTTAGGACTTGTTTTTAGGACTTCTTGACTTCTTGCTAGTTTTATTCCTGTGAATATTCCATTGCTTAATACTAATGTCAGTTCAAAAATCATCAAATGCACTTCAAGCACTGTCCTTCCTTTATGGACTTCTCATGATGATAAGTGGAATTCTCGTGATCTTGCTGGATCATTTTTGACATGGTGTGGAATTAAATAAGACGTTCATGCGGTATTTCGGGAGCGCGTCTTATGAATTTCACGTAGTATCGGAAATAGCCCGTACTGAGGCTCTACAATGTTGCATGCGGGCTCGCAATGGGGAAATTTTCATACATGCTATGACCATGAATTGCAATATTATTCTCATAATTCTAAGACCAATAAGGCAAGAGTTGCATTGCTAATTTAAAGCATAGTAATTGTGCTCTAGAAAGTAGCGACACAATAAAACCTTTAAACATGCTAGTAAATACTAAATACTAGAAATAATTCTTTATTGCAAGGGAAAGGTGTATGCTCTGCAAGAGCGGTGACCATTTTATTCAGTTCATGATTGCAACAAATTAAAGACAAGAGTTATATTGAAACAACAAGGTATTCACTACCTCGGTTTCAATTAACAATATTTGGCAAGTATTATGACGTGAATTCATTCTAGCATGGGAAATTCTTCATCCATAACTATTCAAAAGCTATGAATTCTCCTCCCATCTTATTCATGTTCATATGTTCTTAATTTGTTCACCATTGTTCCGTCTCCCTTTTCCCTCATCTTTCGTTGAGGTAAATACACCATATGACTGCTCGTGTTGATTGCATTATCAACTTGATTTGTTATATGGTTAGAAAGATGATGTTCTTCCTATGAACACCATACTGAATACTTCGCAATTTCTATTGTCACTTAGTTAGGCATATTCTGGTATGCAAACTAATGACTTGTGAATGATTTCAATCGCGTTTAAGTGGAACATGAAGAGCATCGACGGTTTTGGTGCAAATTCGGTGCACAACATAACCGTGCTCTTGGTTGGTTTTGCTTCGTGAACTATAGTCGAAAATACCCATGCTTTCTCTGCAAGAGGTGGGTTTGCCTACCATAATTTTAATCGCTTCTTTGGTGCGATCAAAAAAGAGCAAACATGCTCAAATATACTCATTCACGAGAGAATTGAAATGCTTAATCAATCTCATCGTTAAGGGATGAAGCATTCCTTAGAGCTAAATCCATTGGTAGGTATAATTCCGACATTATATGCTACAAATGTTCAAGGATTCGATGAACTTCTAGTTCATAATGCCAATATTTGTCAATTATCCAAAATATGCACAAATTACATGCAAGTAATGATGTGCACGAGGGTGGCCCGATCTTTCGGTAAGTTGAGGTAACTATGATTTGAGGAAAGAATTTGTCGACCCGACTACAACCTTACTAGACATTGTTGTGTTGCGGCTTAGCGATCGATACACCACTCCTGCAATTGTTGATCTTGCCGGTGCAGATCAACCTTACTCCTACAAGCAATCGAGAACTAGCAAGAACAAGATAAAAGTAAGCAACTAAATTGCTAGATGAATAAGTTGCACAATAAATTGATACACGATAAAGTTGGGGTTCTAAACATGTAACCAGGAATCCTAGCCGGATGCGTAGTTACAAGGAAGTAACAATGGCTAAACTTACGATTAAACAAAACCCAACTAACCCTAAAGAGGTAACTAACTATTTAAAGGGGTGGAGGAGGTCATAGGGGCGTCCTCCCCTTGTTTGGGGTGCAGCCCCCCTTGGGCCCCTTTTGGACCGTGTCAAGGGTCTCTCATATGTGTAGCCATGAGGCTGAAGATCCTCATCAATATTGGTCAATGGAATGTCACGGGAGATGTCCTCATCATCCTCCCCTTCTTCAAAAAGAGTCGACCTCAACTCTGGTTGTTCATGGCCATGGAACGGAGTCAAATCAGCAATGTTGAAAGTGTTGCTCGCCTCATATTCTTCTCCCGGAAGCTCAATCTGGTAGGCATTATCGTTTATTCTAGCAAGAACCTTGAATGGGCCATCACCTCGAGGCAGTAACTTGGATTTTTGTTTCTCTGGAAATCTGTCCTTCCAAAGATGAACCCAAACAAAGTCACCGGGCTCAAAGATCATCTTCTTGCGTTCTTGTTTGCCTTTGCAGCATAGCACCTTGACTTCTTCTCAATCTCTTCCTTGGTCTTCATGTGGATTTTCTTCACATAATCAGCCCTTTTGGAGGCCTCCATATTGGCACGCTCTTGAAGTGGGAGCGGCAGCAAATCAAGTGGTGTTATTGGTTTGAAACCATACACAACTTCAAATGGGCACATTTGTGTTGTCGAGTGGATTGCCCTATTCTATGCAAACTCAACATGCGGCAAGAGATCCTCCCACTCCTTTAGGTTCTTCTTGATCATTGTTCGCAGCATCATAGAGAGTGTCCGATTCACCACTTCCGTTTGCTCATCAGTTTGTGGATGACAAGTTATTGAAAACAACAACTTTGTTCCAAGCTTGGCCACAATGTCTTCCAAAAATAGCTCATGAACTTCACATCTCGATCGGAAACAATGGTCCTTGGAACGCCATGAAGTTTACAATTTCTCTAAAAAACAAGTCAGCTACATGCGACGCATCGTCGCTCTTATAACAAGGAATAAAATGTGCCATTTTAGAGAACCTATCCACAACAACAAAAACTGAATCCCTCCCCTTCTTTGTTCTTGGTAATCCTAGAACAAAATCCATGTTGATATCTTCCCAAGGTGCATTTGGTGTGGGGAGTGGAGTGTACAAACCGTGGGGGTTCAGTTTTGATTTGGCCTTGTGGCAAGTTGTACTGTACATCGTTGCACGAACCTCTCCACATCACGTCTCATCTTTGGCCAATAGAAGTGATCACTCAGCAACAAGTAGGTCTTTTCCCTTCCAAAGTGGCCCATCAATCCACCCATGTGTGATTCCTGCAACAATAGTAAACGAATGGACGAATCTGGAACACACAATTTGTTAGCTCGGAACAAGAATCCATCATGCAAATGGTACTTGTCCCACCCCTTTCCTTCTTGACATTTCAAGTATGGTTCTGCAAAGACAAGGTCAGCAACATATAATTCCTTTATGCTCTCTAATTCTGGGACCTTGACCTCTAATTGATTAAGCAGAACACTATTTCGTGATAAAGCATCAGCAACCACATTTTCTTTCCCTTTCTTGTACTTAACAACATAGGGAAAGACTCAATGAACTCAACCCACTTGGCATGCCTACGGTTCAGTTTTGCTTGGCCCTTTAAGTATTTAAAAGCCTCATGATCAGAATGAATGATAAATTCTTTACGCCAAAGATAATGTTGCCAAGTTTCAAGCACACGAACTAGAGCATACAATTCTATATCATAAACAGGATAATTCAATTGAGCACCACCAAGTTTCTCACTAAAGTATGTTATGGGTTTGCCTTCTTGCATCAATACACCTCCTATGCCTATCCCACTAGCATCACATTCTATCTCAAAGTATTTGTTGAAATCAGGTAAAGAAAGCAATGGGGCTGAAGTTAAACAATTTTTTAGCCCTTGAAACGCAACTTCTTGTAACTTACCCCCACACAAATTCAACGCCCTTCTTGGTTAGCTCATTCAATGGGGCTGCGATGGTGCTGAAGTTCTTCACAAAGCGTCTGTAGAAGCCGGCAACACCATGGAAGCTTCTCACTTGGCTCACATTGGTAGGAGTAGGCCAATTTTTGATAGCTTCAACCTTGGATTCATCCACCTCAATTCCCTGTCCTAAAACAACAAAGCCAAGAAACACAACCTTGTCGGTGCAAAAGGTACACTTTTCCATGTTAGCATACAATTTTTCAGTTCTAAGCACCTCCAACACCATTTTGATGTGCTCAACATGTTCCATCACGGTGCGGCTGAATATCAAGATGTCATCAAAATAAACCACAACAAATTAACCAATGAAAGCCCTCAAAACATGATTCATTAAGCGCATAAAAGTGCTAGGTGCGTTAGTTAAACCAAAAGGCATTACTAACCACTCATACAATCCAAATTTTGTTTTAAAGGTTGTTTTCCATTCATCTCCTTCCTTCATCCTAATCTGATGGTATCCACTACATAGGTCAATTTTAGAGAATACAACAGCATCACTAAGTTCATCAAGCCGAGGAATGGGATGACGATAACGGATAGTGATATTGTTAATAGGCCTACAATCAACACACATTCTCCATGTACCATCTTTTTTTGGAACAAAAATGACAGGGACAACACAAGGGCTAAGACTTTCACGCAAGTACCCTTTGTTAAGTAGTTCTTGCACTTGTCGCTAAATTTGCTTGGTCTCTTCCAGATTCGTGCGATACGGTGGCCGGTTTGGAAGTGAAGCTCCTGGAATGAGGTCATTTTGATGTTCTATGCCTCGAAGTGGGGGTAGGCCAGCAGGTACCTCCTCTGGAAACACATCATTGAAAGCCTGCAACATATGAGAAACAACACTAGGGAGAGAAGTCATGTCATTAGAGATAAGGATGGCATATTTGTACAATAGCACAAAGTGTGTCATGTTGGGATTTTCTCCCATTTCAGCTTTTGTGGCCATAAGAACCATGCTCTTTCTCTCATTCTCCACTCATGTTTGGCTTGTGGCTCTCGCTCACCGATTTGTGGACAACACTAGTGTTTTTCTTGTGATTTTCACTCTCACTCATTTTCTTTTGCATGTTGGCTGCTATGATTTGAGTAGGATACATGGGCAGCAGCTTGACACCTTTCCCTTGACACCTAAAAGCAAATGTGTTGGCATAGCCATCATGTACAGCACACCTATCAAATTGCCACGGCCTTCCCAACAGCAAGTGACAAACCGTCATGGGCACAATTGAGTGTGATCATGTATGCTGAAAGTAACCCTCATCATATATTGCATCTTAACATCTCCACAATCACTGAAGTATTAAACATGATATGGGTGAGGATGCTTGATCATGGTTAGCCCCAATTTCTCACACATTTCTCTGCTAGCAAGGTTGTGGCAGCTACCACCATCAATTATCAGCTTCACCAACTTGTCATTTACCTTAGCTTGGGTCTGAAATAAATTAAACCTCTGTGCTTGTTCGTCATCTTTCAGCTGAACACTTAATGCTTTGGCAACCACAATGGTGTTACCGGCTTCAAAAGCATAGTTTTTGTAGTCGCCTTCTTCATGTTGTTGTTCATCATCAAACTTGTCATTTTCAGCAGCAGTTTCACACTCATCTTCGCTAGCTGAATCACATTCCCCATGCTCTGTAACAATCACAGCTCGATTTTTAGGACACTCCTTCATGACAAGACCACGGCCCAAGCACTTAAAACATTGAATTCCACTAGTCTTAAAGCTGGAACCCATTGGTGTAGTGGCCTTTGATGATGTGGTCTAGAAGATTTCTCCACATTTGAGGATGCATTTGACCTTTCAGCAGCAGGGGGACGAGAATTGTTGTTGGAGCTCGATCCGGATGAAAATATGCCTCGTCCCAAATTAAACCATGCTGTTTTTGGCGCATTTGATGTTGCTCTTGAGCTGAAAGTTGAGGTCTTAGTTGGTTTGGCATCATCAAGCAATTGCCTTTCAGCCTTTTGGGCTATGTGTACTAGCTCCACCACATTGTTGTAGGTCTGAAATTCCACAATACGTTTTATCGGCTTGCTCAAACCGGAAAGAAAACGTGCCATCGATTGCTCTTCATCCTCATGCACATGTGCTCTAATCATGGCCTACTCCATCTCCTTGTAGTATTCTTCTACAGATCTGCTTCCTTGCCACAAATTCTGCAGCTTGTCAAAAAGATCACGTTTATAATGCTTTGGAACAAATCGTGCTCTCATTTCCATCTTCATTTCAGCCCATGTTACCACTGGGAGCTCACAATTCTCCTCCCTTTGGTTCTGAATTTGTTCCCACCAAATGAGAGCATATCCATCAAAGTCAGGTGCAGCCATATGCACTTTCTTCTCCTCAGAGTAATTATGCACACGAAAGATTTTATCAACCTTCAATTTCCATGTGAGATATGCATCGGGGTCAGATGTGCCTTCAAATTTGGGCATGCTGAATTTCAGCTTTCCAAATTTTTCTTCATTGGGCTGATCATTGTTGACATTGCGACGACGACGAAAGTTATCATTGCGATGTACTCTGAAAGTATCTTGATCTGTTTCAGCTGCACCATCATCACCACGCCCACGACCTCTTCCTCGACCAAAGGCATCACCACCTCTTCCTTGCTCTTCCCACTGCAACCGGGCTGCATACTCTTCATCGGTCTCATCTATCTCTTCTTCATGAGTACCTACAGCACCACTCGCCTTCAAGGTCTTCACAGCATCTGCAACCATGCTTGCTTGGACTGCATTCATGTTCTCATTGAGTTGTGCATTGAAGTCTTGCACTAGTTTCTGTAGTTCCTCTTGTGTGACAAAACTTGGATGTTGATCTTCTTTGTCACCTGGCATGGTTAGTGGGCAAAGAGAGATAAAAATTTAGGTTATGTGGATTTGTGGAAATCACTCAATCTCACCATCTCTTACCACCGAAGTTCTTATGTGTCCTTGCTGAATTTGTGAGCTGCACAAACCTGGTGGTAGTACACACGACAAGTGTGATAGATCAAGCGAAATCAAAGTCACAGTGCATTCTAGACAAAGGCTTATATGTGGAGCTCGGGAGTGTATATGTGTCTATGGAATCTGAAACTTCAAGGTATTGTAAAGTTAAGTAACAATCCAACCAAGAGAACAAAGCCTAGTTGCTGAACTTCAAAGAAATGAATATGATGAATGTGTTTAGCAACTCACACACAAAGATGGGGAAACATGTTGCAGCCAAAGAAAAGAGCTAAACTGAAATTTTAACGCTAAAACAAAGCTCAATGCTACACAAGTTATGGGGAGACGCTAGCTGCTTGCTCACATAGGTGAAAGGGCTACAAGATTTGCACAAAAGATGACTATGCGGACTGAAACAATATGGTGCAAAGCCAATCAATGTGGTGATCTCAGCACTTTATTTTCTTTTTCTTTTAGTTTCCTTTTTTTAACTCTTCTTTTACTCTTTTTTTTGTTCATTTTGCTACTGAGATCAGCACATCAGATTCTAGTGTTGAGCTTGGTGAACAACAAAGGATAATCCGGTGTATGAGGTTTCAACAGTTAGAAATTTTAACAACAGCAGGGACTGAAGCTTTTCGTGGACAAACCAAGACCAAACTTCGAGATTCACAGCTTGAGAACACAATATTCTGATAGAGCTTTGAATAACCTTTCCAACGAGCTCAAGAACACCAAAAACGGATTTCAGATGTAAAAGTTACGTTTGTTTTAGTGTATGGTGCTCAAATTTCAGATCTGAGCGCGAAACTGTTTCGGGATAAAAATGGACTTAAACAAGAGCACAGGAAACGTGTGGAAAAACACAAATATTGAAGGGGAACAGATGGGGAAAACAAATTAGAGGAGGAATACGAAGGGAAACACAAAGATTCAGCAACCAAACTTGATCTATTGGACTGAAACTTAACAAAACTCACTGATATTTTAGATCTGGTTATGGGTAGTAGAAATTTTTGGTATTTTCAGTTTAGGGTAGTAAACAAAAGGGGACAAAGATCCTACCGAGTCAACCGGAGCTCTGATACCAAGATGATGCGGGGGATTGCCCAATCTTCTCGTCGCAGGACCTAAGGATAACTCGACCCGTGCAACCTGACGAACCCATGGCACCAACAGCTGCTCAAACAGGCACCTGTGTCAAATGATTTCGCCCAACCATACGCTTTGGTCGATGCCTAACCTGAACCACCCAAGGAGAGACGATGCTCTTGCAAATCACAAGGAAACACAAGAACAGATGGTAGAGAAAGACTCCTAATCCTCAAGGGGGCAACAATGGCATAACCATAAGGACAAGAGCACTTGGCTTTCCTCTATTTTCTGAGTTCAATTCGTGGTTAGAGTTTCTACTGGGGGTACAAGGGTTATTTATACTAGGAACACCCCTCCTAGTTGGGCTAAACTGAAGTTACATGGGCCTGAAACGAAACAGGCAAGCAAAGTTTAGACCAGTCCAAACTGATAAAAAGAAACACTCCCTGAACGGAAAGTAACACACAAGCAAAAAGTTCGGACAGGTCCGAACTGATAAAAAGTAACACTCCCTGAACTGCTCTGGAGCAGTCTTCACTAAAACGGGCATAACTCTTTTTACACAGATCCAATCAATGTGTCGTTTGTTGCAAATGAAAGTAGACTTCAAGGGCTATCAATCCATGTATAACACTTGGCGTAGAACCTTCCATAATGATACAGATTTGATCGTGAACTTCGATGTCCGAACATGGATATCAGCACAACGACTTCAACTTGCTCTCCTTGAATGTCAAGTGGTTGTGCCACCATTTACATGTGCTTCGAACCTTAGAAGAAGCAATACACATCCATTAGGTAGTACATTATTCTTAGAGGAGGCAAGCTCATAATTATTAAGGAATAGATTCACCTCATGTCGTAGTTGTTTCAATCTAGCTCGTGTCAATGGTCTCTCATATGTGTAGCCATGAGGCTGAAGATCCTCATCAATATTGGTCAATGGAATGTCACGGGAGATGTCCTCATTAGGGAGGGAGGAGTTCGGCGGAGAGAAGGGAGGGGAAAATTGGTTCGAAGAAGGGGATTCGGTGGAGAGATGTGGAGGAATTCGGCAGATGGAAGGAAAACTTGCGGAAGAGGAAAGTCAGACTTTGTCAACTTATGTGTTTTTCCCTCGTCCAGGAATCAGCCGAGGCACACAAGTTGACAATTTAATATACAGATACAACACGAATACACATTAAATAATTACAAAAGAGGTACTTAGTCCTCACACCCAAAAGATTGCAGCAGCGGAATGACGAACTAGCGTCTAACGTGGCTTTAGCTCCACTCCCACAGGCAGCTCAACTAGGGTATAAGCCTGGTCTCTAAACCGTCTCCCACGTTGACTCGTCCTCTGGTCTTCAGCATTAACTCATCGACTGGTGGTGAGGGAATTCCAAGGTGAGTACATTGAATACTCCGCAAATCACACAGGCAAACGGAAATATGCAGAATGCAGGGATAACCAAAGGATGGCATAATATGGTTAAAGCATAGCAGCATTAAATTTTAAGTATAAAAGATAATTAATAAAACATTAAATTTAATAACAATATTAAATCATCAACGTACAACCGAGCCAGGCTGCACGTGCCCAACCATAACTCCAAACCAGGAATTATTCATAACTCCGGAAGCGAACCATAACTCCCAAACTCGGAGCTAATCATCACCACATACGAGGAGCTAATCACAACCCCAAACCTAGAGCTATCCCAATTACCAAGTTTTAACCAAGTTATTAATTATTAAGTGAGAGTGGGACTAATCACGAAAAACATTGCTCCGCCCGCCCATAACCGTGGGCACGACTATTCGAATGGTTTTACTCTGATCAGAGGTATACCAATTTAACCTTAGGACACGCTCATCGCACGGATCGTGACATGACCCGCATAGCAATGGTCAACGACACAATAACACCCACCAGTTACAAGTCTCCCAAAACCAGATCGACTCCCCTGGCTCCCCCCATGGGCTTATCTCCGCCATTTCACAATCGGGTGCGCCACATCGCCTCCCACTACTACGCGAACCAAGCCGTTGCCCACTCTGGCCTAAGGGTAGTACGGTAAGTGCTTCGCAACAAGTAGCTCGCGAACCGGTCCTTAATTGTCATGAGCACGACATATTAACAATCATACCATGTGCTCACAACATTCCATTAGTCAAGTTTTAAGTGGCAAGTTATTAATTAACTAACCACGACCACAGCCGTGAACCATCATAAATTAACCATGATATCATTATAAGTGAGGTAATTAATGATCACATGAGTGAGCTAAAGTTTCTAAAGCATGGCTAAGCAAAGTCTAAATAATCTAGCTAAAACAATATAAAGGTCTAGCTAGTCAAATTATTAAACCCAGGTTATTAAGGTACAGGGAATCAATAGGTTGTATATAGGATTACCACCAAATGACATTCGAAAATAAATGCAACAGTTGAAGTATAGCGAGAAATAATAGGTACAATATGCTCAAAGGGTGTTTGTGATCTGTATGACTTGCCTTGCAATTCACAAGTCTTCAATTAATCTTCCGAAGCTGTTTCGTAGAACTCGCGCTCCTCTGAAACGACACGAGCTAAAACGACTACACGTAAAACAAGAAAACAAAACTAAATAACTCCAAACAACAATACATCAAAATAAACAAACATTTAGATCTTGGTTTTAGATGAATTTAGGAACTGGAACGACCCCGTTCCAAGTCCGGATGAATTAGTTATAGAATATACAATTTTATTCTAATTAAACCTATTAAAGAAAAACGACTATTCCAATTAATTAAACAATTTGCAGGTGATTTATAACTAAGAGAAAAGATTAAAAAAAAACCTCCGAAAAGATTAGAATAAATTATGGTGGACGACATATGGCAAAATTAAACCCACATGTCATTGAAAAAAAGTTGACAAGATATATTTTGATTTCTGGATGGCTGAGATTTAACCGGAGATGAATGGATCAAATCGAACTAGATGGTTTGTCAACAAAAGTTAAAAAGAGATAAGGTGGCGGCTGAGGTGGACGACATGTCATCAGATGACATCATCACGGGCGATGAGAGTCTTAGGTGGCGGCGGCAACGGTGAACGGCATCGTTCCGGCAGAAACGGAGGACATCTGGAGAGACAGGAGGTGAAGGAGAACTCACCGATGACGAGAACGGCGATGGAAGATGAAGAACGGCGCCGGCGGCGAGCTCCAAAAGGCGGCAACGAATGGGTTGACGGCGCGGTGACGCTCCGGCGATCTTCGGCTTCATTGGACGGGTGGATGGTGTTCTCCTTGCTTCTGCGGATCCAGAGGAACAAACGGCGACCAAAGGCGACAACTGAGGAGGCAGGGAGGGCCGGCTGGAGGTTGAAAAGACGGCATCTTATCTGGTTCACGGCGACGGCGCGACTCCGGACGGCTTCGGCTCCAACCAGAAGGTAGACGGACTGCTCCTCGGCGACGCGATGCCAACGGTGCGAACGGCGTCGGCTGGCGCAGCTTGTAGCGACGGCAGCGGCTGGCTGAACTTCGCCGGCGGCGGAGGAAAGAGGAGAGCGTGGGGAGAGCGATTTAGGGCTCGGGAGGCTGCGGCTTCGATTTGTAGAGAGGGGAGGGAATATGGGGGTGCTTATATAGGCGCTGGGAGGGAGAGTACGCTTCGGATTCGACGGGACTTGGCGGCGCAAGAACTAGGGTTTCCCGAGTTCGCCGGATTTGGATAAACTCGATTTGCTCCGCGATTCCTTCGAGATTTCTCGAATTTCTTGAGGGGAAAGGAAGAGGATAGAGAGGGGATCCGATTTTCGATCTTGGATTTGAACGGGAGCAGTTGGAGAGGCCGGATTTGGAGGGATTTTGGAGGTGGCGGCGCCGACATGAACAGTACGTGGACGGGAGGAGGAAGACGACGACCTGGCGTCCACTCGGCACTGGCTGAGCCTCTGCTTCTTCTGGGCTGCTTGCTTTCTGGGCCAAAAACAGAAGGAAAGAGGGAGCCACGGCTGTGCTGAAAACCAAGGAAGTAGAGGGACGAGATATGAACTTCTTTTGGCTGTGTTGAGAGAAGAGAAGCAGGCATGCACTTCGGCTAGGAAGAAAGAAAAAGATTGGGCGAGATTTGGTCCAAACTTGGAGGAGGATTTTAATTTCTTTTTCAATTAAAATAGACACTGAAATGATCTATGTGTTATCAAAATTAATTATTTAGCTCTGAAAAATCCAAGAAAATTTCAGAGAGTTATTTAAGACATGAAGAATTTATTAAAAATAAATCCAACCATGTGTTTCTTTATTAAATTCTCTTTTGCACATTAATTTCACTTGTTAATTCATTAACAATTTAATATAAATTCTATAAATATATTGTTAAATTAATATATTTTTAATTTCGTGAAAAATCAGGCTGTGACAGACTTGGTGGTGGGGAAACGAAGGAATTCAGTAGAATAGCTGGGAGGGGTATTCGGCCGAAATTTGGGGGAAACTCACGGCCAAAGGCAAGGATGAATTCGGCCAACTTGGGGAGGTGGAAAACAAATCAGCAGGGTGGAAGAAAAATAAGGAAACCGAATCATCGAATAAAAGAAAACTTAACCGATTGGATTTGTTCGGTAATCTTTCTCTCCACGATAAAAAGAAGTGCAGCAAAGGCAAAAACCCTAGATGCAAAAGACCCAACTCACAAACTGACCGATGAAAAATTCCAGAAACTACAAAAACGGAACACTGGTGACGAACCGAATCCATTTACGTGGTTCCCAGCAACAGCCGACACGACGGCGGCGACAACAGTGGTGGTACTAGACGTGACGAGAACTCAAAACTGTAGACGAAAACTAACTCTAAGACCAGCAACCCGACTCGACAATGCAACGTAAAACTCAACAATTCAAAAACTGAAAAGAACAATGCAAGGCACAAAGATGGCTAGGTAAAATCACACTCAATTTTTTTTGTGTGGCTATTTTTCTGGGTTATGGGTAGATAAAAACACACTGAGCAACGAAAGCTCTGATACCACTTGATGTGCACGAGGGTGTCCGGATCTTTCGGTGAGTTGAGGTAACTACGATTTGAGGAAAGAAGTTGTCGACCCGACTACAACCGTACTAGACATTGTTGTGTTGCGTCTTAGCGATCGATACACCTCTCCTGCGATTGTTGATCTTGCCGGTGCAGATCAACCTTACTCCTGCAAAAGAGAACTAGCAATAACAAGATAAAAGTGAACAACTGAATTGCTAGATAAATAAGTCGCACAATAAATTGATACACGATAAAGTTGGGGTTCTGAATATGTAACCAGGAATCCTAGCCGGATGCGTAGTTACAAGTGTAAAATCAAGGTTTTAATTAATATTTTGTGATGAACAATTGGCTTTATAAATAATAAATTAAATGAAATTGGTTTGGAATGTTTGAGGTTGTTGGTGTGAGTGCGTGTGACTGATGTGGGTCAGGTTACGAATCT
>CM002479.1:8458012-8484231 GCA_000325765.3 Leersia perrieri
GCGCTTTATATTTGGCGCACGGCAAACTGCCCTTCTACCGTGCGCCGCGTGTTTGCCGTGCGTTGCACTGTTGGCGCACGGCAAAGGTGGTGTTTGCCGTGCGCCCGACATTTGACGCACGGCAAACGGATGCACGCACGGCAAAATACCATTTTCCGGTAGTGTTATATACAAATCAGTCAGAGTGATGGTTTGACCGGGCATGGCACCTATTGTTTGTCTAACCATGCCTTCATTGTCCAGTCCAATGGCTCACATTGTCTCTGGAGGATGAATGGCTAATGTTTGTGATACTGTCTGCGGGAGCCATATGGTCAACATGGGTCAACCAGTGGGACCCACTAGTCAAGGGAGAGGGCAAAGAGAGTAATTTGCCTCCCTCTCACGACACCGGCGCACACGACGCCAGTGTGGCGAGACGGCGCCAGCAGCTGTGGCTGGCATAGGCAGCTATAATGGCGGCTACCAATGGTGATGAATGATGGTGTGGTGGCGGAAGACGGCAATCGGCAATGACAGCAACAACTAGTGGCGAGGTGGCGATGGTGGAATGGAACGTTGGTGCCGGCACATGGTGTTGACAGCGAAAGAGGATGAAGGGGAGGGATTTTATAGGGAGGGAACTAGGGGCGGGCCTAAGATTTTGAGATTGGGTATTCAAAATATCAAATGGAGAGAAAGAAAAAAAATTGAAGACAAAAAGTCTAATATTTGACATTTATAACATCACTTATAGCATGTGTTATACATATTCTGAGTTGAAAACTACCTTTTCTATTGAATACGGTGATATTTTTCATACACATATGCATTATATAGTACATATAGTCGTTTAATTTGCTCACTTAATCAGGAGAAGTCTCTGAGGAGGATTTAATCAGGTGAAGAACAATGTCATAAGGCGCTAGAACTTATTTGCTCATATGGAGAGAGCAATTGGATAACCAAGTACTAGCCTGATATCTTGCTGCATAAGACAAGGAAGAAAACATAAAAACATAGCTAGCTATTACGTAAACATGGGGGTTTACTATAATGTAGTGGGTAAACTTGTTGTTAACCTGATTTGCTATTCTGCTACTCGTCATCATACCAAAGATATCATTAATTAAGTATGAAACTCATTTGGACCATCCTGGGATATTGCAAGTTTTCTCGCATTGCATGGTGAACCATTTTGTGGACACATTGAAATATCTTCTTCTTTCAACAATGGAAATTTCCAAGAAATGCTTGCTCGTCTTACGGAGACCAATTGTGAGGATTTCTCCTCTAATGATCGAAGGGGTGTAAAAAAAAATCAGCTATGAACATTCATCGATCATGTGCGAAGGCTTGATGACTTTACGTATTGTCATGATTTAGCAAGCCTAGCACAAAGAATGGTTCAACTTGAAGGCGTATTGTATTTCCATTGTATATCGCCTTATTGAGTTGGCATTGCTATTACCAGTGTCAACTGCTTCAGATGAGATAAAATTCTCTGCAGCAGACCGAGCTGTGCAACAAGATGTCCAATGGTTAGCTCAATAACTTAATGGTGTTCTAGATTGAGCGAAAGATATTCAAAGGACTTGATAATAATAAAATTAAGAAGTCATTTCAAAAACAAAGATATGACAAACAATTGCCTAGATATCCTAAAGTACTTAGACAAAATTTAAAATTTGTTATTGGTATATATGCATTTACAATCTTTTGTTTTCCATTAAATCTATCTCAAACATGGCAATACTAATTTATCTTTGCTTTTCCAATGACAAGGTTATTTATATCTATTAAGTAGTGCTCAGTCTTCAATTTTTCAAGGTACTTTTTAAATATTTGCTTCTTTGTTTGCAACTGGATTGTGTTTGTCATGTTTTATGCTAACTGAGAGGTTCGCCCCTGCTAGTTGGTTGGGATAATTTAATCTTACACTTGCACATCTGCCAAACATTTTCTTAGTTGTCCTGCACTGCACATCCGCTAGTGGTTGATGAACTTGTGTGAGCTGTGAGGTTGTAGGCAACAGAGGTAAGCCGGTTGTTGTGGCCATGGCAAGCAATTGAGGGGAGGCCATATCTTGTGGCAACAAATCAAAGATGAAAAATATGGTCGTGATTCGAGCCCAGTCAAGAGGATGGTGACGACATCTTGGTGAGCAACAACATGCATGAAGGCACTTGCATTTGATTCTTTCTCTTCATTTTGTTTTCGTTTTCTTCCAACGTTTAGCATGTATACGGATTAGCATAAATGAGTGTTTGTGTTATCTGCAAATTTTAAGATTTGGCCATTTGGGCTGCATTTGAAATGTTCCAACAAAATAATATGCATTTAAGAATTGTATATTTGTATTCGTGATATTTGTATATGTACGAATGTGTAGTTGGGATTGTAATATTTGTATTCGTGATATTTGTATATGTACGAGTGTGTAGTTGGGATTGTAATATTTTCTTCTAAAATCAACTGTTGGTTCATGAGCTGATATTGACAGTATCGAGCAATCAATTGCTCACTGTCCGACAAAACGAATAATTTTTAACCAGTAGTGTTGAGTGTTTCTGCAATAGGCATTCTACTTTTTTGTTTCTGTTATTATGGTTTCATTTTCATGCGCAGATAAGTTAGATAAGATTGTTTTTATGGTTTACAAATAGATTTCAGTAATTGTATTATCCTATTATGTTGTGATGGCCATTTCTTTACTTTATAGATTTTACTATTATTTTGGCCTTTTTGTGATGCAGGTTTGTAATAATGGATTGTAAGTTCTTGCAAGAAAAGACTGGATACTCATTCATTATCTTAAAAAAAAGCATGTCTATTATGCGTATCCATTAGAGTAATTAATCTGTCCATGATTTACATAATCATGGTTTATATTTACATTTTCATGGTTTATTTATGGATTAAATATTTATGCTAATTGGTAATATTGACAGATGACAACTACAGGATATGAGGCGACATATTAACAGAGTATGTTTGTAATGTATGTATATAATCACATTGTGCGTATAGCAAGAGCAAACCATTTGCGTGTTTCTCATCCAGCGGTAGCAGTTTGTCATGGGCAATCTCACCCAATAAATCCAGAAAAGTTCAAATGGAAAAAAAAAAGGAAAACATGAAGGTGTTCGATCAACTTGCATACGCAGTTGTCGACGAGCAGGGTTAGTTGCCGCCGGACTCCTCGCAACCAGGAGGCTTGTAGGCGATGAAACTGATGCACTGCACCTGTCTGACGTTGTCAAAGCCGATGATGCGGACGAAGGCGTCAGGGTAGGCCTTCTTGGCCTCCTCTAGCTCCTTGAGCACCTGAGTGGCGTCGCTGCATCCGAACATGGGTAGCTTCCACATGGTCCAGTACCTGCCGTCGTAGTACCCAGGCGACCTATGGTTCTCGCGGTACACGAACCCGACCTTACTAAATTCTAGGCAGGGCACCCACTTTGATCTCAGCAGGTACTCGATCTGCTTCAGGAGGTCCTCCACGGTCAGCGGTGGCAGGTACGACAAGGTCTCGAACTTCTTGATCCCCTCGATCGGCCACACCTGACCAAATTTAGTTGAGTCATGTCACTTAATTCGGATGTCTGAACATCGATGGATGGCACTAAAGTCTAAAGAGGAAACTAAAATTAATGCATCACAGTTCAGTCATACCTGCATGCACTTGATCCTTCCGCCGTTGCTAACGTTGCCCAAGGCCGAGCTGCTAGAGCGGCGGCTCAACGGGAGGCCGGCAGTGGATTTGAGCCCCTGGAAGGGGGCCACGGAGGTGGCTGACGAGGCCATCACTGTGGGTGCCATAGCTAGCGTGCTTAGTCGCTGAGTCAGGCTATGGCAATTGACGTACGAATCTGCTCGATGTGCTGCTCCACCGGCCTGAGACCCCTCTGCGCTTGGTACAGCGGCTGATATAATCATAAAACCAAACCCGGGATGGGTAATGCAAGGCAGCGGTTCGTTGATTTTAGGATGTGGAAGGAGTGGTTGCCGTTTGGCAGCGCACGGGTGTGTGGCTGATTCCGTGATTCGGCGGCGGTGCGTACCCGCTTGTGACTTGAGCTGTGACCGAGCAGCCACACACAGGCCTGGGAAGGCCGGAAGGGGATGAGATGGCATCCGAGCAAATCCCACGCGGATTTTACCGGCCGCACGCGGCGCGGCTGGGGCCCACGCCGAGCGGTGCATGCGGCGGCGGTGCGTAGCAGCTGGGATATAGGATATTGGATTGGATGATGCAGGTAAAAGGCGACGACCATGCACAGGTGGAATTTTCCTCTACTTCTTTCGTCATCCTTTTTCAGCTATCCACTCACAGAGTTCAATTAATTATGGCAAAATTTGTTCTTTAGCATTCAAAGTTTTCTTTTTTTATAGCATAAAAATTTTTCATTTCATTTTAATAGCATTTAAATCTTTCTCCGTTACCTCATTAATTAGAGCATTTCCACCGTAGTATGCCCAACTTGGTTGTCGTCGTTTGTATGTGCTTGTCGTTCCTATCATAGGTGGCAGTTGGCCTCGTCACACGTCTTTTTTCATTAGCAGAGAACGGGGTATATATCTAGAGCTTTAGTCCCAGAACAAATTGTGCCTGTGACTGAAACTTTATATTGTCTCGGTTGGTAACACGAACTGGAACTAAAAGTTTTCCTTTAGTTTTGGTTTGTAATACAAATCGGAAGTAAAGGTACTCCGGCTCTTTAATCTCGGTTCACATGGGCGGGCCTAGTATAGATTCAAGGCTATTCAAGTGAATACCCAAAAATTTGGAAAATAAATGGTTATATATACTATATAATGCATATGGGTATGAAAAAAATCACCGTATTCAATACAAAAGGTACTTTTCAACCCACAATATGTATAATACATACTATAAATGATGTTATAAATCTTAAATATTAGACTTTTTGCCATCAAAATTCTTTCTTTCTCCTCATTTGATATTTTGAATACCCAATCCCAAAATCCTGGGCCCGCCCCTGTCGGTTCATGTCTCCAACCGGGACTAAATAGAGATTTTTAGTCCCGATTGGAGCCACGAACTGGGACTAAATGGCCGGACCCCTATATCCCCTTTCTTTCCTTTCTTCTTCCCCTGCCCGAGAACCATTTGAATCTCGCAAGTTCTTGCTTGCTCGAGCTCCCCCATGGCAGAGCCACCATTTTGGGGAGATTTTGTTTGATTCCTCCGTCCATTTTTAGTAGAAAGTTTAGCAAATTCATGCTTTAAAATTGTTGAAATACGAGGTGGTTTACAGAGTATTAGTTGTTGAGTAAGAACTAACTTATCCATTCCAAATGATTAATTTCAATCTTACTTGCTTGTTATTATATTGTTCATGCCTTCAAGCTTGTTCATGCCCTATTGCTTGACAAGTTTTGAATTTTTTTTAGTGCCATACATGGCATATGCTTGCCCCTTCAACTCGATGACAATAAATATATAGGTGATGATGAGATTGTGTGTGACAAAGATATGTGTTGTATGTTTTGTTGAGATAGGGATATAATTATGGGAATGTATATAACTGTAGGATCAAGATGTCAACTAGAGGGGGATGAATAGGCGATATAAAAATTAATTGCTACCTAAATCAATCTATCCTAAGTTGCTAAGTTTGGTAGAGAGTGATCAAACTAACTACTCTAAATTAAGTTTTGCAATCCTAGGGTGATATGGGCTCAAGTCATGTCTAAGAATAAATTGCACAAGTAAATTGCAAAATGTAAAGAGAGAAGAGGCACAACCGATTTTTTGTTTAACCGATGTTGGAAAGCTTGCCGGCTTCTTAATCACCGTTGAGACGAGCCACGACTTCACCGCTCAAATCACCGAGCCTCCGAACCCCTTTGCTAAGGGATGGGCAAGGTAGGAAACGGCCTCGAAGTGGTCTACACAAGCCTCGATAACTAGTGGTAGCTCTTCCTCCACTCCGGAGATGGCGAACTCCAAGCCACTCACAAACAACACCGGGCTTCCTCCACAAACTTCTTCGGAGAGGTCGCCGGTTCTTCTCCAAGCCGTCTAGGAGGCGGCAACCTCCAAGAGTAACAAGTGGAAACCAAAGCTAGGAGATGATCAAGTGCCACACTAGCATGAACAAATGATGCAATGCACTTGTCTTGGCTAATCAGCCCTCAAATCACCCACAAATGGAGAATGAAAGCTCTAGGAGTGAGAAGGAATATGCAAGGGCTCTAATCAAATCTCAATGATGCTAAGAGAGCTCCCTTGCTGCAGATTGGACGGTATTTATAGCCCCCATCACAAAAAACTAGCAGTTGGGGGCAAAACCCCCCAACTCTGCGCACGGTCGGTCTGACCGCCAAGCGTAGGCCGGTCAGACCGGCCCATTCGAAATCTGGGCCAAAAAGAGCCATTAGGGGCTCAATCATTGAGCTCGCCGGTCTGACCGGCCTGTTGGGCACGGTTTGACCGGCCCAACACAGAGAGCAAAATTGCTCTCTAGATCGGACTTGTCTAACCGGCCGCACGGCCCGATCTGACCGGCCGCACTCAGTACGCCCCAACATTTCCTATATCACGGCGGTCTGACTAGATGTCGGGCCCGGTCGGACCGGCCTCATACAGAGGCGTTCTGTATCTCCGCGGTCTGACCGGCCGTCGGGCCCGGTCAGACCGGCCTCATACAGAGGCGTTCTGTATCTCCGCGGTCTGACCGGCCGTAGGGCCCGGTCAGACCGGCCTTATGCAGAGCGCAAAACTGCTCTCTGTATCCAGGCGGTCTGACCGGCTCAATTCCCACGGTCAGACCGGCCTACACTGATTATGCACAAGTAAAGGATGATCTAGCCAAAAACTGAAGTGCACCCTCATGCAAATGCAAATATGGCCTATTGATCATCTCTTTGCCTAGATTACCACCCCTCTTCATAGTACGGCAAAGCTACAAAATAAATCTAGAACAAACGATCGCCCCAACACCTCGATCGGTAAAATAAGCGACTAGATTTATCACCTTCGCTCCATTTGCTTTGCCCCATCAATTTCAATCCGCGGTAATCGTCCTTGACGTGCACATGGTGTGGACCTAACTCAAATTATCTCTCAAATAAAATAGTTAGTCCACAATTTAGTATTTGTCATTAATTTCCAAAAATAACAACGGGGCCTAGATGCTTCAGTAACCAGTTCAATTCTTGCTTTTACTTTTTGATTCTCATACTGAGCTGTGAAGGGATGGGTCTATGCATGGCGATGGAAATGCCATGAGAGGGACCTCACCAACCGACTTGCTCCGCCACCTTTGTGTTGTCGTCCAAGCTAGGGTAGTGCGTGATGGGTTCAGGCATATCTTGGATACATGATATCTGAACCCATCAGGAACTGCCTCTGCGCCAGCCTAGATGCGCCAACACCTCCATGCGCTCTACGCCGCCCGCTTCCGTACGTGTGGCCCTCCATTAAAGCTCAGAATGCATTCTATGTGAACATGATGCCTACCGCCTCCTAGACTGAACAAGTAATACATAGCTAATCCTATGAATGAAACTTTTCTGTGGAGAATACCTTTAATGCTTGGTTATTTCCTGTTATTACTAACATAGGGTTCAAGTATTGGTCAACAGAACATTTGTCCTTGAGAAGTAGGAAAGGCGTGGAGAATCTGAACGGGATGCTCTTCAAGTCTTGAATCTAGTGAGAGAAACGACAATAATAACGTCTTAGAATAAAATGCATATCTGTAACAAAATTCAGGAATCCATTTACATTATCTGCCCTTCACCGATGACCGATGCTAGCCTGCAACTGTAAGCCTCCAATAACTGCATTAGCCTGCACTGCACATTAATCATGCCCTAGTTCTCGAATCTACAGCTCAGACATACGAACGGTAACAGTGCTGACAGTGTGACCTCTCCTCGTTGCCTTGACACGGTCAACTCGCCCCATCTATCCATCTAACCATGCTTGCGCCATATTGATGCAATCATAATCATGCAATGAATTCAAGAAATGAATGTGCTTACCTTTGTGCCTGTTTCCTACAACAAAAGGCAATAAAACAAGATCAAACTGTAAATCAAATGGCTGTAAATAGAAGAGAGGAAGAGACGTGTATGTGTGTGTATAAATACTGACTTGGTAGAATTGGTGTTCCACCCTGCGGCCACAACAAAGTGTTGGGGTCAAGCTCTGGTAGACCCGTGCTCACGACGTCTTTCTTGTACACAGCGGCGGTGGGGCCTGCTGACTTGGTTGCGGTGGATGGACAACACAAATTCGTGCGAGGCGTCTGCGGCGTTGCATTGTCCGTATTGATCCCCGATTGGTGCAGTGCAGGCCGGCAAGGCGGGAAACATATCTCACCGCGATATTCTCGTGTGACTTGTGTGATTTTTGTGATTACGGATCTTGCGGCTGCACTGGGTGGCGCGACGTCGGATCGGTGGATTAGGTTGATGTTGTGATGGGGATCGAACGATGTAGAATCCGCCGGCAATACAGGGGCGAGTGGGCCAGAGCTAGAGGACGGGCAATGTCTTGTCAGCAGCGGCGGCGTGAGGCCTCGACGGAGACTAAAGGACGTTGGATCCGTCGGCAATGCATGAGCAACTTGGTTGGAGGCGGAGGCAAAGAGCAGCGCCGGGGCTTTTTCGGCGGCAGCGTGGGGCATTGACGGAGATGGCGATGGGGGGCGTGGACGGAGATGGGGGACCGACGCAGACCGTGAGGGCGCCGCCGGAGGTGGTGTGCAGGAGGAAAGGGATATGGTGTGCGTGATTACGGGAGATGAGGGATTTGAGGGGAGATGATGTGATCCTAATCCAATCTGAAATATCGAAGGTGGATTGGTGGATCGTACAAAATTAATATGCAATATGGACCATGGATTTGATGAATGATGATGGTTATGAAAGTAAAACCATTTTTCAACATGCTCTGCTGAGTGACTGTTTGCGCTGATTTTTCTTTTTCTGAAAGGCTGTTTGCACTGATTTTAGATTGTACAAGTTGGGATACTCGATGCTCGGTTTTGTGAGGGATACAAAGTGAACTTTTCTGTATTCTTTTCACCCTAGTACCAGCCCACAAGAAGCCCACCGAGTTGCCCATTAAGAAACCCTAGCACCCAGCCCTATGCCCAAATCCTTGTTTCCTCGGCGGCGCTGCAGCTCCCGCACCTCCGCGCCGCTGTAGCTCCCGCACCTCCGCGCCGCTGGCCGTTTCCTCCTCACCACCGTTCGCTGGGAATCCGCTCACTGAGACCCCGGAGACATTTCTCGCCGGTCTTCTCCACCTCTACACACGAGGGATTGCCCGGTGCGGCGCAATGGAGGGAAGCGGGGAGGATATGGCGGCGGCAATGGCGATGGAGGTGGAGGTGGAGATGGAGATGGAGGCAAAGGCCGTAGTCCTATGCGCGGGGGCCTCATCCCCCGCGCTGTCCAATTCCTCGTCTCCGAGCCCTAGTAGCGGCATCTCCTCGAGGCGTCTGGGCCTCAAGAACAGCATCCAGACCAATTTCGGCGAGGATTACGTCTTCCAGATAGCTTCTTGGTAGGCGCCCTTCCCCCACCTTGATTCGTTTCAGGCTGCCAATTTAATAACCCAGTTTTAATGGAGTGAGCTTCCGATTGTGATTCAATAACTTGTCGACCGCCTTAGCTTTTGTTTGTGATGTTCATGATTGTCGTGTGCTACTGGGTTTTATTTATGGTTTGTTGTTATTACCGATTCTTTTTTGTAATTGTTATTACCAATTTTCTACGATGCAAAAAGGACCGTTCTGATTTCAAAAGTTGTCGCTGTTATATTATCATTTTTATTTATGGGCAATCATATTGTGATGTATGTTTTATGCACAGTTGATATCATGCATGGTTTAGGACTTATGCCTTCTGCATCTTATTTATTTCAATATTTGGTAACAAGCCAGGAGAACACTACGCTCGCGGTTTCCTTGTCAACGAATGCACTAAAATTTTATTGTCCAGCAACGGGGCAATATTTGGGCGAATGTACTGGACATAGCGGAACAATCCATGAAATTTCCTTTTCAGCCCCATCATCACCGCAAGTAATATGTTCTTGTTCTTCAGATGGAACTATAAGAGCATGGGATACAAGAAGCTTTAAGCAGGTCCGTTTTCTTAATCTGCTTATGAAAACCGTTAATGGGTCTACTTTATGTATATAAGTTCTCATATTTTTTTCTTTTTAACTTCCAACTAAATGGAATCGTATCCTCTGACTTGTTGTAGGAATGTCACAGTGTGACTTTCTCTCCATCTAATCTGTCCATTTCAAATCAATGGCTTTAGATTATATCGGTGGATTGTTACTTAATTTGCCCGTAATTAGTGGGCAAGCAAAATCATTTCAGTAGTGTCCTCGATTGGCGCCTAAACAATCCGTCCATCTCCATTAAGTCCACGAGGTTCATTAGATTGAGGCCACCGGTGAGTGTGTCAGTACTTAGTAGAAAACAAACAACTATATATGCTCTTACCCTTGATTTGCATGCCACTTATAGCACAAATACATCTCATTCTCTAACAGTTAAATAAAGTGGAGCTTAAAATATTGGCAGAGCAAAGCTTGCACAACCTAGTTTGCTAGCAACGTCCATACAACCATACCTTGAGAGGATTAAGGAGATGACAGCAATAAACTGGAATTAGGAACAGCAATTTTACCGTGTTGCAATGTGGTGAATGTGTGAGACGTTGGCCGGCTGCGTTGATGCTTGTGAGACATCGTGACATATATTGGTAATGTGTGCGCCAGCCGCCGGCTACATCAAGACTGGCGACACTCATGAAGTCATGATGGCGTGGGCTGAAGGTAGTAAAGGTTCTTCTGCTTTATTTATCCCACTAATTATGGTCAAATTAAGTAACAACCCATCAATTCACAGGCCAATTAATCGTTAACCATTGATTTCAAATGGACGGATTAGATGAGGTGAATGTCACGCCGTGATATTTCTACGGCAAGTCAGAGGATACAATTCCCAACTAAATAGCTGACACATTAACTATCAATACCAAACAAACTTGTCCCCTTGGTCCAATGCCATCCTGGAACAAACTTTTTCTTTTACCTGGTAAATGCATGCCCTTTTGTTACACATAAAAAAACTCCCCAAACTCAATAAAGTCCTTTTATTTATTTCATATTTTATCCAAATCAGTACTTGTCTAATTTACTCTCTTTCGTGCTGATTATTTTAACAATTGATGTTGTGTTCCCAAGGGAAATAACATCAATATTGGATGTATATGTTACAAATTACTAGCTGATAAAATCCTCAGTAAATTTTACATCTATTGCTGCTTGCTCTATTTACTCTTGTTTATATCTTTTGAATATGACATTAGTGGTCTTACTATGATTGATTTAACATTGTTTACTAGTAATACAAATAATTTAATTGCACAACTAGTTTGTCAGTTCTTTGCGTTAGTATTATAATTGGTTTAATCATTATGTATTTCTAACTTCAACCTTTACTGGTCTTCAAATGTTTTGCATAGATATCTTTGCTAAACACACCTCAAGAATTGTTCAGCTTTTCCTTTGGTGGATCAAGTGGTAACCTACTTGCTGCTGGTTCTAATTCCCAGGTAATTGAGTTTTATTCTTTTGCATATATTGTTCGGATTATAGGAAACAAATGCTAATCGCTGGAGTCTGTTTTGTTCATTTTAATCTGGTTAAGACAAGAATAAACGATAAATCTAATTTGTAAGAAAGCATATTCCACTAATGTGCTAAACACATCTCATTTTAATTTATTGGTTGTAGGTTTTGCTGTGGGATTGGAGAAATTCTAAACAGCTAGCATGCTTAGAGGAATCTCACATGGATGATGTGACACAAGTATGTATATTCATTTGTCTAACGACATTTTATTTTGCATAATCTTTAGTTACTCACAAAGGATTTGTTTTTTTATGGATTGTTCCTTCTCTACATTAATGAAACAATCTGTTGAAGAAAATTAGTTGGGGGCAAGTGATCATTTTTATGTTATTATGTTGAGTAGTCTACACATTGCATTAGAGCATAACTAGCAAATCTCAACCAGAACACGGCGATGGTTAGCTCTTGCTTAGTGGTAACTTGAATAATGCAACCTCAGTCTAGGGGTGTGAATCAGTTTCGCCTGTTTATGGAAAGTAATGTTTTGCGTAGGAAACAGGGACTCAGCAAGATCTATTTTGAAGCTTGTTTACTTGCTGTTCTGTTCCATGGCTGATTCATTTGGGAGAGTTGCCTTTGTTGAATCTGGAGGGCACTGGGGAATGGTATTATTTTATTCATAATCTTTAGTATATTTGTGCACACTTATGTGCAGGAAGATCATGTCTGCACTGTTCATACCCAGCTAATAGGCATGCTGCCTAGTAACCTGGTTACCCAAGTCCACAGGTCAATCCTTCTGTAAATAGACCCAATTTGACGAATTAATACTATATCTCATTACACCTTGGGACTTCATCGTTTGGTGTAAGATAATATGTTCCGTTGATCCTATTGCTATTTAATGTGTTCATCTATTATGGACAATGATTCATGGTGGGGTAAGGGTCCAGTGACCGGGATAAGATTGAAATCACTCTTTTTTGGCGCCAAGCTTGACCCAATCATCATGAGACTCGAATTTAGCTAGACCTAACTTTATGATTCTTATTGCTTAATTGTAACGAGTACATGCATTCCTTGTATGGTGTTAGCAAATAATCCTTGTGTCAGTTAGACTAACTAGTAACTATGTCCTACTAGATCAAAAACTGGTAGTAGTAGTCAATTTGGTTTTTGCATGAAGCTACATGAAGCTTGCAGTAGTTTCATGTAGCTGTTGCTTACCAGGTTATACTAGTCTTATAGTAGCTACTACAAGCCTAAAATACTTATCCATGGACAGCTAGATGACCAGATCAATTTGAGTTGTGAAAATCTGTACTGTAGCATGTCGGTTACTGTAGCAATCGACCTTAAAGTCCTATAAAAGGACATGTACTCTCTATGTAAGGTTGTCTTGCCTTGTGCAATATATGAAGTATACTATAGTGCATACACCTAGTATTTGATCCTAGTGAGTGCCACTGCCAACATATGGGAGGTTTCATTTCTGCAGTACTCCTACTCACGTGAACAGTGCCATCACGTGCCACTGCCAAAATGACTTGAAGGTAAACCCTAAACCTTAATTGTATCACTACAGCACATGGTACTGTCCTACACTTAACACTCACTGTGGCAACCAGCAAGGCAGCTCATCCTTCAACGGTAGCAATGGGAATGTCATTAAGTCCTTCGTGGTCCCATGCCAATAGGTGTACTCCATGTTGATGATGATCATAGGCTCTCCATTGAACAGTTGTAAAGGCATCCTTCCATAACATCATCTTCATTGTGAAATGATTAATTAAGTGATAAATGAGGCATTATGGTAGTATATTAAAGGCATTGACACTGGATATTATATGTGCATGTTATCAAAATATCTGAGCATGTGGATATCCAATTAAAATGTATCTAGAAGGAGCCAGTACTTCTATATCAAATTAATGATTAAGTCTCCTGTCTCTATATCAAACATGGACTATTGAAGAGCCATTATATTTACAAAGTGATTCTGGTTCGGTTCTGTATGTTGGAGAAAACTGCTTTCATCACATTTCTAAATAATTCGATAATGTGCTTGTTGAATCAATTGAATACATTTTTACTATGAACATATCTTGCATTTATGATTAGTGTTCTTATAGGAACAACAAGAGGCAAGTGACCCTGACCCATCCCTGCTCAATTGCCTAGTTGACGCCTAGGCGTTTAAGGCAAGTGTAAGGCAATGCCTGCCTTACACACAAGAGCGCAAGAGGCAGAGCAGATAGGAGGATCATGAAAGGGCGAGGAGGAACAGAGAGGATTTGAGGGAAAGAGAACCATGGGGATGGTGCCGCTGGCCATTGGAGAAGAAGGGTAGCAGCAGGAGGGAGACAGACAAACTTTCCATCTCCCCCCTCCCCTCTTCTCTTTCTATCTTTCCTGCTGCTAGGTTTCCATTCTCTGCCTGCCCCTCTTTCCATCTTTCCTTCTCCACTCTCCCTAAATTGTTGCGCTGGGTGTTGGGCCCTCAAATATCACATTTTCATGCGATTTCCTTCCCAGTACGCATTATTTCCTTCCCAGTGCATGGGATCCCCTGATTTCATGTGATTATTTGCCCCAAGGCGTGCAGAAGGCTAGGCGGTGGTGATGCTTTGCCTCCATACGTCGCTGAGACGCGGCGCTTTAAGAACCATGTTTATTACTGTTTCTCTCATACTGTTTCAGTCTTTCTGTATTGGTTATTATACATTTTTATGTTCTCATGATCTAGATCTATTACCCTATTTTGGACAGGTAAAATTTGCACCATATCAACGTAGCAAACTTATTTCTGCATCAGTTGATGGATTAATATGTGTTTTTGACACTGATGGTGACATGAATGAGGACAATCATTTGCTATCCGTATGTTTTTTCCTGTGCCCTAAATGCCTTGGCTTACCTTTCTTGCTACATGTTATCATGGGGTTATATGGTGGTATTGAATGATTAAGCTGCACAATTGTCTTTGAATTCTTCATATGGTTGATGCTTTCTTTTTCCTTGCTGGTGCATATTCATTCCTGTTTGGCAAATTATATTTAGAGGCTATGAGTTTAATATGCTGTTACCTGTTAATGAACTACTACGGCATAAAGCTTGCAATTTTGTTCCTCACTGCTTCATATAAACAATGATACTACAGATACACTTCTATTTTACCTGATTTAGAAATTTGAAAGAATTGTTTTGCTTGGTTGTTATTACTACCTCCATATTTTAATATATGATGCATTTTGCTTTCCTCAAAATTTGACCGAGAATATATGTTTTCAGTTAGTTATCTTAGTACAGGGAAAGTGTGCCTTGTATGCTTGTCTATTTGCACAAATATTTCTAGAAAAGACAATAGTCAAATTAATAAAATAGTCAACTGTGTTGTAATTGAAAAATGGAGAGAGCACTACTATCCAACTGTGGTATTACAATATTTTGGTTTGCAAGCATTCTTATTAAAATGAAGCCTCCGTCATTTCTTTATGATGGTGCTATGATATTTGATCTCCTTAGGTCATGAACGTGGAGACTTCTGTTGCTAAAGTGGGATTTTTTGGCAGCACATACCAGAAGCTCTGGTGTTTGAGCCACATTGAAACATTGAGGTAGTTTGTCTGTTAGCTTCTCTCTTTTGACTATGTCATATCACCCGGCTTATTTCAAATTTCAAACAAATAAATAAGGACAAAAATTCAGTTGTGGTTTTTGCTGTTGAATTCTTGCAGTACCTGGGACTGGAATGATGGAAGTAGAGAACTGAATATTGAAGATGCACGTTCCTTGGCAACTGATAGGTGGAACCTTGATCATGTGAGTATCAAATATTGTATATAGCCTTTCTGCATTACTCTGCATTTCATGTAGGTATGTAGCTATGGTATTTGATAATTGGCAGTTATAGATTAATAACTCCCTCTTTTCCATGTTATGAGATCTTTTGGGTTTGCCCTACTTTATAGAAAAATGTAGCAACATTTCTAACACAAAACAAATATACTATAAAAATATATTCAATAGTAGATTTAATGAAATGAATTTGGTTGTCGATGTTGCTACTACATTTTTCTTCAAACTTTATCAAATTCCAAGAAGTTTGACTTAGGACAAACACGAAAAAGGTAGAGAGTATACTGTTTATATAGTCATGATACTCAATCAATTTAGCATTTAGAAACCTCATTTCTTTGTTGAGAATGTGGGTTCTTGATACAAAAGGACTAACTTCGCAACATGAATCATGTTGTAGCACCTTATTATCTGTAATTATCTTCATTAACTAAATCCCATCTAGCTGATATTTAAATACTTGTCGCTTAGGATGATGACAAACATCTAAGTACTTATTTAGGGGAAATAGAATGCATGACAGAGTCCCTTTTACTTATGACGTGCACACTCTAGGGTAATACATCTCTATTCAGCCATCATTCTTGCTGGCCACAAAAACACGCTCCAATCATTAAGCCAATCCAAATATCTTTGCACATCTTTATGCTGCAATTTCTCATATGAACCCTAATTTGCTCTACCGTTGTTTTTGCACAGCTTACTAAATTGACTAAATCTCATGCCTCTAGATGCCTTCTTACTTGTTAGTCTTCTTCAGTTAAGCACTCTATGGTTGCAACTGTATCATTGTTTCCATCTGCGGGACCTAACTATGCCTCCATTGCTGTCCACCTACTTAGTCCAACGTCAACTCTGCTTTTCCTGCTCATTAGATTAGATGATGTGGCAAAACACAATGATGACTTCCATAGTGTAAAACTGGAAGATGTGACTGCTTCTAATGGTAAAGCTATTCTTGAATTCTCTCCTATAGGCGACCTGGTTTCAAAACACTAAGGTGTAAACAGAATGTACCCAGAATTGGATGTTTAAGGAGACAAATAAATGAACCCAGAAGTAAAGTAGACTTCTTATATTTGCTAGACTTTGAAAGGAGTGGCCAACTTTACTTCATTGCTCACTGTCAGGCAAATTACATGGCAATTTACTTTCCCAATGTCTAATTCATTTACAATCTATTGTAGGTTGACTATTTCGTTGACTGTCATTATTCTCTCCCTGATGACAAATTATTGGTGATTGGTGGCACAACTGCGGGTACAATAGGCTACTTCCCTGTTGAAACTGGTCTTGATGAGGCAATAAGCTCTGCAGAAGCTATCCTTGAAGGAGGCCACACAGATGTTGTTAGAACTATATATCCAGCTGCAAGCACTCATCTTGGGGCAAACAGAGGTATATTTGGATGGACAGGTGGTGAAGATGGTCGTTTATGTTGCTGGAGCTCAGATGAAGTTGCTGAGACAAACAAGTCTTGGATATCTAGTTCGCTAGTGTCACGAGTGCAAAAGAAAACAAAAGGCCGACACCATCCCTACTAACTGATGAGATATGTATGTTGTTCAACACATGGTTAGGTTAGTTAACAAACAATTCCTCTATATTGAGAAGGGTGACAATGGTTCAGTGTTTCACTGTATGTGCTATTTTATCTGTTTCCAATGAACTATCTGCTTATTTCCTGTGAGAACGTCTACTTGGTCTCGCATATTATTTGCGCATACTAGACACTGCCTAATACTCCCCACTGTCATTAACATGCTCAATTCTACAGTTGCATTATTGTAAACGCTGTGATATAAGTACATACTTAGTGATATATACAACTGCTGGTATTGCTTTTTTATTTTCTGCCAAATAATGTCACGGATGTAGCATAAATTTTGTAGCTGTGCATTATTCGTCGTCACTAGCATTCGAGAATTATTTTTCAACAACAGTATTTAAATCGAAAATTGCAAATATAGTGGCAGGTGTAGAAATTTATGGCTTTGCTCGGCATTGACATCTCCGTGTGGGCCCTAGTGATGTTTGGCTTGACGAAAGGAGGGCCTATATCAACCAGGGGGATGCTGATAAGTAGGGATGATAATGGTACGAATAGTTTTCAGAATCCGGGTCTGTTTTTGGATATGGATAGTCTCGTTTGGATTTTTTTTTAGATATTTTTTGTCGGAAACAGATACGGATACGATATGTCTATTATCCAGTGGAACTCGGATTCGGTTGGAAACTATCTGGATTTTTATTTGGATATCCGCTGCTCATATAAACCCCATATACCCTTAAATCTAGGTTGTCCAAAAACATATCTAACCCATTATTAAAGACTAAATCCTTCACGAAGTAGGAAGGGAAATGCCTCCTCATCTCGGTGGGATGGTCTAGTTGTGTCATATTTTGTTAATCTTTTGTTTTAGAAAACCTAATTAATGTGCTATATCTATTCCTCGATTTAAGAAGCTCATATATAGGGGTTTTGATACTCCGATAAATATTCAATATCGTATTCGTCCCGATTCGTATTTGCTCTGTATCTGTATTTGAAAATATTCGATTCTGTTTTCGTATCCGGGGTTTCCGATTCCGATCCGATGAATAAGGATATGGTACTGCTGGTTTCTGTCCATATCCGTTCTGTTTTCATTCCTACCGATAAGCCCTTGGCTTGTCCGAGAAAGATGACGACTGGGCCCACCTTTGTCATGGCAGAGGCCTGTTGTCATGCGGGCAGTCAATAGGTCCCTAGTCGGCTTGAGTGATGTCGACTGGTCACCCCTCTCGTCCAATGGTCGGTCGATAGGCTTTTAAAGCCCATTGCTCAACCATTTTGCAGTACTTGTCCATGGTATCATTTTGAGCTGCTCCGAGGTGAGAGCAAGCGAGGAAGAGAGGAAGAGGATGCTGGAGCCGAGACGGACTGGTGAACTGCTTCGGTGAGGTTTGACTCAACGGGTGGATTTGTTGGGTCTCTCCATGCATTAGCAGGTACAAATTCCTAATCCTATGTATGATTAATGTAGTTTAGTAGTGTATGTCGATTAGTAAGAATCGAATACAGGAGCCATTATACCACGAGGAATTTGCTGATGCCATAATTTTATACAAGTTCAGTCCCTATTAGGGTAATAGCCCCACGTCCTGTTAGCTTGGTATTCTATTTTTCATTAATCATAAAAGGGTGGCTTGCCACCGAGTATAATGAGCCGTAGCCGAAGACTAGTATAATGATTGACTAGTATATTTGGATATATGGCCAATATGTGTATATGTGGGGCTTTTCGAATTGGTGAGATTGTCAATGAGACGCATCCATAGATATTCAATGTGATATGGTAGATCAGATGTCTTCAAACGTGATTGAATGTGTCTTGAGCCCTTAAGGAGCTGCTAGATTTATACTCCGTATGGAATACCGTGACTTAGTCGGACTCCGTGATTTCGGGTACGAAGTATGGTTGGATAATGATGAGGACATCCTCCATTATTACCCACTGACAAAGACGCAACAAGATGGACCGAGTGGTCCAGTTGTAGAAAGACGGCGATCGTGTGAACCTCTGAATAATCCCACCTTGCTTAGCTCGGGAGAAGAAAGCCGTCTTAAAAGGGAGAGCCACCCTTTCCCTATTAGACTAGTTTTTTAGAGCGATTGGGCTTTTCCCTGAGTGGGTGTGCCGAAGTTGTGGTGCTAAGATTGCGGGATTCGGGGAATCCGGATCGGTGTGTCGGGCTTTCATCCAACCCCACCTGGGCCGGACTCATCATTTGGTATCAGAGCTAGACCCTTGTTAAGAAGGGGAGAATGATGAGGATATCCTCCATTATTACCTGCTGACAAAGACGCAACAAGATGGGCCGAGTGGCCTAGTTGTAGTCGGTGGCGACCGTGTGAGCCTCTGAATAATCCCACCTTGCTTAGCTTGGGAGGAGGAAGCCACCTTAAAAGGAAGAGCCACCCTTCCCCTATCAGACTAGTCTTTTAGGACGATTGGGCCTTTTCCCGAGTGGGTGCGCCGAAGTTGTGGTGCTACGATTGCGGGATTCGTGGAATCTGGATCGGTGTGTCGTGCTTCGGGCGTATGGTGCTAAGATTGCGGCATTCGGGAATCCGGATTGGTGTGTCGGGCTTTCATCCAACCCCACCTGGGCCGGACTCATCAGATAAGTAAGGAATCAAACTTATGGTACCCAGAGTGTATCTTCCAGTACAAAAAGTTCTTCTTGCCTTTATTAAATCACATAGAACTTGGTTAGCCTCTCTTAGTAGTTGTGAAGGTACCCAGAATACATGTTTACCATATAGACAACAATATGATGTACCCTATATTGATGTCAGTGGCCCTCAGTGATGCCCTATTACTTCCTACTCAAAATGATACAACGTCATCAGTTCGTACTATCTAGTCACAAGATGATTACCGCAACTGATCTTTGAGCAAGTCATTTTTTGCTTTTCATTGAGTAGGTATGTAGTCGAATTAAAAAATTGAAGTAGAGTTCAAGAGTCTTTGAGTAGGTTCTCATGTAACTCCAAAACAAAAATTGCTCCAATTCTCCTGCCAAGGATTTCGGGGTTGTACTATTTTATAATTTGAAGGATTACCTCTATATATATACTTGAGGGCGGACAGATCTAAAATTCGTTTTTCCCTTTTCGCTTCCAATCTTACTAAACCCCTTTTCCTCCCCATCCTTAGTCTTCAACCTTTCCTTGTCAATTTCCTCATGGAGAAACCAACTTTGGCGTGAGCATCGGAAGACCAAGCAATTGCGGGAGCTCCATCACAGCCAGATCCTACTTGATGTGCACGGGGGTGGCCTGATCTTTCGGTGAGTTGAGATAACTATGATTTGGGAGAAACACTGACGATCCGACTACAACCGTATGAGGCGTTGTTGTGTTGCGCCTTAGCGATCGATACATCTCTCCGGGGATTGTTGATCTTGCTAGTGCACCCTATTCCTGCAAGCAATCGAGAACAATCATGAGTAAGATAAAAACAACTAAACTGCTAGATAAATAAGACACACAAATATGAATCAATACACAGTAAGGTGGGGTTCCAAACAAGCGGACGGATGGTCTAGCCGACACGTGCGCTGCAAGCGAAGTAGCAATGGCTAAACTTACAATTAATCAAAACCTGAGAAACCCTGAAGGGGTATCTAACTATTTATAAAGGTGGGAGGATGACTAAGAGGGTCCAAGGGTCGTGCTCGACTAGATTGGGGCGCACCCCACATGGGCCTTACTTGGGCTGGGGTCCCAGACAGTTACAAGCCCAAAAGCCCAGTACAGGTGATGCGACACATTGTTTATGTTATTGCAGCCAAACGAGATGGAATTCGGAGATGAGGCTGGATCTGTTGGAAGGAGGACTCCGAGAGCTTTCCATCATGTACTCACGGGCCAAAAACGGAGGTCGTATACAGATTTGGCGGCCGTTTGAATTCAGCAGTGCAACAGATGGCCGAACTGGATTGCAGCACTTGTAGGATTTCACCTTGATGACTTCTTGTTGATTCATGATGTGAGCAATGGTTGTATCACTGGTAGCCATGGTCACATCATCCTACTCCAACGGGATCTAGCGGCACAAACAAGAGGAATCTAAGCTTTGGCAAAGTATTCAGCATCAAGAAGGCAATAACCAAGAAAGCGGTAAGTTTTCATCCTTCCATGACTGATTCCTACCGAACATAAGGATTTTGTGCAAATTTATCTTATGAGATTTTGTGATTTTCTAGATTGGTCCCCCCTTGGCTTCAAAAATTTGTTTTTAAGAAGCCTACCAGGTAATCCTCAAATTCGGGATACATCAATCTCATAGCATTTGCCACAAAAAAATACTTATATTCATTTTTTGGGTGTTTTATTGAGCTCACCTTCCACCTTTTCAGGGTATACTTTTGATAAGATGGAGGAACTCAAAGAAACAACAACCAAACCCTTAGTTGCAGTGGAGCCACATGACCTGCCACCCCTATCTCCACCACACAAGAGGTGGCTGTCCCCTCCTTGGTCACCCTCCCAGTGATCTGCACAAGATGGAGGAGCTCCTTGAGGGGATCATCGCTCGTACCAATTCCAGCTACTCGATGTTCGAGAGGCTGAAGGACCGAGGTGGCGGACCTAAAGAAGGAGCTTGAGGCGGAGTGGAAGAACTTCACCAACCTCAAGGACACCATTAGCTCAGTACAACTTCAGATCAAGTCTCAAGATGAGATTGATAAGAAGTGGGAGAGCAAGCTCAGAAAGGAGCTGGAGAGGAGGGAGACCATCTGACTGGTCCTCAAGATGAAATTCCTCACTTCGCACTGAGCTCTGAGTGTACAAAGGGAAGAAATCAAGAAGCCAGACATGTCGGATGACATGGCTGTAGCCACGACCATCGGCAATGTTGCCATGAAGCTAAGGGACCATCCATCTAGGATGTTGGATGGTCAAAAGCAAGAGCTGAAGGAGATGGCTATGACTTACATCAGATTCGCCCTTGCGTGTGTCCACCACCGCTACCTCGAGATTGGCTATGAGGTGGCCCTTGAAGACATCTGTCCCGATTAAGATCAGGAGCATCTGATGGAGGCCATGAGCGGGTTGGGGAAGCTATGGCGAATATGCACGATTATGCGTGAAATCTCTTGTTTTATGTTTATTCAATTTGTCCTTCAATTGTATTAGTCAAAACTCTAGCATGCTGGGTATCAAACTGATTTACTGTGATACTGCATTCTAAATCCAATCACGTAAAATAGAATTTGTTTTGCATGCTATTTTTTAGCGATGAGGATTCAAGTATCTCATTGGAGGCCCCAATAGAAAGTGGATAACCCTCGAGTATGCATGCTCGAGAGTACAAAAGAACTCAATCGGCTCAAATTGAGTCGATTATCAACTCCCTAGAGTACTCATGTGAGATTTGGCAACACCTTTTGAAAAAGGCTCGTGAGAAGACCGTTGATTTAGAGGTCAGTTGTGGAACTAACTCGAGAAGCCCCAACTTGGAGTGTCCCCTGCTGCCAAGGAAGGATGAGAGCTCTCACAGGTTGAGATGAACGGGTAGCCTTGTCTATGGAGCGCATTTGCAGCCACCAAAGGAACTGTGTCAAGATTTTCGAATTGCATGACCCAATCTTGCTCTCAAGGATCAGATCAACTAGGCTGGGTACTTGAGACGAGCTGAACACTAAGGGAGCTACCTGGTAGAATCAACTAACGCATCCGATATTTTAGCTTGTATAGTCGGGCATTTTCCAATTTTTGACCTTGTAGTTCTTAGTGATGGTTTCGAGTCATCTACTCGATCTCCAGAGGAAATAGCGGCAATGGCCCGTAACCTCTTAGGTATAGTAGGTAATGCATTTCAAACCGTATAGTGGCTCACTCCACGTTGGTAATCAAATAATGTTTTTGATTATACTATTCCAAGCTTGTGTAAATAATGAATCTTGCCTTGTGTTACCCTTGTCGGTCAATTCAAGAAGTCGGGCTATATGCTTCAGTTACTCCTGTGATTAGGTCTCAACTTTTGGTGTACTTGTTATAGATTAGATCAAATTGACTTCATCTTTACTAAGCCAAATGAACAGAATAGAGTTGACATGTCGCTAGTCCTTAACTCTGAATTGGAAAAGTAATTCTACATCGGAGTCCATAAGATACATTATTGGGAGGTTGCAAAACTCATAGCCCCCAGCATAAATTATAGAGTTGTGCGTCCATAACCAACAACAAAAATTTAGGGAACATATAAGGGCTTAGAGATTATTGCTCTATTACATGAAAGGTACAAAGGTAGTTCATCAATATATGAGATAAAAAACATAGTTCCATCAGGATTCTACACAATGTTCCATCCAGAACCGAGAAGTCCATCGGGAGTGGTGATATAGCCCCATTTAGAGCTCATACATAAAATTTGTGTAGCTCCTCTATGTTGTAGGAACTCATAATTTCGCTACCATTGTAGCCTTCTATTAGGTATGCACTAGGTCGTAGGATCCGTGTTACATAATTTCGCTACCATTGTAGCTTAGGGCGTCCTTCCTGGCTTTGTACTCGTCGGAGTACAAGATCGAGAAGGCATGTTCTCATACATTGGGATGATGTGACCATGATTATGATGGATACAACCATTTGTCACATCATATGCTCACAAGTGAAGTCGTTTCATAATAACTTCCAATTTGACTGCATTAAGAATTTCATGATGTCTAATAATGAAAATATCTATATTTGTTTGTTTAGGAGTGCGAAACATATTTGGACCTTTATAAGGAAGATGGACAATTCGCCCATGGTGTAGGTGGAGATGGAGATGAAGTCCGCCGCATTTTGGAATCCAATTTGGCCGCCCGATGCAACATTGACATCAAACAACCGTTAATTCTATATACAAGCTTTATTTATGTCCCATGGGTACTTGATGGAAAGCTTTGGGAGTCTCTTTCCAACGGATCCAACCTCATGACCATATTCCATCTAAGTCATCGGTAATGGAAGAAACAAGATGTTGCGCCACCTATGATGGGCCTATGGGCTAGTAACTTTGTTGGGGACCCCGGCCCAAGTCGGGCCCAATAGGGCTGCATCCCAACCAGGTGGAGGACACCCCTCTGACCTCCTCCAATCATTAAATAGCTAGTTACCCCTTCAGGGTTATTTGGAGTTTTGATTAATTGTAAGTTTAGCCATAGCTAGTTCCTTGTAGTGCGCGTGTTGGATCAACCATCCGTCTACTTGTTTGGAACCCCACCTTATCAAGTGTATCGTTTATCGTGAGTTTTAATTCCTAATTGCAATTTAGATTGCTTTTATCTTATTCTTTTTTGTTCTCAATTGCATGCAGGAGTAAGGTTGATCTGCATCAGTAAGATCAACAATCCCTAGGGAGGTGTATTGATCGCTAAGGTGCAACACAAGAATGTCTTGTACGGTTGTAGTCAGATTGTCAACTTCTTTTCCATAAATCATTTTGATTAAAACTTACCAAACGATCGGGCCACCCCTGTACACATCAAGTGTCATAATGTGGTCAAAGTTGCTGTTGATACCGTGCGGCTCGTGGGCGAGCTCATTCGCGATGCTCTTTGAGAAGGTTGACATCATTGGTTTTATTGGAAGGTTGATTCTCTTCACAACAAGCTTGTACTTGCTAGGAGTTAAGTTGTAATTCTGTAGGAAGCATAGCCTCTGACCCATAGATTAAAAACAATGGTGTCTCTCTGGTAGTTGTTGTATGCATTGTGCGGATGACCCGGTGTACCAAAGGTAAATCGTCAACCCATGCCATTCCATTGGACTGTAGCCTATCAAATACTCGGGTTTTGATCCTTGGAGTACCATGTCTTTAGCCTGTTCAACTTGTCCATTGCTTTTAGGATGTGAGACAAGTGATACATATCTTAATTTGGGTACCGTAATCAGTAATGATACGGTGCGACAACCTGAGCCTGTTGATTATGTATTGCATAAATCTAATAGTGGTGTTAGATGTAATTGATGCCCCCAACTTTGCTTCAATCCATTTCATAAATTTGTCGATGGCGACAAATAAAATGTTTTGCTGATCCTTGGCATGTTATAAATTAAGCAAGGGTGTCAAGCTCCCAGCATGAGAAGGACCATGTCGGAGGAATAGTTTGCAGAGCTTATGCATGTAGCCAACTAATTATGCCATGAAATTGGCAAGCTTCGCACTTCTGTACGAGTGTCATGGCATCTTCTATTAACCAATAAAAAGCCTTGCCTTAAGGCCTTTCCGACTAGCAACTGACTAGCTTCATGATTACTGCACATTTCTTCATGAATGTATCTCAGTAGCTGGATGCCCGCACCGAGTTATATACACCTCATCAAGATGTTGTTATTCTCGCACCGATAGAGTTTGTTATCAACAATTGAGTATGACTTGGTTTGTCAGGAAATCTTCTCTGCTGAGGTGTCATCATTTGGCACTGTGTTGTGGACCATGTAGTTAATCAGTATAGTTCGCCAATCGTCCTTGCGGATCGTAATGTTGGCAATGATGCTATCCCCCTTGTTGTCATTGGCTGTCAAGGAAATAGAGGATTGTTGAAGTTGATCAAAAAAGACACATAGTAAGGTATGGCTGTCAAGGAAATACAGGATGGCTTCTCGTCGAGAGGCAATTTGAGGAAGCTGATGGGCCTAGAAATTACCCTTGCGAACGACATGCCATACCTTGAACCTTCTCTCGAACTTTCATATGAGTGCTAGATACCGAGCTATTCATCCATTAAGGCATTGATATTCCTTTCAGACTTGATTAACAACGAGCTAAGAATCTCTTTTTATAACTAATTGCTCGATCCCAAGTGAGGGTGTTGTATGAAGTCTTGCGACTAAACCCCATATTTGGCCATATTATTAGTGGCTTGAAATCGAGCTGGAGACGTGTTTGAGGGTATCTTTGTTGGGGGCTGTGAGGACTCTCCCTATCCTGGAGAATTGTAAGCCCCACCATACTTCTGACTTAACAGTGCAGGACTCCGCTAACAAAATAGACAGGACGCTGTTGATTATTGCGCTCGACTACTAGGAGATTATTGCGCTCGACTACTAGGACCATACTAATCAAGTACAATGTTGTGGCAATTATTGGTATTTCTTACGATTATAGATAAATCTTGACGAGGACATCACTCTTTCCGATGCACACAATACACCTCCGTTGGATATTCAAGGTCCAATCACTAGAGCTCGCGCACGACAATTAAA
>CM002479.1:8484331-8496379 GCA_000325765.3 Leersia perrieri
CTTCTGAGTCAACGGGAATTGTCCAAACAAGTTGACGTTCCGAATCTGTTCCGGTGCTGCGTCGCCGTCTTTGGGCCTTATGGGCCATGTATCGTGTCCGAGTCCAATAGGGACGCGTCTAGGGGGTTTTGCTTAGATTATTTCTGTCAAGAACAGTTTCGCCGTTTGATCGGTTTGTAAGACCCCGACTCGTGAGCTTAATCATTCATCTGTAATTTTGGTTGCTATCTATCTTGTTCTTGTTTGTGTTCTTCGATTCGCAAACAGGGATTAGCCTTCTTGGCGAGGCCATCTATGTTCCGGCACGGGTGGTAACTAGAGGAGATGTGGTGCTGCGATTGCGGGGCTCAGGAAGCCGGATCGACGTGTGTTGCGACTCCGCCCAAATCGTTGGTTATCAGAACCTTTCGGAAGATCGGGAACCCTAGTCTACATCAAATCTGCAGGTGGGGTATTGTGATTTATAATTCCACATGGAAGGGTAAGGATATTTTGTAGATCATATTCATAACGTACGCATAAAAGAAATAAGTATAGGTCTAAACACGAGTTAATCAAGAGAAGGGTATTTGAGGTAATGGACACACAAGAATCATTTTCTCTAAGCATCTTCATGTACTTCTATGTTCAATCTTTTGGTATATACGCAATGTATTATATATATATATATATATCATTGTCTAAGACTTAGTTCTATGCACACAGGCACTATCGAAAGACATGTCCCCTGCTGGTTTGCCAACGTGGTTATAGTATTTTACGCAATCTTATGTCATACCCAATCGTGAAGGATTACAATGGACGGACCACCCGCTGCCTACCTCTACAATCCGTAGGGTATATCAGCATCCAATTGTATTTGCCAATCTACGCACCATAGTGCAGCCCCGATAATGTATTAATGACGGTTTCTATCCTCATTAAACAGCTTGTCATGTAGGCAATATGCTGACATGGCAACACAATTAATGAAGAAAGAGAGATAAAATTCTAGATTTTGTTTCCTCATGAAGAAAAATCAAAGTTTCTCTTCATCCAATAGACCAGGAAACCATAAAATTATCATAGGAAGAAACCGCTATTGTCGATGCGTGTGCTCGACACGCGGAGATCCCGGAGGCCCCCCTGTTTTGGTTCGGCATAGGGGTGCGGTGTATCAAGGCCTAGATCAAGGAGAAGAAGGTGGGGAGGATAAAGAAAACGAGCAACGCATAAACATAGGGATTTATACAGGTTCGGGCCGTTGGGAAGCGTAATACCCTACTCCTATTCTTATTTTTGACATGGTGGATGATAGATACAAGGATTTGGTGTGGTGATTTTTCTGAGCAACAATCAGAGAATTATCTAACTCTCCTGCCTATCCCTTTCTCTCCTACTAGAATGGAGTTCTTCCCTGGGAGGTTGGGTGGATGGCTGAATTAAGCAGGGGATTTCTCAAGGGTCGAACCCCTTCTACGATGGACTTGGGCCTCTTTTTATAGTCCTGGATTTCCAACTCTCATGCCCACGCTATGGAATGGCTTCTGCTTTATCTTGTCGGGGGTCATGCCCCGTTCCTACTCCAGTCGCCACGTCACGGGAGTTGATGAAGTAAATCGGACGGCGAGGCCATCATGCTGCTAACGAGGGTCATGGTCATCCCACCTACTCCAGTGGGGCCTACCTGTCAGTGGCCCACCAACTAGAATAGGGGTGATGCGGAGCCTCCAGCCCTCGCCTTCTCTCTCCCATGGGGCCGTCCAACGTATTAAATGCGACGGTGACCAGCCGGGGGGAGGGGCGTGGGTGGCCTGACCGCGCGGTCAGTTCGCAGTCACCGATGAAGACTTTTTCGCTCTCACCCTGAGTTAGGCAAAAAGGGTTATGATGGCTAACGGGCACTCCTCACATCACATTAAATACGATGGGGCGGTGCCAGGCAACTCCCATCGCACTAAATGGGATCGTTGGCAGCTGGACGCATTCCCACGCGTCTCTCGTTCGAGAGGGGTGCGGGTTGAGGGAGCCGAGGTCCGGGTGCCCCAGACCCCTGTGTTATGGAGAGAGGACCTCCGGGCAGGCCCCGGGCCAAGTCCCCTCGGGATGGCCACATGGCCGTCCGTGACCCGGACCTCTGTAGTCTATATGCGGGATGTTTTTTTAAGGCATAGTAGGACGATGAGGGTGTACCTCTCCACCCATATATCATGCTTCCACTATAACCCAGGCCCATATCACCGACAGCTATGCACCTCATCATTAGTGAAAGAAGATAGAGTTAGGAAAGAGAAAGAGAAAACAATTATTACTCATAGACACCACTATTGTGGAAGATAATTTCTATAGATAATTTCTTTTTTATACTATAGAAACCGTATCAGTTTCTTCTATTGGAACTGCCCTCAGCAGTAAAATACGAATGCCATTTAATTGTGCCCTAATCAAGGAACGAAGGAAATTAATTAGGACTAATAAAATTTCTAAAAAATAGGAGTAATATATGTGCTATGATCTCATCCGTAGAAAGAGATGATGCTAATATTTTGTCAAATCCACCCGATAGAGTTGGCCTCAACTCAAGGGCATCTTAACCCCAATTAACTTACTATGTGTCAAAAAATATAAGTATTTGATCTGCAATTTGATACATCCAAATTTATGAGGCTTATTGGACTAGACCATTATTTCTCGTAGCCTCGGATGCCCAGTACGTTCTACGGTTCTAGAATCTCCCCAGCTTTCTAGCTGTCCGAATGGTACAGGTCAATGCAAAACAGATGCCATTCTTACTCGAAAAGCAAAGCAAAGGGAAAGAGGACATAACCACACCGCCTGCAAATTAGTACTAGGAGAGTAGTAAATTCTGGTAACTAAACAGTTTGTGATCTAATTTACTCTAATAACAAACCCCTAAATCCAGAAAAATAGAAGGGGCGAAACAACACTGAAACCCCAAATGGGTTGCTGCTTTAGAACGGGACCGAAAAGAACGAAATTGACTAAAGAAGGATAAGAAGAAAAGGAATCGAACAATTTGCGTGTTGAGAGCGTCGGATCAGCTGCCGCTAGCTGCCGCCGCCGGTTCGTTGTCACGGCGGCCGAGGAGGAGGGTTGCGAAGCTCGCGGCAGCGCAGAGCGCCGCGACCGCGTTGCCCTCCCGCAGCAAGACGCGGAGCGCAAGCCGCGCGATGTCGGCGGTGGCGCGGCGCCCCTCGTCGACCAGCGACCTTCGCGGCTTCCCGGCGAACGCGAGCAGCACCAGCACGGTGATCCACGTGACGAGCATGGCCGGTGCCGCCACGGCTAGCGCGGCTCCCATCGACATGAGGCCGAAGACAGCGCCGAACATCACGGACGCGTAGAGTGCCGCCGGCCACGCGCCGGCTTCAGCCCCGGAAACGGAAGGGTGCGCCGCGGAGGAGGAGTAGTACCAGGAGCGGACCGACTCCACCAGGCGCCAGGACGAGCAGAGAAGGGCGGCGTAGACGGCGAGGAAGAGGGTCACCCAGGTTCGCCGCTTGCTCATGGCTCGGAGGAGGAGGGAGGTCCATGGAGGCCACGACGAGGGGCCCCATGGCTCGGCTAAATCCTGATCTGCCATGGACTCACCACGCATTGTTGATTGCTAGGTGGGGGGGCGCTAATTCCTGAAAATTTGCGTGTTGGGTTTGCTTTACCTTTGACTGACTTGGGTGGTGAAGCGAGAACGGGGAAGGGAAGAGAATTTATCTGTCCGAGACTCCGAACTCTTAATCGGAATTTTCTTATTGAAATAATATTTTTTATTGGAAAATCTAGGCGCCATGATGAAATTGTAAAAATAGAAGCCTGTCGCCATGTACCGCGACGCCCTTCTAGACTGACGATTGCCTGGTTTATGGTCAAATCAATTGGCGATAGGGCATGTCGTTATGTGCCATACGCATGGGTCTCTGCTAAATATGAAAAATAGTGAATCACCTCAATTGTTGTTGGTGGGGGCGATAAACACCATGCCATCATTGGTAGTGATGACATCCTTTTATCTAGCGGGGCGTGGGCCCTATCACCATTTGTAGTGGTGAACTGGTGATAGGGCTCCTGTCGTCTAGAACTTCAATGACTCTGGCCTGCTATTGTTTTCTTTGGTGATAAGGGGACTGTCGTCACGGCCCATGGCGACATGCCTCTATTTCTGCAATTTCATCCTGTGTCTAACTTTTTTTAATTATTCAATAAAAAACATTATTTCCAAAAAAATTCTAATCGGAATTTAATCGTTGTTCGCTTCTTGTGTGGGGTCGACTGGACTTGTCAAATTGTTGTTCCAACTTCCAAGTTCCAACCCTTTCGTTTGGTTTTTTTGTCCTTCCATGGATTATAATTTTACTAGAATAAATGTCACGTGTTGACATTTTTAATTATTTGTACGTATGACGGGAAAAATCTAAAATTGCCATAAATATTATATGAGTATGGTGTTCTTTTACTTTCGCAAGCTCAGTCAAAGTGGGCAGGTGGAGCACCACATCTCGTTTCCTTGGCTTGGCATCTCCTCATTGGTTGTCGCCTCCTCATTTGTTGTCAATGTAATTGCCAATTTGTCATATCGTTGGGCTTTTGTGCATTGCCGAATGTAGTCCGTGATCTATTATGACATGATGTGAGTACTCAAACATTAATCTAGTATATTGTTATAGTCCGTTGTTTCAACAGGAATTTTTGGCTTTCGACCGATATCGACATATTTCCGTTCCGAAGGTCCTATTTTAGAAATTCCGGCAGTGTCGATATCATTTTTGTTTTCGCATTTACTGTTCCGTTTTGGTTTCCTTTTCCTAATAAGGGAAATGAAAATGGAAATGGGAGAAGCAGTTTCTAACTGTCTTAGAAATTCTTATGGAATTGGCACCACTCGTTTCATCACTTATGTTGCAAGTATGGATTATTACGATTATCAATGCATTGGGATTGATATTTTTATCTAACCAAGACCTTCATCTATTGAATTCATGGGTTATGCTTTGTCTTGGTGGAATCATCTAGTGCGTGTTGCGGGTCGTCTACACACTTGGAGATAAATGAAAGACATTATTACTCGTTGTTTTATTCCTAGGCATTATACTAGATCACTGTATACACGTTTATAGCAACTTGGACATTGTTATTTGTTAGTGTATTGACTCCATTCGTGCGTAACCTACTTTTGTAAAAGTTTGTGTGCACCTAGGGAATAGGTTCAAACTGAATGGTCTACAAGGGAGGGTGGTGAATAAATGTCACCTATTTAAACCTAAAAATTTACTCAGCAGCAGCAATTAGCACGACCGGAGTCTCCGGCTTTATTGACCGGATGCTCCTGTGACTGGAACCTCCAGTCTTTAGAGCCGAATGCTACAATGTTAATAGAACAACTTCTCATAAAGGAGAAGCTTACAACTATCCAACTACAAGATCAATAATCATACATAGAGAGCATGAGACAGGAATTTTTTATCGTAGTTCAGATCCGGAGATCTTATCCTATGTTGAGATGCTCCTGAGAGCCGAATCTCTTTCGATCCCTTGCCTCACCAAGCTAACACCCACAAGAAGGCTTTAGTCTCCATGGAGATACTCTACCAAGCAATCTTCTAGGAGTTAGCACGGTTTTTAGTCAATATGTACATAGTTCCCTCATAGATGTGAAAAAGACCTTCACAAACTTTCCCAAGCTTACCACAAGGATGAAGGAGATCACGGGCGACACCTAGCTGACTAGGAGACATGTCTCCAAGAGTAATAAACTCATGAAATAGAGCATGGTGTCAATCCCTGATGCTCAAGAAGAATCCACCCTAACTCATCCTCACAAAACCCATCAACCCCTCTCATAAGTCTCTAGAAAGATTCTAAGACAAAGAGAATGTATTTGAGTGCTCTACAGGGTAAATTGGTGACGTCTGATATCGCGACTAAGGTATTTGTATGGTATGATGATCATTGGTATACACGATATTGAAGTAAAAGAGATGGAGGCAAGGATTTTTATATAGGTTTGACCCCTTATCTGACAGGTAATAGCCCTATTCCTATTGGCTGAAGCTGGTGTTGCTCTATATTTATCAAAATCACACTAGTACAATATCTGGAGTAACCTATCTAGCTATCGTTGACTTGGCAGCTCGTGGTCAACTATAGTGTCATCGACATGCCAACACGTAGTCGATGAAAGGGTTGTCTTTCTTCTCATTGTCCTTATTCCCTCCTATGGGGTTTGTATTTATACCGATAGATGTGTCCTTGTCCAATTAGACTATCTAGGGAGACAAATATGGATATATTCCAAGTAGTCCATACAGTTCTCATATAAAACTCTTCTCGTCCTTCCTTATCCAGAATTCCTTATATATATGAGGTATGATTCCGTATATGGTGGGCCCTACCGACCTTAATTGATTACTATTGGGTACATGGTATCCATAACTGTGACAGTAGCCACCAAATTCAACACAACTGAATTCATGTTGTCATCCGTGTTTTCTCTGTCAATGTTGTCATGCTCATTGTCGTTCTCGATAACAATCGAGAGACATGGAGTACTCAACATCATTGAAGAAAAATCAACCATCCACAAATGAATTAGTTGATGTTCTCGACCGAAGACCTTGGAAAACAGTTGTCGTGCTCTCCTAACCATTCTCGGATGACCGAGGAGGTACGGAGTATATGACTATGTTTCCTATCCTACTATAATCAAGAATTTGGGTTGAAGTCAAGAATTTCATCTCGGTGGGTACACCATCGCTTTATTCCGAAATCCTTGTCGAACTTCACCAACTGTTCTCGAGTAATCAAGTACGTAATTGTCCACCGCTCTTGACTAATTGTGTAGTTGTGCAACCGTTCTCGAATAACTGAGGAGTTGTTGAGTCTATGACAAAGCCTTGAAATTTGACTTTCCTAAAATCAATACTGAAAATAGATTGTTAGATACAAATAGCCCCCGAGCGAACACTCAAGGGTAACATGGTATAATATGAATTTGAAAATTGAAAATTGAATTTGATATGACAATAAAAGAGTACTCTCGCTAGAGTTGCCCTTAGCAATTGGAGTTTGGTACTCTTCCTAGCCTCCGGGTATCTTTATGAAAAAATAGTTTCCCACAATTACAGCTTAAATCTTATAACAAACCAAGCTAAAGCTAATGAAATCCTAGCCCTCAATCGTGAAGTTGGACAAACCAATTCATCGAGATCAGAGATGGTGCTAGATCCCTCTTGTCGGCCTCCGTAGGCACCACATTGGGTCTGTCTAGGCTTATCTCCGGTATCGATCTTTGGTTAATATGCATTCATAGTGTAAAGGAATGATAGGATCAACTTCAAAACAGGGCGATATAAGAAAAGGGGATCATGAGACAAATATTGCATATACAAACACCTATAGAGGTTGTTGGGGAATCCATCTCTTGAACCCATCTCGTCGAAACCTTGAAGCACCAAAGAAGCCCCACGGTGGGCGACCCTATCGATGTCCGATATCACGACTAACGTATTTATATGGTATAGCAATCGTTGGTACCAGGGTATACATGAGATTGAAGTGTGCCAAGGATTTTTATACAGGTTTGGGCCCCTTATCTAACAGGTAATTGCCCTACTCCTGTTGGCCGAAACTGGTGTTGCTCTATATTCATCAGAATCACACAAGTACAATATCTGGGTAACCTATCTAGCTATCGTACACTTGGCGGCTCGTGGTCAATGATAGGGTCATGGACATGCCGGCACGTAGTCGACGATAGGGTAGTCTTCCTTCTACTTGTCCTTGTCTGTAACATAACCGGAAAACCTAATCTTAACTAGTAGCTAATCCGTGGAAAAAAATTGCGGATAATTTTGAATGAACATGTTAATTCGATCGCTCTAAGGTTAACCTAGAGTAAGCCCAAGAGCTAAGGTAGAAAGCCTTGAATTTATCCTGACCTAGTTTAACTAGACTCGAAGATAATAGATGTCGACTGTTTATGTTGATCTTACCTAGTTAAACGAGTGTAAAATTTTCGAAAGAAGACCGAGGCAAAGGATTTTTCGAAATAGGGTTCTGCTCTGTACTGCATAAAACATGATATGAATTAAATTGACCTTGTGTTAATTAAAAATATAGCTAAGCAATGGGGGATCACAAAGAGTAATTTTTAGAAAATTATAAAATGTGCACAATTAATTTAACGAAATATGAATTCAAACCTCACAACATTAGTCATGTGTGTGCTTTTCTTGTTTTCCTTGTTTTTGGATTTCTTGCATATCATTTCATGGCATTTGCATATAGTGTAATAGTAAACAAATAATTAGTAAGGGCAAAATTCGAGATCTAAAAATCCTGAAAATTACTCAAAGGTACTTCACATAAAGAGTAGACAATCTACAAAATTTGGTAATGTTATCACTTCATTTAGTGCCTTTATGATCTACTTTATATCCACTAAGATCTGGAATTTCAGAACATTAATATGAACTTCGGGCATTTGCCAAATTTTAACCAAACCTGCTTTATAGGAACCTTTTCAAATAAAATGTACACCAATATATGGAGTACAAACCCTAATTTTTTCCCGGGCAAATCCCTAATCTAACTACTCAAATGAATATAGTAACTGTGCAAGTATAGAAAATAATCTGTCTGGAAGAATCAGAAAATCATGTCACACAGGCACTTTGCTTGATCACCTATATTAATTCTAGACCTCTTCTGTTAACCCCTCTTTAGTAAAGTTGTAGTATATTTAACAGAGAAGGATTAGGGACAATGATCATTAATTAACAGCCACCTTAATCACTCAAACACTAGGGACAAGAACACATGGCAGCACAGCTCTCATCCTTGACTTTTGGGTTAGTTCCTTGCATAAGAAGCCTTACCAGTGGGCCCCACGACCCCTGGGACCCACCTGTAAATCCCACGCACCGCCCTAGCCTGTGGGAGAGCTGGGAGACACATCCACACCCACCCACACGCATCTTCCTCTCCGTGGACAGCTCTTGGACGCACCACATTGACGTCGCCGTGTCAACCTCATCGAAACCGCGCAAAAACCCACCAGGACGTCTCCTCGACCTCCCTCATCACGTTTCCACAACTCTCGTCGTCTAAAACCATAGGAATCTCTGGGGGAGAGCCCATCTTCCTTGGCTCCAGCAAGCTCTCCGCCATCGCGCTTGCACTCGGGTGAGCTCCGCTGCCGTTGATCTACCCCATCGTGATTGCCTCATTGTGCCTGACCTCTCTGTGCTTTTCTATTGTCACATGGGCATAGTCGAGCACCGAGTGATGCCTCATGCTCGTCGCTGGAGCTCTGAAGCAGCCGCCGCTAGAGCTCACCCATTCTTTCTCCATCATCCACTGAATGCCGCTTCACTGACATCCTCGACTGGTCCATGATGACCTCCCGTGCGAGCCCGAAGTTGTGTCGTTGCTGCATGCTCCCTGAGTTTTTAGTCTATTCACCATAGCCGGACCATCCTCTGAGCCTTGCTAATGTCATGAACCTTTTGATTTGGAGCATCGCCGGCCGAGGCAATCTGTTGCCATGGAACCAAGCCGATCTGCCACCTTCGTCGACGACCACCTTGCTCCGGTGATCCATGATCTCGTTGATCTTGCTTTTTAGCATCCCTATGATCTCAGCAAGCTCCCCGTGTCAATCTTTTGGCAGGCTGATGCTGGTGGGATGCAGCCACCGTGACTCCGAAGCAAATGGCCGCCACTGGCCGCTATAGAATGCCGCCGCCTCCTGAACATTGCCGTTCTCATCTAGCCGCATGGTGAGCTGTCACGCCCGAAATTTCTATCCAAAATTCCGCACGCTCTGTATTACCTCGTCCAGGAATTAGCCGAGGCACACAATAACAAATTGATAACAAAGTACACTTCTTTATTGACATTTAAATTGTACAAGAATTAATTACAGAAGCAGATAGAACTTCTCAAGCAATAAAAATCTACGCAGCGAGAAAAACGGACTAGCGTGGCTTCAGGTCCACACCACAGGCACTCGACCGAGCTTCAACTCAACTCTCCTAAAAACCATCCTTGGCGTAGAAGTTCTCCTCTGGTGGTGAAGAGCAAGGTGAGTATACAACATACTCCGCAAGTCACACAGGCAAACAGAAAATATGCACAAATGCAGGATAATCCAAAGGATGTCATAATATGGTTAAAGCATAGCAGCAGTCATTCAAGTATAAGAGATAATTAAATAAAACTAGGCTACAAGTGCCCAAACATAACTCCAAACCAAGAATTATTCATAACTCCAACATAGGCAAACCATAACTCCATACCGAGAGTTAATCATCACCCCATACCGGGAGTTAATCCTCACCCCATACCAGGAGTTATCATAACCCCAAACTATGTAGATCTCAATTTTGCAAAATTTTAGAGATTTTAATCACCCGAATCGGAGTTCGGATGAATTAGGTATGATGATCCTAAGCTTTAAGTCCATTTTTACCAATTTCAGGAAAAGATGAAGGATTTATGACACAATAAATAATTTAAATTAAATATTAAAATGGAAAATTGCATAATCAGAGTAAAACCGACGGCCAGGATCGATCCAACGGCTCGGCTCGGGATGACCAGGATTGACTGGTCAACCGGCCAATTGGCGGCACCCAGCTAACGTGGCGGCGCCACGTAAGCGCCGGCCTGGATGGCACTGGATGCCGCCGGCGACAGCGAACGGCGGCATGATGGCGTTGTCCGAGGGCACTGGAATGAATTGGAGGACACAACGAACTCACTGAAGTGGTCAGCGGCACATGACGACTGCGAGAGGCGGCCAGCGTCGAGCAAGAAGCGGCGGCGTCTTGGGTCGTCAATGTACGGCATCGGACGGCGGCTGCTAAAGGGTGGATGGCCTTCTCCTTGATGAGGGTGTTAGGTCCCGATCTTCCGATAGGTAAAGATAAACAACGATATGGGCGGAGTCGCAACACACGTCAACTCGGCTTCTTGAACGAACACGCTCTTGAGCCCCGCAATCGCAGCATCACGTCTCCTCTGGTTATCAACCGTGCCAAAATCCGGTTGACCTCGCCGAGAAGGCTAATCCTTGCATGCGAATCGAAGAACACAAGCAAGAACAAGGTAGAGGCAATCTGAATATATTGCTAATATAGATGAAGCTCACAACTAGGGTTCCACAAACCGATTAAACGACAAAAACTGCAATGGCAGAACAATCTAAGCAAAACCCACCCTAAACGGCGGCGGATACTGAGTATATATGAGTTAGGGACATTCTAAGGTTTCCCTAGGGCGCACACCCCCTTGGGCTAAGCCCACGACACAATTACAAGGCCTAAGACCCAAATCAGATTCGGACTGGATGAGGTATGTGACTTGTTTCAAAGATTCCCGTTGACTCAGGATGAATTTTCACGTGAAACCAAATATTTCCGAAAGTAGACTCGATAAGCTTTCCAACAAGTACTCGTGGGCCCCGAGAAACCTTCTAGATCAACGGAAATGTCCGTTTTAAGTTGGTGCTGTCAAGAGGAACCAAACCCGCGAACAGGACTTGAGTTGGGCTGGACTCTAGGCCCAAAAACAACGTGGTGGAGTTGGAGAAGTCTTGGAAAAGTCATATATTAGTCCCTAATCGACCTTCTTGATCATCCATAATTCACCTGAGTCCAGTATCCTCTTCTTTATCCATGCAAGCACTTCTGCAAATGTAAACAAACACAAATTAGGGTGCAGCATCACTTGTTCAAATATATATAATGTATATCTAATATAAATAGTGCACCTTGGTATATTGAAGAATAATGTAATTGTGTTCATATCCGATCCGGTCATGTCCTTATCATTCTCCCCTTCTTGATTGGATACCGTCCTCGGTTTCATCTTATCGCTAGCAATGTGAATAACATGTTTAAAATCAGCTCGCAGTGGTTCAATTATATTTATAATATGTTCATTCAATAGTTGTGGCATGGGTATAAGTGAAGCATTGCACAACTCTTCTTTGTCACAAGAAATAGCAGTCAAATCTTCTTGTAATAAAGGAATTTCAGCAAAAGTTTCCAC
>CM002479.1:8517557-8540041 GCA_000325765.3 Leersia perrieri
TACATAATCAACGAGAAAGATTTAGATGCGCCCGGGTTGCTGCCACACATCTCCGAAGGCCTAGTTGAGGCGCTATGTGGGTTCATCCGCGAGCACGTTGTAGATGAAGACGGTTGCCACCACATAAGCAAATCACCTGAGTCATATGCCCCGCTAGCGCAACTGCCTCCAGATAGTCAGTCGCAGAAATAGCTAACTTACTATTTGATTTGTCTGACCTAAACTTGTGACAATTTTAAGACTTTGTATATTTGTTTTGTGACCTAAACTATTTTTTTTCTTAAATAATCTGTGACTTTGTATATTCTTATATGCACTTGTATTTCTGTGACTTAATTCTATGAATTTTGTACTATATTTCAAATGTGACAAGTATTTGGTGGAAGACTTTGTGAATTGTGAATGCTGGGCTGAATGATCTTCTGAATTGTGAATGCTGGGGTTTACCTGTCATGGTTGGGGTGAATTCTGGGGTGAAATTGCTGGGTGAAATTTTCTGCAGGTTTCTGTGAAATTTTGCCAGCTTTCTGCATTTTTTTTAATTTGCCTAGTTATAGGTGGCGGTTCTAGCTGTAAACCGCTACCTATAGTCAAGTTATAGGTGGCCGTTCTTAAGGAGAACCGCTACCTATACTTCATAAAATAGGTAACGGTTCTAAAACCGCCACCTAAAGTATACAAAAGGTGGCGATTCTTGAGCAAGAACCGTCACCTATAACTCATTAGTGCGACCCACCGTTGACAAAAAAACATGACGTGTATTGGTTAAAGGTAGCGGTTCCTCATGATAAACCGTCACCTATAGTTTCATATAGGTGTCGGTTATTTAACCGTCACCTACCGCCACCTATGCCCCACACCCATAGGTGACGCTCGATAGGTGGCGGCTCCCAAAACCGCCACCTATGGTCTGTTTGGAGCCGCCATCTATTAGGTGTTCTATAGCAGTGATATTATCCCTTTCAAAGTACTAAATTATGGAACATATCTATTAAGATTTCAACCCGAGTACCAATCAATATTTTTAACATGAATTTAAATTATTAATCGGCCGTGCATTGCATGAGTTGGTTAAAGGTTTTTTTTTTACAGAAAAGGAATGAAAAGCTTCCCATGTGACCATCAACGATCCAACTAGTGTGCATGCCTATTTATCTCTCCGACGCGCGGGTTGTCTGAGCTCGTCAGTCAAATTAAAGGCAACCACACTGGTTGAGTCAAGTAGATTTCTCTCAACCAAAAGAACTAACGACGATGATGCCACACAACGGTGGTGCCCTGGAGGAGATATTCGCCGACGTCGAGGAAGGACAACCAGCTGCGGCGCAGCCACAGCACAGCAGGGCTGCACCGGACGTCGTCACGGAGGACGACCCTGGGGTGTATCTGACATTGGAGGACGTGCGCGTGACCGTGCCCGGCCGCATGCGTGGCTCGCCGTCGGTGAGGATTCTGGACGGGATCAGCGGCCACGCGCGCCCGGGGGAGGTCCTGGCGATCATGGGGCCGTCAGGCTGCGGCAAGACCACGCTTCTTGATACACTTGCAGGTTAATTTGTTCTCTCACTGTCCCTGTTTGATACTCAAGCAGTTCTTTCAAAGGAAAAATAAAAGTGTGTTGTTTTGGTTCTTCCAAAGACACATACGGTAGATACACATCCAAACACGCCAAGACGCACATCTACAACAAATCACCTACACTAGCTCACAAACACAGGTCAAAGACATACAGGTCAATGATCAATCCATATTTATCAATCCTTGTCATTTGGTGTGCGGCAAGACTCCTAGAAGCATTTCATATCTTGATCATTTTATTTTCTGAACACACTTGAATCCATGGTTCCATCGATGTTGTTTGAACATTGTTTGTTGTTGAAAAGAACAAACCTAGTAGTAGCTACTTGAACATTGTTGTTACCAATCAATATTATCGTACTTTATGGCCTGCCTGCCATGTTTTGTTTTTATTAATGTCGAAGCTTGACACAAGAGGCAGTATGCCTGGCTGACCAACACTATACTGCATTACTGCACCATTCATATGTACAAGTACCAAAATCATCAACCGCACCGGTTTTAGCTTTATAATGGTGAAATTTTCATTCATATATCTACAGGAAGATTAGGGCCAGGCATGAGTTACAACGGATTGATTTTAATCAATGGGCGGCAGGAGAAACTTGCCTTTGGAACCTCAGTAAGCTCTGTCGATCTTTATAAATGATATAACATGGTCAATCATTTACAGTGTAAATTAAATTTACATAAATAAAAAATATTAACGTTGAACAAATTATCTAACTAATGCTAATTTAGAAGGTTATCGCCGAAATCATAATTCGAGAACAGTTGTACTCATAATCCAGAAGTTACTAAGCTGCATAGTCCTTTGGTCGTTATATTTTTCCAGTGGGTGTACTTAATTTTTCCAGTTCTCGTACTAAGTCTAAAACCTTTTCAAGATTTTAATGTAGTAGTCCTGTAGTCGACAAATTAAGTAAGGCAGTTGACATGGTGGAACTCTCATGTCGTCACAGAATACTGTTGTTACTGTTTTTTTTTTTACAAAATTACACGCGCTAGACAAAATTAATGCACTGGATATACTTAATTTTCAATCTTCATGTTGATCTAAAACCCTTTCAAGGTTTTAAAGTCGTAGTCCTGATGGTTGAAAACATAAATAGGATGATTATGGTAGGTGGGTATTATAACCTTTTCTGAAAGTGACAACACCAAAAACATATACTTGGTACACCTTTCCAAAAAAGTTTTCAAATTTCCCCTTACACTTTTAGAGTAATATCTCAAATCTGAAATCTAATAGTCACGTATATAAAATAATGAAATGTTGTTAAACATTCCCTATAGAAAAAACATTGGTCACCCATTTTATGAAATTTCTTTATATTTCAGTCAACCTTATAACATAGTGCAACTACGTGCTATCTAAAATGAAAGATAAAAAAGGCCCATGGAGTCAGAGTAATCTATAATTTTCTTTTAAAAATATGAGAGATGTAGTTAAATTTTACTACAAGTTTGTAACTACAATGTAACTTACGCAGACATGAATAAAAAAAATCAACACATGCGTGAGAGAATTCAACCCGCTAATGTATTTTAAAAAGTTTTTTGGGATATGTATTTTAAATAGTTACGTATGAGTTACGCTATACTTACATGCAATTAACGCACTAGAATTGGTTTAATATACATTTGCTATATTCTAAAAAGAATAAACAACATGTATTTGTATCATCTATCACAAAACTATAGATTTAAAAATATGTCTCACAAAATCACAGATTTACTTCGTAAACCTATAGATTTAAAAATTTGCTTCACAAAACTATAGATTTAGTGTTCACATTATCACAAAACTATATGTTTGTTTAGTGTCTTCATTATCACAAAACTATTATTACAAACTTCCAGGTTTAAGCAATGCTAGAACTGTACTTTTATGATAATGTATTACTAAAACCTATAGTTCTGTGATAACTGAGACACTAAGCTTGTAGTTTTATGATAATGAAGACATTAAATTTGTAGTATTGTGAAACAAGCTCTTAAGTCTGTAGTTTTGTAATATACAGAGATACTAAATCTGTAGTTTTGTAAAACAAGTTGTTAAATATATATAGTTTTGTGATAGATTGTGCAAAATAGCTTTAGTTTATCAAATTTACTCTTTAAAAAATTATATTAAATGTATAGACAATTTCTTTCTTTAATCATCATTGTTTCTCTGAAGGCATACGTGACCCAGGACAACGTGTTGATGTCGACGCTCACGGTGAGGGAAGCCATCCTCTACTCCGCTCACCTTCAGCTGCCCGACAAGATGCCAACGTTGGAGAAGCGCGCGCACGCCGAGCGCATGATCCAGGACATGGGGCTCACCGGGGCTATGGATACACGCATTGGTGGCCGGATCACCAAGGGCATTAGCGGCGGCCAGCGGAAGCGGGTGAGCATCTGCGTTGAGATGTTGACACGGCCGCGGCTGCTGTTCCTCGACGAGCCCACCAGCGGGCTGGACAGCGCCGCCTCCTACCACGTCATGAGCCACATCACCATGGTCGCTGCCAAGGAAGGGATGACTGTCGTCGCCGCCATACACCAGCCTGGTGAAGTCTTCGAGCTTTTCCATAGCCTCTGCTTGCTGGCCAACGGGAGGACGGTCTTCTTTGGGACTGTTTCTGATGCTAGCGAGGTAAACTTTCTCCTAATTTGAAGGCCACTACATTGGGGTCCGGCCTTATCGCCAGATCTGCGCTCGGGTTTTTTTTAATTTTCCGTCAAAAAATTAGTTTCAAATTGAAAGAAAATGCAAACCATTGAACTGAAAGAATTTTTTTTAAAAAAAATCAAACTGAAAAAGAAAAGAAACAATTTCAAACTGAAAAAAGGAAAAAGGAAAAAGTTTCAATTAGAAGGAAAAAGTTTCAAATACAAACAAATGAAACATTTTCAAAATGAAAGGAATTGAAATTTAAAATAGAAAGAAATAGAAATTTTCAAATGAAAAAAGTAAAAAAAAATCATCCTATGGTGGTGGCTGGGCCTCGCTGGCGATGACAGCGGCCGCAGAGAGGGCAGCGCGGCCTCGCCACCCACATCCACGTTGACACAACGACCCACAATCGCAGTGGTGAGGGAGGGGGACCAGCGCTGTCTCGCCGTCGACGTCGTCAATGGTGGTGCGATGAAGTCGTTTTGATCGTCGACAACCGCGGGGAGTTCATCGTTGTTATCGAAGGTGCGGTGTGCGGGTTAGGCGGAGCCGCTGTGGGTGTCAAAGCCATCGCCGGGCATGGACACGGGGCATGCCATCTATGGCGGTGCTGGGAGGCCATAGTCATCGTTGTCGACAACGCAATTAGGTCATTGTCATTGACAACAGGTCAATGCACTTGGGGAGGCGGCGGCGCTGGGAGGTCGGTCGTCATCGTTCTCGCCGGCATGAGGAGGTGGCGTTGTCAGTGGAGCCACGGCGTCGGCACGTGGGCGCAGCTTGGCAGCCACTGGTGAAGGTCGCCGGTGAGGCCACATGCGCCTGCCTTTGTCCTATTGTCTCCCGCCACGTCGCTAGTGGAGTAGGCTAGATCTAGGAGGGGAAAGTCAGGGAGAGAAAATGGTGGGAGAAAGTAAGAGAGGGATAAAGGGAAGTAAATATCTGATCATCCGTTAGTCCCCATTAGAGAAGATCAGATGGGAATCCTTGCGTCACTAGCGCCCGCCGCCCAAGCATCCAATAGCTTTTGCGATGCATTGTTCATCCATATATTGTTATGTTGAGTAAATTTTTTTCCTATGTTCATCCATGAATTCAAATACTTGTGGGCACTTTCATATTACAATTCAATAATGTTATGTCATTGTCCAATAGTTCAGTTGAGAAACGTAACATAAGTTACAGAAAGAAAATAAACAAAAGAAAGAACTGCACTAGTCGCCACATCATGGATAAAAACTAGTGTCGCTGGAAACACTATCGGCTAGAACCCTCTAGTCCCTTGATTGGAGGTGTGATGCTTCAGCATGGTGCTTCGGCTGGTGGAGGCGGTGCCGCATCGCCGGAGCGGAAGGATAACAAACACATTTCTGCTGGTCCCGTTTATCTCAGCTTATGATTATTAATTCTAGTCGAAATTATTAGTAGTCTAAAATAAACAATTAATAGATTATTAAGACATCTTATTATAATGTAGAGCAGAGATTAACATAATCTACTGAGATGCTTGAAGCGAGCTTTTTTCGGATTAGTAGGTAAATAATGCCCACCTTATCACTCACTCCCCACTTTAGCCTTGCAAACTCAATTTAGTCCCTAATAATCTATTAAGCAAGTTTTATAACTTATTATCCTCCGGCATACGGTTAAACGTAGAAGAAATATTCTGGCAAAATGGCATAAGAGCTCGTATGTGGGAATTAGATGGCAAAAAATCAATGTTATTCAAAAACATGTCATTTGGGTGTGCGCCTACATGGGATTGCTTCATAAATGTACAAGCGAAAACATCACTTATTACACAAAACACCCTTAGATTCATTTAACAATGCACGAGTTCATATACTCTAAGTTTCTAAATCAGATTTGGATTCAAATATTTTTGTTACAAATGTTACTATATAAAATGTTGTCTTACGTGTGTATAATGTTGCAATAAGTATATATATTATATGCATACAAATGTCGTAAAAGTATTCTTTTTTACAGTAGATTTTTTTCTTTTGATATATGTTTCCTTTTTTGAAACTTATTTGCTGAATTGGTTCAAAAATCCATCAAGTAGGGCCCACCATATTCACCCCGCACACTAGCATGCTAGGAATAAGGAAGCATCTTGTTGACCAATCCACATGCGACCGCTCACGTGTTTTTTTAAGACCCTGGCCCAGATAGGGTTGACCCTGCTTTAGCACTCCAAAGAACTATGGAGAATTGTCTAGCGTGCATTGTTGACTAGATTTGGTGGACACTACTATAAATTCGGTCCAAAATAGTTGTAATACGTACCAATAGCAACTATGGCACTGTTGTTGGGAGCGTGGCAAGTATATATGTTGCAATAGGTCCATTGCAATGATTTTTTTTTGTTTGGTGGCAATAGTATTTAGTTGCCACGGAATGATCACTCTTATAATTGCATATGTTACCATGCCTAACATCGTGGCAATAAGACCTATTGTCGCACTATAAGACGTTGCATTAGGCATCACTTGCAACAAACTTACCACCAAAGAAGACTCATATGTGATGATTCAAATATTCAAATAAAAGCCAAAAAAATATTTTGAAATTTTTAAAACTTTTAGCGATGTTTATATGTCACTAGCCATGCTTCCACGATTTTTTTTTGCTAATTTTAACATATTGTAGACTATGGGATTTTTTAAAACTTTTAGCGATGTTTATATGTCACTAGCCATGCTTCCACGATTTTTTTTGCTAATTTTAACATATTGTAGACTATGGGATTCGAACCCAGGACCATCCTCTCTCCAAGCAACAACCTCACCATTAGACTATGAGCTCATACAGATAAATCTTCTCATACTTTTATTTAACTATACATGAGTACGAGCTCATCCACCATCCGCACAAGTTGCTATTACGAGGAAAATCTATGATTATTTCAACCAAAAATATTTGTGGCAATATTATCAACATATTGCAACCATTTCTTAAAATGGTGACAATAACACCTATATATTGCAACAAAAATAAGGGTTATCACAACATAATATATTCATGGCAATATTGTCCACATAATGCAACATTGTCGTACAATGGTGGCAATAAAATCCTAACTATTGCAATGAAAATCAAGATTATCGCAACACAAGATATTCATTGAAATATTGTCCACCTATTACAACCATTTCCTGTGATGGTGGCAATAGCAACTATCTATTGCAATGAAAATTAAAATTATCACAACGCAACATATTCGTGGTAATATTTTCTATATATTGCAACTATTTTGCAAAATGGTGGCAATAACATATGTCTATTGCAACTAAATTTACATTGTTGCAATGATCTCTGTGGCAATAGGGTAAAAACCTAGTAGTGGGAGTTGGCATTGAGGTACAGAGGAAGTGGGCTAGGCCCTTGAGCGACGTTCACATCGATGTTAGATGTTTGTCCTTTTGCATAGTTGAAAAACGACATAAGAGGGCCTAAACAATGGCAATGGCTAGTAATTGCCACGATATCATGTTCGTTGCAAGTCGTGGCAAGTACTTCGGTGATGTAAAGTTTGGAAAACATTTCTCGTTTGGTTGCAACTAATATGGTTGTTACCACACAATGAGATGTCGCATTTTATACTAGTTGCAAAGACTAATCTGTTGGAAATTGTACGTCTTGCCATGCAATAAGACATTGCATTAGACATCACTTGTAGTGGATTTATCACCGGACGAGTCTGATCCGTAGTAGGTCATTAATGCGAATAAAAGCCAAATTATTTTCAAATAGGCCATCCAGCCTTGGTGCCACGCCACTTATAGCCATGATTTTTGCTTTTCTTTGCTAAGTATTAAAATTTGTAGTTTAAGACCTTCGCCAATCCAAACAACAACCTCACCGTTGGGCTATCAACTCGTGTCAACAAAGCTTCACATAGTATTCTTTTAACTAAACATGGCTAAAAAATATTGCTACCGTCCGCCCAACTGACTATTGCAACAAAAATAAAGATTATTGCAACAAAAAATATGTCTGGCAATATTGTCGACATATTGCAACCGTTTCATAAAATAGTGGCAACAACACTTACCTATTTCAACAAAGCAAAGATTATCCCGGTGGAATATATTATTCACAGTATTGTCCACATATTACAAACATTTATCAAAATGGTGGCAATACTACCTTCGTATTAGGAAAAAAATCAAGATTATCACAGTGCAAATGCAGCCATTTTTAAAAGTGGCTACAATAAGTACACCAATCTATTGCAATAAAAATCAAGATTACTGCAAGGCAAGATATTGGTAGCCATGTTGTCTGTATATTGCAACCACTTTGCAGAGGTGGCAATAATACCTACCTATTACAACCGAATTTTGCTGCAATAATTTTTGTGCCAATAAGATAAAAATATAGTAGTGTAGCATACAAACAATAAGTTTTGGCCTAGTTTAGCCTTTTTCTTTAATCATGGCAGCCAACATGGGTCTATATGGTCGGGCACTAGAAAAATTAGATCGACGCATGCGAACAGAATTTTGTTGTTTCTAACTTAACACCGATCAACAGATGACTGAGGATTTTGTCCTTTTAGTCTTAGTGCTAATTTTTGATGTCTTCGTTTTACCAGATAAGTGTAATACCCCGTCTTCTGATAAATGAATTTCAGGAAATCATGAAGTTTCAACATAAATAGTTGCCCGAGTAGATGATCGGGAATAGAGTAGAAGTTTGTTATTTTGGAGTTCGGATGTATATCTGGTGATCAAATAAATATGGGTCGTTTGGTTTTAATGAGGTTTCAATTTATATAATAGTGATAGACAAAAGAATTTTCATAACAAACTTATACTCTTTTTCCAATTACTTGATGAGCCTACGTATCCACAAAAGAATTTTCAAGGAATGGTTTAAAAGTTGAAATTTCATGCTTTAGTTCTAATTATTTCCCGAAATTCATTTATTAGAAGATGGGGTATTACACAAGGTATGTCTTACTACCAGGGCTGGACCGTGGGAAGGATTATAGGGTGTGAATAAATATACTAATCTATATATTTGGACAACAAATAAAATGGTTTCTTTGAAATGGTGAAACTGTTTGCAAAATCTTGCATTCTATGCGAGTTCTAACTGTTCATTTTAGAAGCAACCTCAGTGATTGTTGCCGACCGTTTTTGAACTAAGAGGAATATGATAAATAGATCTAAAAAACAATTCGCTTATGAACATCACAAATTGTTTTATGTACAACAATGCATTGTTAAAACCTGTCTAGGAGGAAACCTCCTAGCTTCTATTTATGTGCTCCCTTCACATGAGCACAATACACATGTGCTAGATGAAAAAATATAAAAACCTTACAATTCGTATTCGTTTGGAGACGTGCCATAAGGAACCTTTTCATTTCAACAACACAAACTCAGATACATGAGTATAAATATAATGGAAATCCTTTATGTCGAGAGAGAAATAACCTTAAATTATGTACTTGAAACACAATGTTTATTGGCTTCATTACAAAATTCTTTAGGTACAGCCATACATTTCAAGAACCTGTCTAAGAGGAAACCTCCTAGCTTATATATAAGTGCTTTATGCTCCCTTAACCAGAGCTCAACACACAAGGGCGTGGAGACGAAAACTTATAAAAATCTTAGAGTTTCTATTGGTCAGGAGATGCACCATAAGGCATATTTTCCATTTCAAAAATAACCAAACTGGATACAGAGAATAAACATCATAGAAATCCTGTATGTCGTGAGAAAAGTAACCTTAAAATTATGCAGTTGAAAAACCATGTTTCTTAAATATGTAATTAAGATATCCTACGGAAACTTGTTCCGACAGACTCATATAAAAGTCAACATTTATGTTAATTGAAAAATAATAATCAACATATCCCATTGTATTAAAATATTAATTTATAATAAGTTAATGCATGTTGCTTATATATTCATTTCTTGCAGTTTTTTAACATGAACCAAATGCCATGTCCACTCCTGAGGAACCCAGCTGAACATTTTCTGGGAATAATAAATAAAGACTTTGATGAGGTATGTATTGTTGAAACATTTATCACTGTTTGTCCTCAATGTTTTTAAATGAGATAAAACAATATGTAGGAAATTGTGGAAGATTTCAAAGACACTCCAAAGAGAAAAACAGCAGCTGAAGCAATAGATACCCTTACAGATGCATATCAGTCCTCTGCTTATTCGGGAAAAACAACAAATAAGATAATTGAGATGAAAGAAATGGTAAGCTCATCATTGTACCTTATGAATTGCCGAGTAATTTTCAGGTAAGTATGATTCTAATGTGTGGTGTATTTGTTTAAGGGTGGAGCCCCATTTAGCATGAGAGAACAAGCCAGCCTCTGCACAAAGCTCATTGCGCTCACCAAAAGGTCATTGGTAAATATGCACAGGGATATAGGGTATTATTGGATGCGTTTTGCTGTTTTTACCATAGCTTGCATTTCCGTTGGCACTGTGTTCCACCAGATTGGTAACAGTTACAGTTCTATACAGGTAAACAGAGCAGTAAAGAAATATATTATCTTTAAGTCCACATAGAACTTTACTTTACATGTTACTATCATTGATACATATCTTTTTTAACTTTTTCAGACAAGATGTAATGTGATGATATATATGACGGTGTTTTTTACTTTTATGGCGTTTGGGGGGTTCCCTTCTTTGGTAGAGGACCTAAAGGTTATTTTCCTCTCCTATAAACTAAATGTGATATGTTTTCTATATATTGCATCTGATGGAATTTTACTGTAGCAGTAGGGAAGGCCTAATATTTGTTCACACCCATTCATGTTTGGATTATATGTTGAAGAAAAGAATAACTAATGTACAAAAGATATAAAAATTCACTATGAAAGTTGCACCGAACATTAAATAAATGTGACTATGTTACTCCTAATCCTATACATTTACAAGATGTTATATCATCACAAGTATTGAGCATTTCTGCAAAAAGAAACTACATTACATAAATGTTTATGAAGGAAAATATTAGGTCGATCAACATGCCAACTAAATTTAACTAGATGGAATCAACTTAAAAGGCAAAAAGAAACATTATCTTTCTTTCAAAAATCATTGTTATATAAGCATATATATCAACAAATATTGGGTTTATTTTTGAATTTCAGGTATTTAGGAGAGAGAGACTAAGCGGCCACTATGGTGTCACCGAATTTGTCATCTCGAACACTTTGTCTGCTATTCCTTGCCTAGCTGTTATGATTATAATTCCCGGAACAACACTATACTACCTCACCGGGCTAACAAGATTGGGCAGCAACTTCGCCTACTTCATCGCCACGCTTTGCATGTGCATAATACTGAGTGAAAGCATAATGATGGTGATTGCGGCCATCATCCCAGACTTTGTAATGGGCATTGTCATCGGCACCGGTGTGCAGGGGATGATGATGCTCAACGGTGGCATCTTCCGCCTTCCTAGTGAGCTCCCAAAGCCAGTATGGAGGTACCCTTGCTACTACCTATCCTTCCATAAGTACGCGGTCCAGGGGCTCTACAAGAACGAATTTGCTGGGCTGACATTTGCAAGTGACCAGGTCGTTAGGGTGAATGTTACCATTTCTGGCCATGAGGTTCTAGAAGCATTGCAGGTGGAGATGTGGTACTCTAAGTGGGTAAACCTTGCCATTCTGTTTGGGATGACAGTGATGTACAGGATAATGTTTTTTGCAATTGTCAAGTTTGCAGAGGGAGCCAGGCCAAAGCTGACACGGATCAAATGTGGTCTCTAAATATTTGCTGCTTTCATTTCTTGTTCTTATTTAACATGTGAATTGTCAAGTCCAAATGTACTTGACCGCACGTATACAGCACAACTAGGTTATATGGTGGCATGGTACGTCCTTCTGTTTTATGGAGAAAATCCTGTAAAAGCCTGACAAAACATTGTGTAATTACAGATCTATACAACACATTTGTCAATATATACACATACCTACGTCACACTGCATGATAACATTCAAAGTCTGAAATATAATAAAAACATTGATCTACTATTAATATGACTATGTGGCCCATCAAGTCGCGCATTCGCGTGACTATAAGCCCCCTCCTCATAAGTAAATATGGTTACATGTTGTGTTATACTTTCTTCATCTAAATATATAGCACTTATGCCATTTTTTAGGGGATTAAGGTTTGGATAAGAAAAAAATTACTCAAGTAAATTTTCATGATCGATTAATATGACACTAAATGTTTGCCTTAATTTTTTTATGGGACCATGAGTAGACACCCCCATCAAAATTATTTGTGAATGTAAACAACTGGAATGTGAACGTATTCGACTGGTTCTTTGTGAAAGTTGTTAGAATGTCAATGGGATTTCACACACAATTGGTTTGCTACTTTGCTTGTCTAGTATTATAGCCTTGCTATAGTAAAGAGGTGCATACGAAATGGTTTGTGCATGCTTGATCAACACTGGGCTAAAACTTGTTAGTTTGCAAGGATTCAGACGTAAATGTGTTATGTTTAACTGGTCTGCTTGGTGTTGACACGCAATCTTTCGCCCCTATTAGAGGTACACACTTTATATATATAACTTTGTTATAGAATATAGGTCTTTGTATCAGTGGTGTAACACAACTTAGTTTGTGTAACACAGGGATTATTATTTAGCGACACAAAATTTTTTCAGAATTTTATAGTATTAGTATATTTTACTCTTTTCTTTAAAAAAATCTCATAAAGATTATACATTTTAAATTGACCTTTAACTTAACCTATATATCATATTTCATTGAGAATTGTTGTTTCCTTTTTTTGTTTGTTACTAAATCCAATGGATATCATTCAACATGTGACGTGGCTTATTTCTGTCATTTCCTGGGATTCACTTTTTTTACTTAGGTATATACTTATTCTAGGAAAATTATAATCATAGCTTACAAACTCAAGAAATATGTAAACTGAATAAAGAGAAGAAGAGTGGAATTTGTCTGACTTCTTGGCAGTGCCATCAGTTGTTTTTCAGACAGTAACCGTGCTGTCTATATGTATGCATGTAACAGCATAATTTTTTTTATCCTTTACCAAGTTGGAAATGTCAGCAAGCAAACTTGCCGGAATCAGTTGGAAGCTTCATGAATAGTCATGAACATTTTTTAACCATGTCTCACTAACACTGGTGTAGATCGGATGGTCAGTTTTGCATTTTTGTTTGATCCAATGGCTGTAATATTTTTAATGATGTGGCCTAATGAGAAGCTGAGAAAGATTAATCTTTTCACTACTTTAGATGTGGCCCATTTGTTTAGGCATTAGACCTTATTCTTCGTGACTGTGATAACGAACAGAATCTGACTCAATATTGTTTCGTTAGAAGGTTGGCATTATACCATACTACCTCTGTATTCAACAACTGTTCTAATTGTAATATAATTTTCTATGCTTATTTAGTGGGACTAGATAGTTAGAATATATGCAAGTAATGAGCATTATACCATGCGATATACTTCATGCTATCTGATGCCATTTTCAGGCCTGCTATCTTATTTGATGCCATTTGGATGCTGTATTCTGGTAGAATTTCAGATAAGATAAGAAATAGAACCACTCAAATCCGAGGTCGTATGAGGGATATATTAATAAATGAAACTGGTCCAACCAGAAAATTCTGGAAAGGGAAAATTGGCTTCAATGCGACCGAATGGCTCTTTTCGGCTGAAACTTTGTGTAGCCGGTATGCTGGAGATTCCAAAGCTTTTAGATACGTGCTAAGATCCTTAGGCAATTGGGCCCAAGGTTAGGAGACCGGCGTTTTACCGGTCCATTAGTCATGATGCTGGTGACTCTAATCTTTGGCCATTGGCAAAATGGCTACCGTACTTTGAAGGGAATGTAAAAGGTAGTCGAGATATAATTGACATAAGGCTCCACACGGTCAAACCATGAATAGATCAAATAACCAAGTGAGAAAATATTGTGTACGTGTAGACTACGCAGCAATAAAAAAAAAATTCTTTTTTTAATAATGGATATAAATCCAGCATTGACTTCAAAAGAAGCTACAACCTATTATTACAAGATTTATGAAGTTTAACATGTGAACATGACTCCAATCATGAAGGCAAAAATAAATCCACTAGACAGAAGATGAACTGCAAGTCTGCAAGAACTACTGCGAGAAAAACATTATTCAATTTTATTGCTAAATCTCCAGCCGAAACGCCCAAACTGTTGCATAGGCAGGAACTCACTTCTGACAAGCAGTGGAAATTGCATCCTTGTTTTCTTCATGCTTTTATAAGATTGCCCAAAACCGCAGCCAGTATATTACTCTGAACAGAACCTGTAAATATGATTTAGGAAGGGATTTGTCAAAAAACACCTTATTTCTACTTAGCCAAAGAGCCCAGTAAACTGCAGATGCTCCTATTAACATCAGATTCTTAACCTTAACATTATTTCCACCCAACCAATTCCCTCCTAAAACATCAATATTATATGGTTCTCTTAACCCCATTGAAATAAACACGCATCTCTATAAGAATTTGGCATAATGACAATCAAAGAACAGATATTGGATAGTTCCATTGTGCATAAAAAACAACACCTCAAACTACGATTCCAATTCCTCTTGGCCAAATTGTCTTAAGTCAAAACCACACCTTTAAATAAGTACCAACAAAATAGTTTTATCTTGAGGGGTATTTTCAACTTCAATATACCTTTATTTCTGAAAGAATGTCCATTATTTATTAAAGCAGAATATATAAATTTAAGCGAGAATTCCATCTAAATACATCAGAAACATTGTTCAGATTGACATGGACAATACTTGCTACTAAGTTATACCAAAGTACTCTATTGTTTCCAAACAAAGATCTTCAAAACGATACATTTTAAAGGAACAATGGACATAACAGTTGCAACTGAATCACCTATCTTCTAAACAATATTATATAAAGATGGAAAATGATATTTGAGTGGTCTATTTCCTATCCAAGTATCCTTCCAAAAACGAACTTGTGGGCCATTATTAACTGTAAATGATCGCAACGCTAGGAAAAGGTATGGAGATCATATGTCGTTACCACTCGACATGCAGACAAGTAGAAGTAGAGTGGGGTAGGCGAACCCGACGAAGTGCATGCCGATATAGAGGAAGTAGTTGATCCAATCGTGTCTCCTTCACGCATGAGCATCTCCTTCTCACGATCCCAGCTGATCTCCATCCCTACTGGTGTCCACACGTCTAGCGGTGGAACGCCGTGCGTAGTCGTGCTAGAACCTGCATGTGGCTAGGTTTTGCTCATGAGGAAAGGCGGCTAATGTTTTGGGTGTTTCGGATATTTTGTCTCCCGTAGTACTTCGTCGTTGAATATATAGTTTCTGATTGGGCCTTGCGCTTGTTGGATCTCCATCCAACTCCCCAGCATGACCCATTAAGAGTGCAACCCGTTAGATCCATGTATACTCGGTTGCAACCTAAAGACTCCTTTTTTGTCCTTGTGTCAACAAAGGTGTCTAGTAAGGTGCATTGATATGCCAAGTATACATAAAGATCATATGGGCTGAACCTATAGAGTAGATATGTTCAAGACGCTTTGCCTCACGAATCCATTAAGCACAAGGTAACACATATGCCATTCTTTCGATAGTTCAACCATTCACTTGATCCTTTAATTACATTTCTTTAATCCATTATATAGGATCGATATCTCTCATCTTGATCGCTCACCTTTCGCTACACGTTTTATAGTGAGCCTAAAGACTCTTTATAACTACCTAGTTATGATGTAGCATTCGATAGTCCCTAAGTAAGCTACTACGTTTGTTAAGAACCACGACGACCTCAAGTCTAAGGAATCAATATCCTCACTACTTGAGACCAACTCATGGCACTATCCAACAATAAGCTTTCTACCATGTGTCCTTACATTATCATCAATCAATACATATGCTAATCTTAGAGTCATATTCATTTCACATATGACATGATTAGAGACCATTTAGAACTAACAACATAACACATACCGAGCCCCACAAATGAATCACATATTTATTGATCACTTGTAAAATAACTATTTATAGGAACGGAATAACTCTTTATTTATAATATTCATACGCGTAGTAAGTGATCAAATCATCACTGTGATTGGCTACATGGCATTTCACTATTATAAAAAACGTGTAGTATGGATTCTTGACAACTGGCATAATGGCAGCATTGCCTGCGGGTATGCAGCAATAGGGCAGCCTAGAGGATACTTCTCCCTCCGTCTAAAAATATAGTAACCTAGGAGGCATATCTAGATACATTGAAAGAAATACAGTTGGCATTTCTATAACTCAAATTCAAGGTTGTATCAAAATAGGGCTAAGGGTGATGGTTTAGTGTTTATAATTTGTTTGGTCTATTGAAGAAATAATGGTGCTCTCAGCAAAAACAGCGGATATAAGAAAAAAAAAGTTTCTTAGTTAGGTTTGGTACGTCTGTATAAACCTATGGCTGTTGTGCTGCTGCACAATTGTACCTACAAAATTACCCGGTAAATGGTCCTTGTCCTCAACCGGATGATAGAATTAATCGAAGTAATTAACAGTCATGATTTGTAACAACGTATAATCAGCGAAACACTGAAAAGGGAAGACCACGACGCTTCAACTAGTGCCTACTTAAAAATTCTAGACAACTAACAACTGGAAGCTCATTTACACAGCCACACGACCATCAGTTTAAACTTTCCAATGGCAGTTAAGAAACGTGTTACGTCGTCTGATTCAATTCCTAGCAGGTCACCTGGATTAAGCAGATCCTCGTGTTGCTGCAGGGCATGACGCTCTCCCTCGTGTTCAATTAGAACCAACCACTACGCCTACCTCCGGCTGACATTCCTAGCAGGGCATGATTATAGGTTGCACGAACAGCGGGCATTGACTGGATAAAACTCATATTACTCTTAGGGAACTCAGAAAACTACGCTAGGGTAGTGTCCAAGAGGCCACCTTCTATGATACTTGAATTCACCCGGTCTTCTTTTTTAAAATAAATCCAAACAAATGAATAAATCGTGAAAAATTATTTTGTGCAGCCTAAGTTGTCACTATATTATCGCACTCATAGGTACACATACAAGTTCTGAAATTTTGTGATCCTGTCAACTGACGTGCAAATAGTTGTTGCTACCTAGTTTCTCATTATCATTTCATGCATCATCTTGCATCGTGAAAGGAACAGAGGATGATGATGGGGCCAAAGGGGCCTGACATCTTCAGCCGAAGGTAGGAGTAGTGGGTCGCCACCATAAACTTCACCAACGCCGAGGACCGCGTTGTAGGGCAGATTGAGATCCACCACATCAAAATCGATCCGCTCGGTATGGAAATTGGTGGGCCCACCAAAGGTGATGGGAAGCGAGATCTGTCCCAGGGGCCATGTGTGGCCGAGGTCATGCCAATGATCGGCAGCGACGCCCTGAGAAGCATCTCCAGGGCCTTGATTGTCTCAAAGGCAGCAGGGGACAAGATGTTGAGAGCTGCACCACCATCAATCAGCACACGCCCCATCCTAACATAGCAGATGGTAGGGGAGAAAACCAAGGCAAGGTGGCAACCCTTGGTGACACTCACGGGGTGGTTGGTTTGGTCGAAGGTGAGGTTCACCTCGGACAATCATGACCGCCGCACAGCCTTGTTGGCGGCGGCTGCAGCCAGAAGATCGCGTTTCTTGACGTTGAAGCTGCGGCGAGAGGCATCGTTGCCTGCCACACTGTGGATGGTCATGAAGACGTGCTCTGGTTCCTGGAAACCGAGGTCCATGTAGTCGAGCTCCTCGATGGGCGCCTTCTCCTTGGCCTTGCCTCGTCGGTTGACCACTAAGCCTGCTCGTACATCTTGACACGCTCGGCCAAATTCTTGACCAAACGGTAATCAGCATGGTTATTGTGGGTGGTATTGTGCACGGAGCACCATTTGTCCGTCGGGCGCCCCCCACTAGGGATGTTGGCGTCCTTTCGTTTGTTGCCTGCGGCCCTTCCCATACGGGAGGAGCGTGAAGCGCCTTCGGCGGCATGGACATAGCCCTTGTCATTGGATCGGGCTGACCTCTTCTTCTTCCGTGTCTTTCGCCATTCGGATCAAGTGGTGGGCTCACAAGATCCGGAAGCATTCTAGGTCTAGGCCTCCTTAGTGTGAGCCACACGGTTTGCATGCTCAAAGAGCTCTGTAGTGATCTGGGACTCCTTGGAGGCGATCTTCTTGAGCATGCGGTTGTGCCACACGCCTTCCTTGAAAGCATATATAACTGTGTGGGCAGGGATGCAAGGAATGGTGTGGCGTGGCTGGCAGAACTGTTGTATGTACTGTTGAAGGGACTCATCGTCCTGCTGCTGTACCGCATGGAGGTCCACCTCTCTCAGGCATGGGTACGTGCCTTGAAAGTTCGTAGTGAACTGTCGGCACAAATCCTCCCAGGATTGGACCGAGGCAGATGGGAGGTTCATGAGCCAGGTTCACGGCTGGCCCTTGAGGGCCATGGGAAATAAATTCACCATGACCTGGTCGTCACCCTCCGCCGTCTCGATGGCGTTGGTCTAGATCCATAGTAACTCGAAGGGGTTGACGTTCCAATCACTCGCCAGGAAGGCCTGACAGCTTGCCCCACGAGACGAAGGGTGTCGGCGGCAGTCCGACCTTCCCCGCCAGGTGTGGTGCTGCCGAGGAGGAGGTGCCCTCCTTGGCGTGTGAGGCATGGCGCGTGACGCGTCCGTGCTCAATGGCTAGCCTAGTGTCGGCTCGCCCATCGATATCCTCCCACCACCCGCCATCGTTTGCAAGCGCGGGAGGTGGGAGCTGCGTCGGGGCACGATTGGCGGCCATCGTTCGGTGGGCCCTCCGCCTCATAGACGAGGAGACAATGGGTGCGCTATGGGATGTCTCGGACTCAGTCGCACGGTCGTCCACGACTAACTGTCATTGGGCCATGGTAACTAGGATGGCCACGTCCCCCAGCCACCGCTGGATTGGGGTGTCTAGACCTAGGCAACAGGTGGGTGGCATAGGAGCGTGCCCTTGGGAGGGCATCACCGCCAAATCCCAGGCAGCGCTATAGCTTCTCCTGACGCTGTTGTTCTCGACGCGTGGCCGAGAGGGTAAGACGGCCTATGGCCCTTCCACCGGCCAGATTGCCAGTTTCGGAGCCTAAGGGCCCCTCTAGCAGGAAACCGAGGTCTCCCTTTTGTTGATTGGCCTAGGGCGTAGGTGAGGTTCGCTAAATCTGTGTAGAATGGTATTACGCTTTGTGGTGTACATCTAGCAATTATCCTTTATAATTAACCTGCACAATAAATTTCCCTTTATAGCTAATCAATAGAGTACAATAAATTTTCTTATATTTGTAATATCAATTAATTTTTAACTTATGACATCCCTATATTTAATCTATTTTTTTATAACCGAACACTTATGACATCCCTATACTTAATCTTTAATGGAAAGAGTATAATAAATTGATAATAGAGCTAATCCAAAGAGTACAATAAATTGATACCAATATATATATATATTTTATATCCGAACACTTGTGACATCCCTATATTTAATATCTCAAAAATAAAGAAAACATGATAGAGCTATGACAAAGAGTACAATAAATTCAACATATTTAATCCCTATATTTAATATCTCAACATCTAGTTCATCCAACCTAAAGAGCATCACATCGTCCTATGTTTAATCTCTTGCAACAAATTTTTGAAAAATGATAATAAACTTATTAACTTTTCCAACAAACATCTATAACAAGTGATAAGTAAGAGAGATTTGAGGAGAAAAAAATAGAAACAAAGAACAACATATTTGCAGAGAGTTATTATAGATTCAAATGGAGACTTCAAATGTTTTCATAAAACTAGCTAGATAAATGGTAAGAGATTATATATCTAACTTGAAAAACTAACCTTGAGTGTAATTTTAACCAAATTTGACGAAAAAAGGGGCAAAACCTCCCCCCCACTTGCTTGCTCGAGCAAAATTAGAACGCCGCTCGTTTTTGCTCGGCTAGCTTGAGCTGGAAGATGTACAGTGTATATATACGAGCTTATAGGTGGCGGTTCTAACAAAAACCGCCACCTATAACATGATTATAGGTGGAGGTTGTTTCCTAAAAACCGCCACCTATAGCTCACCTGCACATAGGTGTCGGTTTGCAGAAAAATAACCGCCACCTATAATGGGTCCCACATGCTGCCAACTGTTGGAATGGCGAGCTGTGGGGCCCACTATAGGTGACGGTTTTGTAAGGAACCGTCACCTATCGTATAGGTGGCAGTGTTGTTTTCTTCAAACCGCCACCTATTCTTGGTCCCACCTGCTACCAACTGTCGGAATGGCAGGCTGTGGGGCCCACTATAGGAGGTGGCAGTTTGAAGAATAAAAACCACCACCTATTCTTGGTCCCACCTGCTGCCAACTGTCGAAATGGCAGGCCATGGGGCCCACTATAGGTGACGGTTTAGTACGGAACCGTCACCTATAGTATAGGTGGCGGTTCTGTAAAATAACTGCCACCTTATGTTGTGACTATAGGTGGCGGTTCTTGTTATAAACCGCCACCTATTCTCTAGCAAGATTATAGGTGGTGGTTTCTTTTTTGGACCGTTACCTATGGTGGACTATAGGTGGCGGTTATTAACACTGGAATCATGTTCAGGTGGGAAACGGCTCATAGGTGGCGGTTTTTCGGAACCGCCACCTATCATGGCGTCCCCGATTAGGTGTTCTGTAGTAGTGTATGATAATATGTATCAAGACGGATCATGTTAGTGTCAAGTTGCACTACCACAGGAGTAGACATTAGTCTCGATCGAAAACAGGATTGTCCAACTGGGACCAGGAATGCGGTATAAATGATAGGGTGTCATTTGTACCAGTTTAGGAACCGGCACAAATGTTTCTATAGGAACATTAAAAATGGCTTGAATCATCAGTTCAAGCCGAGCCGAATTCAAGTACCCCATTGTCGGTGTTTTGTACCTGCAATAAACTATATGGGGCTACGCACGAACTCGAAAGCTAGATGGTGACGGAACACGAGAATTTATACTGGTTCAGGCTCTCCAATGGAGTAATAACCCTAATCCAGTCCGGAGGAAGTATTCCGCCGAGTTTGTATGATTGAATATGGTGTATGATGAGATATGTGTGAGTTGTTGTTTCGATGTCCTCGACCCCTCCTTATATAGGTCGCGGGGACCGAGTCATCCAGGAGTCCTAGCCCTAGACGGTTTAGGGTTTCCTTATTTGTTACAATATCTACCCGGCCGACTGTCGTGGAATACAAGGCAAGGCCCATCCGGGTGATTTATCTTTGAACATATATGAACTCCGAGTCCATCTATAACTCGGGATATGCCTTATCTCTCGGATTGCGCCGTGGGAAACAAGACACTGATGGGCCGGGCCTCTTTGTCTTCCTTATATCGTTCTTCTAGAACATCCCCTCTTCGTGGACTAACAATGGCCCGAGTGGATACCCGGAACCCATATTATCCACAGTAGCCCCGGAGTCATTCACAGTCGAGTTGCTTCTTCTTCTTTTGTAATCATCAAGTCTTCAATCTCCCTCCATCCTTTCCAATCATTTTGCAAAGAGGCTGTGAAGGGCTCCACCATAAAATCCAGAAAAAAAATTGGGGCGCCGAGTGGCGCACCTATTTAGTGTAGCCCCCGACTCTATGATTAGTTGGGAAAACAACTAAACTTAGAGTCTATATGAGACTTTTAAGAAAAAACAACTTTATAGGGAAATTGAACGGTGCGCCGAGTGGCGCACCTAATAGGTGTAGCCCCCGACTCTAGAATTAGTTGAGAAAACAACTAAACTAGAGTTTGTTTGAGGTAGATAGAACCCTTGGAGCTTAGCATCAATCATTTTAAATGATAGGCCAGAGGCTGTGATATGATATGCATAGCTATTGCCAAATGCGATTTTTCCAGTCGGATATGCATGTATCCTCATCTTGATATTTATCAAGGGCCTTAGCTTAACATCAATCACCTAGGTAATCTGGACAATAGACCAGAGGTTTTAATCTCATCGTTAGGCTTCAGCCGAGTAATTAGCGTAGTAATAATTTGCACCTTAACTTTAATAAGGATAAGCAAATCCTGAATCAGGCCATTACTCTCTTCAAGCTCATATAGTGAGTAGCTTCGAGTAAATAGCACGTGATTTTTCATCACCTAGTGGCACAAAGGGCATGCTT
>CM002479.1:8552408-8563375 GCA_000325765.3 Leersia perrieri
TTCCGGCACGGGTGGTAACCAGAGTAGACGTGGTGCTGCGATTGCGGGGCTCAAGAAGCCGGATCGACGTGTGTTGCGACTCCGCCCAAATCGTTGGTTATCAGAACCTTTCGGAAGATCGGGAACCCTAGTCCACATCACAGGTGGAGTACATTATCTGTGCAACTTGCAGCTCGCAGTACTTCTCCATTGCTTTAAGTTTTTTTCTTCATTTGTATATATTGCATATTGTCTTTTTCTAATGTGAGGTTAAAATTGTGGGGAAGACCATACCAACTTTCTTTTTTTAAAAAAAAATTATCAATTCCTACGTATGTCCACAGTTTTTCCTCACCTCCCCCACACCATTTCTCAATTTTTTTCTAACTGTTTCCTCTATTTTCTACATTTTCAGAACAAAAAATTAATTTCGTACAAATTATTGACTTTCTCCCTCTCTTTGTAGGGCATCATTGGCCTTTGCTTCTGGCCTGTCCAATGACCTGATTTTAGGCCTGCTTTGGGGGAAGCCCTATATAAACATAGATAAAAATCATTGCCAGCTATTATACAGCAGTTTACTGCGAGAGAAACAAACAGCGTGAAGACCGAAACTAGAATCTTTCTCTATATCAAGCATACAACAGAAACATTATGTTTTCTGTGATACAATCAGTGCATGTTTCAAGACGGCATGCACAAAATGCAAGGAAAATAAAAGCTACTGTCAAAACTGAAGATTCCAAACGATGAAATGAGGGCACAAATCGCTCCAGGAGCTTTCTTTAAGATCAAAACAGTAGCTTTATTATGTTTCCCTCAGCTCAGCAGTTAATATGTGGCTCACTGGCTGACTGATTTCCTACTGTTTCATGTATTCCAGCGAAAACTCGAAATTCTATCTTTAGAAAGTAAATGAACTAAATAATATCTTACACCTAAATGGACCTTTCCAAGTTTCCCCATATAATTTAGACTAAATGAACTAATGTTATATGTGTGTGTAAAAGTGTGACGATTAAGGTGCTACTCTCATTCCATCAAGTCCTGATCATTTTGTACCTAAAAACCAAATGAAACACAAGAGTGAGTAAAAATTACTCAGCAAGTATGTTATAGAACTATCAGAATATGTACTTGAGACATCAACAGAAAAAAAATCTACAACTTTTATGTTTGCCAGTGGATATAAATTACCACAATTTAACATACATCCCACAATTCAATAGCATCAAGTTTATGTAAGCAAACTAATGAATGCAAGAGTTGAGTATCCACAGTATGAACAACAACTATAAATATCAAATTGATTCATTAAGATATCAATAGGTTCAATAACATAATTAAGATGGAGGCAACAGTAACAATATAAAGGGTAGCACCACCGCTACATCGACTTGCCTTTACCGATGGAGACAATGGGCCATAGTTGTGACCTGAAGTTGAACCACCAAGGGTTTTTCTTTCAAAAAAAAAAACAGAGAAAGGTGGGGGAGAACCCCGATCTAGTACATCTCTGGATCCTCTCTTTGCCCTCGTTCCATTTTTATCGTTTCACTCTCCCTTCTTGTGTTGGACACAGCAGCAGTAGCAATAGCAAGGGCAGCACCACCTTTGTGAAGGGAGGACCTCGGGGAGGGAGGAAGATCGGCATAGAAAGGCGGCTATGGGGGAAACCGCCCCCTCCTTTCCCCTCCTTGGTCATTGTTTTTGCACGGGGCCTAAAAACATACTTCCTTCCACCGTTTATTGCCAAATAAATTTCTTATTATAATAGAATTCAAAAGGCAAGAATAAAATAAACCATTTAATTTTCAGGGTATTACATTATCATCTCCTTTAAGGAATTTGTCCCCAAATTCTTCCACTAGATTGAAAAACAACCTAAAATTTACATCTAGCCCATAGCATACCTGACGTCGATATCTTGTGGTAGGTTGCAAGTAACTACACCAGAAAAACTACACAAGAATCATAAGGCACAGTCTGGTTCGTGGTCGCTGGTTTAGTTTCATGTTTTTGTTCTACATCTATCTGTCGTGTTGCGCGAGAGCCTTCCTTGAGAATTCGAGTTCTACTCGGTTTTGGATTGCTAGCCGCCTTGTGTTAATAACCCGCTTTTGCAAGCCTGATTAGATAGGTCGGAAACCGTCTTGTATCAATCACCCTGCTTCCGCTAACCATCTTGTGAGCCACCTACTAAACGTACCTATAAATTGTCCGGGATTCCAAGAAACCGAGCCGCGAAACCCTAATTTGTGTCGTCTTCGGTAAAACAGCCCTAACTTACACATACAGACTCCGAATTGGACGTTCTTATACTTTTTGGATATAGAAAATTTTGCATTCTTTTCTCCTTGACATCATCAGTTTTTCCGAATTCAGCTTGGAAGATTGTGTTTTTGTCCTTTGAAGCTTGTACCACAACTTTGTACTCACTCGAGAAATTTCCATAGATCACTTCCTACATCAGTTTGAGTTGTAACTTTAGGAGATTGTTATTTGTGTATTCCTTGTTGAGAGAAAAATTAAAAAAAAATAAAAAATAAAAAATGTGAGAAAATAAATATTGAGAGAGGAGAAGATTTCTAGTGGTGTACTTGCTCTTGTTGTGTGCCGAGTACAGCTTTTAGAGGTGTTTCCTTGTTGAGAGACTTTTGAGAGAGTGCCTAATTCTTTTGTTTCCAGTCTCGCATGATAGGCTAGTTCTAATAACATATCTCTTGCAGCGACTGCTACTTGTACTTAGGTCATTTCCTCATCAAGATGTAGCCCAACCAACTAGGAGGGCGCGGCGTCCGTGGAGGTTGAGCTGCAGCCAGGCCAACCAGGAGGGCATGACCGTAGACGGCGCGACGGCCGTGGAGGTTGAGGCGGAGCTAGGCCAAGGCCATCGTACCCCACTGTGTTGGCACCGGTGGAGGAGGCGGCGCTGGATGACAAGGTAGAGCCAGTGGGCGTGCTGGGAATGGTGGGGGATGGCGGTGCTGGAGCTGGAGCCGGAGGAGAAGGCGGCGTGGACGTGGTGCTGCAGCCGGTGGTGCGGTGGCATAAGTGCGTGCCCCAAACTGAATTTGAATATCGTGTTTTGAGGTGTAAGAATATCGAAGCTTGCATAGTACAAAGATATAATAACTCGCAACAGTATGAGAACCAATAGCCCGGTGGTATACTTGCGCTCCTCCTCATTGAGGTCTTGTGTTCGAACGTCCCTCGAGCCTTATTTTTTAACAATTAAATCCACTAGTTTATTCGACATTATGTTCCAACAAAATCAGTAAAATGGAAAAGGCTCATGCTAACAAAGATGTGATTCCTTTCAAAGCTACATATTTTTTGTGCAAAAGAATTCCATGCAACCGACATGTGGGCCCAAGCAAACTGATGAGGTGTCCATGTTCATTCCACGTCAGGAATAAATATGACTGGTGGGTCCATACTGACTGGATATGAAAGATTGATCCATGTATTGATTGTGGCGATTTTTAAACAACATCACGAGATAGTGGGTTTGATTGTGATTCATTTAGTGAAACATCACCATTTTATGAGCCTGATATCCACTACTCTAGATCCACGATGAAAAAATAGGTAACTGTCATAGATTATACAATGCTAATGATGTTTTCTGAATACGTCACGAGAAATCCGTCATAGATTAACAGGTTTTTTTACTGAAGAATGAGACCAGCTATGCAGCAACACTAGAAGAACAAGACAATCGGTAGACCTTCACCAAGAGCATTGTTTGGGATGCCCGATCTAATATCGGTAGGACTCATGGATACATGTCCTGGTGGCGGTAGAGCACGAGGAATGGGTACAATATAGTGTAAAAGTGGGGAAGGTGGGTTTAGCAGTTTAGACATCTCAGCAATGGAATAAGGAAAATAGGCTTATTGCACCAGCGTTTCATCCTGTTATAATTTTGTACTCCAGTATGTTTCACGTTTTGTAATTAAATGTCGCATGATGTACTGTGATTTCTTCTATATTGCACATAGTAAGATTTTGGCTTTTTCTAATGTCGCATCTGCTTGAAATGAGCGATAAAATAACATTGTATTGAGTTACAGACATTTGATGTCGAAATATTATTTTACCAAAGGGAAAATTGCATAAACCACCCTAATTCTAACTAGTGTTTTGATATTCCACCCCATAACTCATTTTGTTACAAAAGCTCACCCATCCAATTGATTTTGTTGCAATATCACACTCATTCAACCTTGATTCACCTATTTCTTTCATTGTGATCTATGACACACCACCGTAAGTTGTCACTCACTGTTCGCAAGCTACTCGCTCACGTTGGTTCTCTATAAAGGTGGAGACTCGAGTCATGACGATGAGTCAAAATTATTATTGAGCTTAAGACGAACACACCATATAGCCACACTTAACGAGTCTAACCTAGCTAATATAGTCTACTATATATGCACATAAAAAAATAGGTTGAATCAACTACCCCACGTAATAAGAATAACTTTGTCCTCGACGTGTTGAGTGGGTGGATTTTCGCAACAAAAAGGTTTGGGTAGGTGGGCTTTTGTAACGAAATAAGTTATGGGGTGGAATATGAAAACAAGAAAGATAATTAGGGTGATTTACTCAATTTTCCCCAACCAAACGATAAAACAATTCTTGACCAGTGATTAAACACGGATGAACCCTATCGTAGTCATGTTCCATAATTTATCATGCATTCGTAGTTTTTTTATGGGCTTGTTCTGTTATAGCGAGAATAGTTAGGGCATCCACGATGTATGCCTTATGGGGGGTCATAAGCCTCCAAAGTGGATCTTATACATTGTGAGGATAGTTTTATAGGTGTTCTTTGGATGAGATAGCTATATGCGTATGGACCGTCCATAAGGAATAAAAAATATTTTCATTGCTACTGCTCTCTCTCTTCATCTGCCGCGAGCACCGACGCCGCCGCGTAGACCTCGAGCACCCCCGCCGCCGGATTCACCTGCACGAGATGCCGCCGCCGCCGGATTTATCTGTGTGAGATGCCGCAGTCGCCGGATCTGCCACCACCGCCGAATCCTCCGCATGCTCTGCCGTCGGCCGCCGCCGAATCCTCCACCTGCTGCACCGTCAGCCGCCGCCGACTCCTCCGCTATCGGCCATCGCTGACTCCTCCGCTCCGTTGTAAGCCGCCGCCGAAACCTCCTCCCTAGATTTTCCTCCGTCGCCGTAAGCCGCAGGAGCGCGAGAGGAGAAAGAGGAAAAGTGAGCATGAGAGGAGAGAGGGAATGTCAGCAGCATAAGACAGTGGGACCCACCTTAATACCCCCTCCAACCATATGCATTGTGTGCGTTGCATTATATTTGGGTGGGACCCACACTATGAACATGTTGGGCCAAATACGTTGCCGATGCCCTTGGAGAGCTTAACAGCACTAGCTGGTTTTAATGCTTTTCGAGTTGCCCATGCTGTTGAATTTTCGGGTAGCCCATTCCCAAACAGGAAGGGGCGCACAAGGGATGGGAGCTGGGGGTGCCACGTCGGATTTTTCACTGTTCTCGTAAAAAGACCCTCGATTTTGTTCGTAATTCGGTTTAGGTCCCGTTGAAGAGTGATCTTACATGGAAATAGACCAATACGTAAATAATTTAAACCCAGGGGCTTTTTCACAAAAAAAAGACCACGGTAAAAATCCTTCCCTCGAACCCTAACCGGACCCGCCGCCCCTCTCTCTCCCTCGGTCTCTCCCTCTCCCGTCGCCACTGCCGCCGCCGATGCCGCCCACTGCCCGCCGCTGCCGCTTCCTCCCCTCTCCCTCTCCCCTCGCGCTGCCGCTCTGTACTCCGCCGCTGGCCGCTGCCAGCGCTGCGCCCGTCAGATCTACGATGGAGGTCTTAGGCGACCCAGGTGTCTAGATCTGGCGGGCCCGGCCCTGCGATGACGGCAGCAACGACGGGCGACCTGGGTCGGCAGCGCCCGCCCCGGTCGGCACGGATTCGTTAACTGTTTATTAGTGGGCTTAAGGCTAGACGCACGAACACAGGACACGTGTGCACCATGGTACGGGTTTCATCGGATAGCCATGAATTTGAATGAAACCTGCATACTATTTATTCCGATTAGTTATATATATTACAGAGGAAAAAATCAATATTATCAATAACTATAGTTTTGTTAGGTCGAAGTTATACCAGACTATATAGTATTTGCAGGAATAAATTCAGTACACACGTCACATAAGATATATTTTTCTGGCAATAACATTCAATCCGATCTCTACAACAAAGAGAGTATTAGCTGTAACGCATCTTTCAAGCTCTCTCACATCTCCACTTTCACTGCGGGAATAGATGATGCCGGGATGGGTTGCTTTCGGTCGTATCTTTTTTCATTTTATGTCATTCTTTCGCCTTAAATTTCGACGATCGAATCGATTGCCGACCCACGCTAAACTGACAGGAGAGATTTAATACCAATGCATACCTACCAACCACTTTCTGCTGATACTATTTACGTGGCCCCTTTCGCAGTAGTATATCTGGTGTGCAGACTACGCCAACAGAAACATAAGGGCACCTGCTATAAAATAGATTAATAATAAACCACCTTAATAATATATGTATATAGGTATCTATAGCTATATATATAAATGACAACAATTCAATTTAATAGTAGCTATGCTCTCTCTCAATTTAATCCATCACCTCATTTTTCTATATAGACAATATCCAGGTTAGTAGATAGTTTTGCTTTATCTTTTTATTTAATCTCTTGCAAGTAGAAAAGGATACTGACATAGATTTTTCATAAAGAACATATAGATCGACAACCATTGTGGCCGGTTGCCCTAATAACCATAAAGAATGGTCGTCGATATCTCGTTATTAGCATGTATATCCATATCCATCAGCCATCTAGCTATATTTCGTTATTACTACTGAGGTCGTAAAGAATGGTCGTGCCATCTACCTAAATTTCATATTAGGAGAGGTCGAGAATAATGGCCGTTCTCAAATGATACGACGGCACACTATACGTGTGGCTGGCAACCATTTTTTTTTAAGATAATGGATTAGCCGGCCTTGCTTCAATGAAGCTACAACCATTTATAAAAGTTTTAAAGTTTATAATTCCAAAAACACAAAGACTTAACTAATAAGCCAACAATCCATGAGACAAATAAGAACAAGGAAAAAACACTAAAAATAAGATAAGCATTATTGAGTTCTATTCCTAAATCTCCAGCCATAGTGTGCGAAAACTTGCATTGCCAAAATTTCCAACTTCCAGCATGCAATAGAAATATATTCCTTGTCCTCATCATGCTTCTGTAGTTGTGTCCAGAACTGTAGCCAATATATTGCTTTGAATAGCACCTGTAAATATGATTTATATGGGGATTTGTCAAAAACCACTTCATTTCTATTTAACCATAGAGCCTAGCAAATTACAGATGCTTCTACTGATTTACTGATTTACATATGTGTATATAGTATATTGGGATTTAAGAATCTGCTAAAAAAATTTAAAACTTCTTAGCATACAGTAAGTATTTTATAAAATCCGATGGATTATTAGTATTTGAATTAAGATACAATATTTTTATAATCCGACAAAGTTATTCGGATAATCCCATTTTAGGCCATATCCCTACACCATATGATCAGATCATACGTTTTTATAGTTTATCTATCCATTTTAAGCTTACAGGCTCCATTGTAAGTTTGAAATCATATGTGATTGACAATATTGTGTAATTGCTGTATGTTTTCTGCGATCATTTCAATCCTTTTGGTTTATACCCAAATGGGAAGTTAATTATATATATACACCTCGGACGTACTCCACCACCACATCACTTCTGTTTTTTTTAAGTAAAGTAAAAAAGAAACCAAGTCGTGTTAATCATTATTGTTAGTGCATCATCTTGGCATCTGGTTAAGATGGCTAAGCATTTTCCATAATTTGTTCAGAGACCAAAAGTTTAGGTCTTGTTTAGTTTCAAAAAGTTTACCCAAAAATGTCACATCAAATATTTCGATATATGCATAGAACATTAAATATAGATTAAAAACTAATTGCACGGTTTGTATGGAAATCGTGAGACGAATATTTTGAGCCTAATTATTCCATGATTAGCCATAAGTGCTATAGTAATCCACATGTACTAATAACATATTAGTTAGGCTTAATAAATTTGTCTTATGAAATTAGTATTTCATTCGTGTCCATAAACCCCTTCTAACATCCGGTCAAACATCCGACGTGACATCTAATTTTTTTTCGTGATCTAAACACATCCTTAGAATACAAGTAAAATTTGTGTGATGACCTTGATCTTGCCTTGTCGCTAGCGTATATAGAGTGAGAGACTTGGTGCCTTGGTGCGGGATGGGCAGTCTCTGAAGCAAACCATCCCTGTCGACCTTCTCGAACATAGTGTTGACCACGTCCATAATGATGACGAAGATCATGGAGAGAGAGTTTTCCCAGCCGAACGCCATGGCCATCATGGATGGCCGCCTTCCATGGCACTCCGTTCATAAGAACACGAGTGCTTAAACAAAATGCAAAGGTCTTCCCTCCATTTGTGACCAAAACCACGATGCCCAGGTACTTTGAGGAGCTAATATGAAACGAAATACTCCTACCATTATATATTTATAAGGCGTTTTGACTTTTTCTTTTTATATTTAGCCATTCGTGTAATTAATAAATTATAAAAGTATCATTTAATTTATTTATGACATATCTTGTTATCAATTACTTTAAGCATGACTTGTTTTTTATACTTACACTAAAAAATAAGAAAAATAATCAACATTATAAGAAAATGTCAAAACGTATTAAATTATGAAATGGAGTAAAAAACTAGGCTATGTCAAGCTACATCAGAATCATATCGATGAAACCTTGGAGGAGTGCAGCTTCTTAGCAAATTTATCATGGATCCAGTGACTACAAACAAAAGCACTTTAATTGGTTGCTACGATATCATCCAGTTTTAGCACCAGCCAATGAGCCAAAGGAAAAAATATTTTGCAACCACAGCTCGACGAAGCAATACAAGATAGTCACGCGGGAACGTCGTGTCGTCCTTTGGAATAATAGTAAGGAAACATGCTGTTCATGATGCGAGACGAATTGCCATCTATGCGGTAGAGATGGCCCAAGCCCCGGGCTTCAAAGATGTCGGTTTTGATGATTTTTTTTTTTTGAGAATTGTTTATGACTGCAATAACAAGTAATTTGAGATGGGGAGAGTAAATTTGTCTGTTTTGATTCCTTCAACAGACAAATATCATGAAAATTTTACCTTATTTTTACTAAATGATAAATGATATGAGGAGAAAGTTACTCGCTCCGGCCCATAATATATTAACATAGGAGGAAATTTAACCACTCTCACGACAATATATATCGACATGCATGCATGTCCATATACATTGTCCTATTGTTATATTTTAAAATGGGTGGAGCAACTATTCACTGTTCTTCGTGTAGTGATGGCTTTAACAGTTTGCCATTCAGTATATGAAATTAATTGTTTGTCGCCTAGTTGTTGAATCCGGACCTTGATGGTAAAGCATCACTTTAAAGATAATAGTCATTTCCCTCCCTTATCATCTGTTCAGTTTTTTTTTAATCTGTTCATTGACCTGTACTGTTTTCCCCCTAGGCAATGTCCATTCCCGAGCAGCGACTAGTTCTAATATAGATGGTCCCAACTGGGTTAAATTCCGGCCTCCGCTACTGCTCCTGATGCTACGAAAACGTGTGTGAGGAATGGCACCAGCGCCGACGAGTTGCCGAAGGTTTGGTTTACAGTGATGTGTTTTTCACAGGGCATTGCTGCTGCTTCGATCGATATAAATCTTCACTGGAAAAATAAACATGCATGTCCATAATCAGGAAAAGTATTAATAAGATATCTGCACGTTCCTATACTCCCTCCTTCCCAAATTATAGGACATAATTTGACTCGTTAGGATAAGGATTTGACCAAAAATTTCTCTATTAAAAATTTGTTTTTATAATACAAAATTCAAATCGTTAGAAGCATTGTCTGTTTTCTCGACGTACAAATTATATCATGATATAAAAATTATGGATCAAACCCATGTCCTAACGAAATAAAATAAGCCTTCTAATTTGGGACAGAGAGAGTATCGCACTACCATAGGATATCCTTTTAGTGTCGATTGATAATTGTCTTTTATGTAGATGTTAGCACAAAACATATACCAATTTAATCCTACAAACTGCCAAGATGGTTGTGGGTTGATCACCAAAAAGCTATCCATATGATAAGTCGATGTAATGTTGCATCACTAGCTGATGTTGATAAGTTGATGATCAGCTGATAAACAGATGTGAAAAACTGCCTCTAGCTGATGTCCATAAGATTTTGAAAATCAATCGGCTATATATCAGACATAGATTCAAGTAATCATATAAACAAATAAGCTCTATGATAATATCGGCTACAACCAGAATATAACATGAAAAACCGATACAATACTTGGATCTAGTAAAGGGATAACTCATTGGCTAACACTTCGATGAAATATTGGATAAAAGCCTCCAGACTCAGTAGACAAATTTATTGATTACAATCGAATAAATCAGACCTAACTAAAACAGTATAAGATTAAAAGCAAAAAGAAAAATATTACTAGATCTACACAAGGTGATGGATACAATGATCTACATAAAGCATAAACGTGATTAAAAAAGCAAAAAATCTTCACCAAGACGATACGACTTCGAAGAACAATACCGCTAAAGATAGAATCGATATATCTGATAGGCGACACTTGCGTCAATTGGATCGTTATGATAAGGATACAATACATGGGAGAAGTCTCAAGTCTACTTTCTAACGGATCAAACGCCATATGATTAGGATGTTCCAATCAACAATGACAGCAATTTTACGACTGGTTGTGCAGGATGCAAATTGATGCAAAGGAATTGCAATTTTGGAGTGTTTGTTGCTCATATGGCATTATTA
>CM002479.1:8563475-8619395 GCA_000325765.3 Leersia perrieri
TCTTAGATTTACTATATAAGTTAGAGGTGTGCGTCCATTGTAGGGAGACTCGACATTATGAATAAAAATTAGCTTCTAGCTACAGCCATGTGAGGGTCTCGCCACCCGTTCTTCCTATGATTTGGTGCAGTCACATAGAGAGGAACTGGGTGATCGTATCAAGATCGTTCTTGCTTTCTCATTGGGGAGAGAGGGTTCGATAGTTATCTTCCACATCATGTGGTTATACGAAGGCGAGATGAAAGGTGTGCAACGCTGGTTGCATGTTGTTCCTCCACTTTGTTGGCTACTTGGTGTATCTGGATCCTACGTCGAGAAGGTCGGGCAATCCTCCCGTATCACGTTATATCGGACGTAACCAACGAAGTACCAATCTTCGCCAATACAAGTGAGTCGAGGGAACTTAATTCTTCGCTAGAGATCGAACCTAACCAATGCAACCCAACTTGATAGCAAGATCCCGAAGTCGTCTTCTTACATGTGTTCGGATTTAGCCGATATAGCCACAGCAAACGAAGCTAGACACACCACCAACACCGGTAGTCGCTACTCTCATCTCCGTTGGCGGCGGATTCATCTCCCACCACCGGTCACCATTGCGCCAGCGTCGCTGCTCCTGCCAACACCGGCCACCTTTGTGGCGCCTACCACCACTGGTCCAAATGCCACTAGTTGCCAGAGAGGGATATAGTTGCAAGAAAGAGAAAGAGTGAGGAGAGTTGTGAGAGAGAGTGGTGAGCGTGTCGGCCTTATACTCTTGCCCAACGGTTGGCTCACTCAGTTGGTGTGGGGCCTAATTGTTAGTACCGGTTTTACAAAAAGTGGGCACTATGTGTATCATCATCCGTGGTCAGTTATATTAACTGGGATTGATAACATTAGTATGGATTTATTTAAAAAAACAACCATTAATGTGTGTCATCATCTGTCCTGGTTATTTATATAATTATATTATCGGGGCTGATAATAATAGTTCAGGTTTTTATAGTAGAATACAAGTGTCACAGCCCTAGATCTATGCACAGGTATTTAGAAAAGGTTATCCATGTGCATATGTTGCATACTTAAATTTTTGCATCATTTTTGTATATGTGTGAATTTTGACCTAATTTAAACTCTAATCGGCAAATTTAATGCAACCTCAAGTAGTGCAACACAATTTACAGATGTATACACATATAATATTTTATGAAAATAATAATTTATTTGTCATCACCAAATATAAATTTTGTGTAATTTTATTTCACTGCTTGGAGCTTCTAAAAATTCAATCTAACTTTCAGCATAGCCAATTTCACCTTTTCACCAGAATTAAACCACTTTGAATTTTTGAGTGAAACTTTGAAACATTGAACCGAGACACTCACACCTGTCACCACACCAAATTTTGTAATTTGTCAGCAAGTTTTACTTGGTGAAACCGGTTTAACAAAAAAAGGGGAAGAAAATAAATCATGAAAATGCTAGAAATCGCAAAAACGAATCTATACTCCGTTTTTCACCCACCTCCCTCACCCTTATCGGAAACCCCGAATTGGGCCCACTGGCCAGTGCCCTAGGCTTCCTTCATCTCAAGTAGCAAAGATTTTTATACCTTTTGTGCTGGAAGTCCACTGCTCTTATTTTCCTCTATTTGATTCGACTCCAAACCCCCAGGCCGATTCCTCTCCATGTTCTCACCACAACAGAACAACGAAAACAAGAGAAGAGAACCCCTGTATGCCATTTTTGCCATTTCCGATGCCGCCGGCCGCATAGAAGACAACGCCGTCGCCGGTATTCTGGTCGTCGCCGTTGCCTCCTCTTCTCTGTAATCGCCTCATCAAGCCATAGCTCCTCACCCATGTTCGCGCTCTCTCGTGCAGTGGATCGTCAGGGAACACGGTGCGTCCGCCGCCACGCCGCCATCGTCGCCGCACTGCCACGAGATCATTCCACCACCGCGGTCACTGTAGGCCATCGCAGCCGGAGCCACTTCGCCATCATCATCGCCTCGTCCTCCTCTGTTGACAGTCCTAAGCAACACCTCCATCCATGCAGCACCGAGCAAGATCGACATCGGCCTTCGGCTCCACCAACACCGACCGTCATTGTGCAAATCCTCTTACTCCGGTGAGCTTCACCACCTCTCCTGGTGCCTACACCATCGCATGACCTCCGTCTAATGATCCCAAGCCTCGCTGTTGAACTTTGTTGGCCAGGGAGAGCTGCCCGCATGCGATGTCGCCGTTCTGTACCACCGACGAAGGACATCGCTGTCGCCAAACCTTTTTGTTGATCACCGGACTTGAAGACCACCTATGTGACAATCCTAGCTACCCCTGGATGCGATTTCGCACAATGTTCGCGCCCTCCCGTGTGCGAATTGTTGTATGCACCGTTGACCTGAGTCACCCCTCCGCCTCTTGCCATCGCCAGAGCTACTCCAGAGATCATTATGGACAGTGCGACCACCGTCGTGTGTGCCATGCTCTCCTCTTAATTTCGTCTTTTTGCTCCGACAGCCGACGCCCCGTCATTCGCCGTCACCACTGGCAAGAGCACCAGCAGCCGTCTCTGCCTCGCGTGCGCCCCTCCGCTGGGTCACTGACAGGTTGACCCAGGCAGGTGGAACAGAATTAAAAGGAAAAAGAAAGTAGGACATAGTTTCTGGAATAATTCTACAACTAGAAATTTGAGTAAACTTTGAAAATCCATAACTAATTCATATGAACTTCAAATCCAGTGAACCAAATTTCTATAAATTCATAAAATTGTGATCCTTCATGTTGTGGGATAAAAAAGTGCCATCTTCTGTACTGGAAACATACTTAAAAATTCAAATATCTTTAGTTGTGCAATTAATTGCCTAGGACTTGCAAAATTCATAACAAATTATTGAAATCAGCTAAAATTATGGTAATTTTGACCGTCAATTTTGCATATGCTAGGTATAACTGCCATGGGAACCGCCCTCGTATCCACAATTGCCATAAGGACCCACCTGTTAGTGCCTCGGAGAAAAGAGAAGTCGGCGAGAGGCCAGCCTGGTTCAGTCGAACCAGGGGCTCGGCCGAACCACGGCTGCGTCGCCTCACTGTCTCCTTGCATGTGGACGTCTAGGATGAGCTGCTGATGACAGTTATCAGGGGCAGAGTGAACATTTCGCACAAGAAATAACCATCATTGAGGCCTTTTTAAGAAAGGGCACTCTCTCCACGCCATCATACACTCAAGCAAGGATCAAAGTTTCTCTCCAAAATTAGTATTAGTATAGTGCTAGTGGAATAGAAATAGAATTGTTTCTTTAGTTCTTGGAGTCTTCGGAAGTTCTCGGTACAGTTTTCATAGGTTCTCCTTCTTCTTTTGTAGGACTTATATTATCAATACAATATTCTTCTCTAGACAATTTCGGTACTTTATTCCAATCATATCATATGAGCACCGGCCTTATATTATTCATGATTAGCAATAACTGTGTAGCCAGCTTACCTGGGATTTGCATTGGTGCGCGTATAATATCCGAGTACTCGGGTGTTCTATACTGATTGCAAGGCTATAGAGTAATAAATAGTAATATAAGCGTGGTGCTTAGATTTTTGTTTATCATTATATGGTCTTATATACTACGTATTAAGAGAGGTGGGCCGCTGATGGTGACAGCTCAGTATGGGTATTCCTCCATGATAGTATATTCTACTACACAACTTTCTTGGTTCGGGTACTCCTCTGTATCCAATTCCGATTAGATGGCAATGACAGATTGTCGTAAGGAACTTGACAATCCGGGGTAGTCTACGAAGCATCAGGAGGGCATTGTAAAGGGATATGCTATATGGTTGTATACTAGTTAGAATATTGTAAGGTGTTGTATATTAGAAGTATAGGAATGGACTCTTTTCTTGTTCTATTGCCACTTAGCCATCTTTTGAAAATATATGAGAAAGCTAAATCTTATATTGTTTATCACTCTATCCATAAATAAATGACTATCTTACCCTGCTTAGACTATGACGTATACAAGTACATATAATTTATTAGCATAGTTCTCTTTTATAAATCTTCCCTCGGGATTAAATATGATACCTTGGAATACTTCCGGGTGAAATACTACAATGATATATCCATGCGCTTGTGGATTTCATTTTGTAACCATAATATACCATGATTATTTCTGGCGATATTGGTGGGAATTATATTTTCAGTGATGTCGTTAAGAAATACCAACATGGTGTCCATTGTAGGTGATGTGAGCACCTTTTGTGCTCATTTCCATGTTGAATTCAAATCATTATGCATGCTGTCGAGAAATTAAAATGATGCTAGCTACTCCTTTACTTAGATGTTTTACTTGTTATTTGGTTAATAAAATTGGCTTTGTGCAAATCATGAACTTAGATGGCCTAAGTTATGATATAACTTGCATACTCCTGTCTCCCCTTATGCATGTATAATTTTGGGTAAAACATGCAAGTACAATTCTGTACTTAACCCGATGCCTGCAATTTCATCGGAGGATATCGGCATTGAGATTTTTTTCCTATGTGGTCACTGCTCTTCCGAGGGTTGCAAGGGCAGTGAGTGACTTCTCTCTTTTGTAGTTTGGCTCTTGCTCAGTTGGTTTGTCCTAGTGGGGTAATGGCACCATCGGTTGTACCTTATTCTTATATGTACATTATTTGAGACTTCCGTTGCTGTTATGTGTGTATGTTGGGATCTCGGACCCCATAATATGTCTAGCATGTTGCTGTAATTTTATCCTTGTTATGCGCTTGTGATGATGTTCCAATTGTTAACGATGAAAGTGTTAGGCTAGTTGCATTCCAGGGACTAGCTAAGCATAAGTAATAGGTTTTGATTTCTTGAAATAACTGCGGATAGTTGTAACGCCCCCGAAAAACTATACAAGCCTGAGCTAGGGATGCTACTATAGAACTAACAAAAATCTTGCGAAAACAATAAAATTCTGGCAACTTATTTAAAACAAAAAAACATCATGGAAGCATCAATGTCAACATAGGGTTTTAAGTCCAAAAACAACAACAACACTAACATATATGAAACAACTGATAAAAAGTTTGATAGGCTACAAACTACGACACTAGTGTTTAATTAATTCATTAAGACATCATAACAGTTATTTTATGACCACATCATAAGAAATATAAACAAGTGAGCTTATTGTGTATATAGATGCAAGGCTACTCCCATCCCTTCATGCAAACTTGCTGCAACAGGCACCTGAAAAGATTGTAAGGGACTTGCGGTGGCGAGGCTGTGGGTCGCGGCTAGAGGTAGGCGGTGGGCGGCGGCGGCAGCTCAACTGGGCTGCATCGGCAGGAGGCACCGGTGAGGTCCAGTGGTTGCTCGGGGGGGGGGGGGCAAGCCGTGTGGGCTCGCATGGTTTTTCATTGAGAGCCATGGAGGAAATCTTAGAAATAGAAAAATTTTCACTGAAGAGGCAAATAGGTAACATCTTTGTACTGTTGTTAGTGTTGTCTCTACTAGCTAATTATTTTTAGGCAACAATTAGCTAATTTTGCATGTGTTTGTTGTGATTTGTAGGCCAAATCACATTGAGTTGGACTCAGTGGTTAGAGTCCAGTCATATTTCAGCTTGCCGGATGGAGGGCCAAAGACCTACCTCCAGGGTAAAACGTTGCCAACCCAACGGGTTGACATGCACAAGTTTGGTTTGCTAGAATTAGCTAATTTCATAGCTGAACATTATATGTGGTGTTCTAAGCAATACTTGACATTGTGGCGTTCTTTGGAAGATGATTCTGTTGAGATAAAGTCAGATGAGCACATGTTAGATTAGTTTCAGCTCAACCTAGAGAAGGGGATGGTATGCATTGATGCTCAAATAAATGATTTTGAGGGTCCATTGCAATTTTCACCCACAAAATGTAGGTGTTATCCTTTAGTGTGCAAGACAATATCGACAAGTGAGATGCCCACAAATAATATAGACACTAATGAGAGAACCAAAGGGGAAAAAGCTACAAAAAAGAGAGCCAACAAGATCAAAAAAAAGAGTTCATGTGATGAGGAGGAAGTAGGAGTTGATGAGGAGGGACAGGACTCTGACACCGAGTCACTTGTAGCACAGAGTGACAGTAGTTATGACACTAAATTGGCCGAATCATCTGATTCTGAATATGAGTCTGACATTTTTTTCTGTGACTTATCTGAGTCTGACATTGAGTTTAATCCTGATCAAAAAATAATTGATAAGGATGATGATGATGATGTACCTGTCTTTGCATATGATGTTCATGACCCTTGTATTGATGTTGGTGTGGTGTTCCCAAAAGTTAATTAATGCAAAGCATCAATTATTCATTATTGTGTCTTGAATAATCATACCATTGATACCATCAAGAAAGACAAGAAAAGATTTAGAGTTATATGCAAGAGTGCAGATCAGTTATTCACTCTTTTGATCCCTATTTATTTTTTATTGCATTTAGTTGAAGTATGGTTTGCTACTGAACTAATTCTTTTGTGAATTATTTGTTTGCAGGTCAAGACAAGTGGACCAAAGCACACTTGTGGTTCTTTCAATGTGTCTGGTGAAACAATGGCCTGATGGAGTTGTTGCAGGATGACCCCACATTAGGACCAAAGAAACTTCAGGAGGAGCTAAGGAAGAAGTACACGGTTGATGTCCCATATTTTAGGGCCTTTAGAAACAAAGAGAAAGCACTTGACATGATGAAAGGAAAGTGGGAAGATAGCTACAACCTACTCCCTATTTATCGAGATGAGCTTATGAAATCAGCGTCAGGCAGTGTAGTTCGGCTAGACACAAAAGAGAACAATAGTGATGTGTGTTTTAGGAGGTTCTTTGTAGCCCTCAAACCATGCATCGATGGATTTTTGCAAGGATGTAGGCCCAATATTGCTATGGACTCTACTCATTGGACTGCAAGATCTAGAGGGCAGTTGGCATTAGCTGTGGCGATAGATGGTTATAATTGGCTATTTCCTGTGGCTTATGGAGTTATTGAGACCGAGTCTAAGGAAAGTTGGACTTGGTTTGTTCATAACTTGAAGCAAGCTACCGGTACTCTCGAAGGTCAATTTTATTGTTTCATCTTTGATTATCCATTTGTGTACTATTGATGTGAGTCTAACAATATTTGTGATGTGTGTTATAGGTCTGGTCATTAGCACTGATGCAGGCAAAGGAAAAGAAGAGGCTGTGGATGATGTCTACATAGGAGTGGAACATAGGGAATGCATAAGACACTTGTGGAAGAACATGAAAAAGAAGTACCACGGTCCTCTTTTTGACCAAAATTTGTGGGCAGCTGCTAAAAGCTTCACGCTTGATAAGTACAACTACCACATGTGCAAGATAGAGGAGAAGTGTCCCGAAACCCTTCAATGGATGGATGACAACCATTAACAACAACCTCTCTAAATGTTTTTATAGTTGGGTGTCAAAAATAAAGGATAGATAGATTGTTGACATGCATGACACCATAAGACAAATGATCATCGAAAAGTTTGTGTCTCGAGCCAAGGTTGGAGATAAAATGGATGGAACGATAATCCCATCTATTACGAAGGCTCTAAATGCAAGAAGCAAGACCATTAAGGATCATGCGGTGTTGATATGTGGTCCAAGAGTTACTGAAGTGAATGTCATGAGTTAGGCCTACATCCAAGACTTGCCAAGGATGTCTCAGAGCAAGTCAAAAGAGAAAGCTCTCATCATCACAAATTGAAACAGAGGAGGGAATGTGAGTTGTTCATTGCTACTCATTTGCATTTATCCTAACTGATTTTCATTGTTTTGTCATTGTTGATTTATTTTTTTGGTGCTAGTGCAAGTGGAACTTCATTTGCCATGGGAGAAGGAGTACCACCAAGGGGAAGGGGAAGAGGCATGGGAAAGGGAAGGGAAAGGGCTGATGGTGGAGGTGAAGGTTCAAGTGGTGGTGGTGGTGGTACAGATGGTGGGGGGAGGGGAAGGGGAAGGGGAGGTAGAAGGGGAGGAAGACTAGCTCAATGGTTTGCTAGTTCACAAATATACTAGCTCCCTACTACTACTTTTGTTAGATTACAACTTATGTGATGTGTTTTGGACTTGTAATATTTGGAGTATGTTGGTTGTGATCTAGACTTGTAATATGTGGTATTATGATGGCTGCCATATGGACTTTGTGATGTATTTGAACTTGTAATAGGTGGAGTTTGTTGTAATAGGTGGAGTTTGATGGCTGTCATATGGTCTCCTAATATGATGTGTTTGGACTTGTAATATTTGGACTTTGATGGTTGTCATAAGTAATTCTTATATGTTGATGGCTTTTGTCACGCCCGGAATTTCTATCCAAAATTCCGCACGATTGGAGTTACCTCGTCCAGGAATCAGCCGAGACACTCAATAACAAATCAATATCAGAGTACAAGTCTTTATTGGCATTAACGGTACAAAATTTATTACAGAGGTAGATAGGACCTCTCAAGAAATAAAATCTAAGCAGCGGAAAAACTATCTAAGCTAAGCGCGGCTCCAGCTCAACTCCACAGGCACTCGACCAGGACTCCAGCCTAACCTTCCCAAACTCCAGCATCGACGAAGGACTCTTCCTCTGGTGGTGGGGAATTGCAAGGTGAGTATATGAAATACTCCGCAAATCACACAGCAAACAGGGAAATAATGCAATATGCAAGGGATAACCAAAGTATGGCATAATATGGATATAGCATAGCAGCATTAAATTTTAAGTATAAGAGATAATTAATGAAACATTGAATTTAATAACAATATTAAATCATCAACACGCAACCGAACCAGATTGCATGTGCCCAACCAATTCCGAAACCAGAGATAACAATTAACCAAGTCAACCTTAACTCCAACACCAGAAGTAACCAATTAACCAGGCCAACGATAACTCCAAACCTCGGAATTACCGAAACTACCAAATTAATTAACCAAGTTTTAATTATTAAGTGAGGTGAGACTAATCACGAAAAACATTGCTCCGCCCGCCCATAACCGCGGACACGGCTATTCGAATAGTTTTACTCTGATCAGAAGTGTACCAATTTAGCCTTAGGACACGCTCCCCGCAGGGATTGTGACATGACCCGCATAGCAATGGTCAACGACGCAACAACACCCACCAGTTACGAGTCTCCCAAAACCAGATCGACTCCCCTGGCTCCCCCCATGGGCTTATCTCCGCCATTTCACAGTTGGGTGCGCCACATTGCCTCCCACTACTACACGAACCAAGCAGTTGCCCACGCTGGCCTAAGGGTAGTACGGAAAGTGCTTCGCAACAGTAGCTCGCGAACCGGTCCTTAATTGTTGTGAGCACGACAAACCAACAACCATACCATGTGCTCACAACCCACCATTAGTCAAGTTTCAGTTGGCAAGTTATTAATTAACTAACCACGACCACAGCCGTGAACTATCATCATTTAACCATAATATAATCATAAGTAAAGTATTTAATAATCCCATAACTGAGCTAATGTTTCTAAGCATGGCTAAGCAAAGTCTAAATATTCTAGCTAAAACAATATAAAGTTCTAGCTAGTCAAATTATTAAACCCCGGTAAGAAGGCACATGGATACAGTAGGCTGTATATAGGATTACCACCCAATGACATTAAAAAAATAAATGCAATATTTGAAGTATAGCGGGAATTAATTGGATCAACATGCTTAAAGATGTTTAAGGACTGTGTGACTTGCCTTGCAAAGCGGGTTCGGGCTCTTCCTCGAAAAAGAACTCGTCCTCAGGAACGGTGGAAACTAAAGGCAAAGAACAAAACGACCAAAACAGCACATAAGAACACTACAAAAGCTCCAACTAACATTTTTATATGTAGATCTCGATTTTTAGAGAATTTTGCAATTTCAATCACCCGAATCGGAGTTCGGATGATTTTGTTATGAATTAAGCAAGTTTAGCTTATATAGAAAAGATTATGACGCAATAATTATTTATTTTTATATTTTAAAGGAGAGGATTATTGCATCATAAAGAAACGGACGGCCGAGATCGATTTCATTGAATCGGACGGCTCAGATTAAACCAAGTCAAACCTCGGTCAACAGATGCCACGCATGCATTGACTAGACTGCCACGTGAGCAAAGAAAAAGACATGGCGGACGAGGTGGCATGCCACGTCGTCGCCGGCGGTGAGGGCAAAAGAAAAGCGGCGGCGACGATCTACGACAGCAAAAGAGGATACCGGGAGAGAAGAGAGGACGGTGAGGCGGTTCTTACCACGGAGAAAACGACGACGAACGACGACGGGAGGTGGCCGGCGGCGAGGTTCAACGGCAAAAGACGGCGGCTTGCGGGGTCGGCAGAGTTCTGGCGGTCGGCGACGAAGACGGATGGCGGGACGGTGTTCTCCTCGGTCTTGCGAATACAACGGTGGTGGCGGCGACGAGAGACGACGACCGAGGCGACGGCAGCGGCTTGCCGAAGGTCTCCGGCGAGCGGCGGCGGTGGTGAGTGCACGGAGGCGGCGAACTAGAGCACGGGAGAGCGGCTCGGTTTGTGATGGAGAGGAGGGGACCTAGGGGGTACTATTTATAGCCCCGGGAGGGAGAGATCGGGCCCGGAACGGAGAAACTCGGCGCCGGAAAAAACTAGGTTTCGGAGCTTCGGATGGCTTTGGATAGAAGCAAAATCCTCGCGATTTACCGCGTAATTGAGCCCGAAACTTGAGGGGAAAGGTAGAGGAGGATTAGGGGAATAAATCCCCTCAAAATCCCCGCGGGATTTGGGCCAAAAACGACCGGATTTGGAGGGATTTTGGGCGCCTGTTCTTGGAGAAGAAGATGGTTGGAGGTTGAAGAAACACCTGACAAGCGGGCCCCACTGGATGCTGTGCGCGCGGGAGAGAGGACCCGAAGCAGACTTCGGGCAGCGCGCGCCCACGGCTGGGCCGGCCTGCTCGCTCGCGCGGGGACCAAATGCAGACTTCGGGCAGCGCTGCTCGCTCACGGGCCGCTCGGCCTGCTCTCGCGCGCGCGGGGAGAGGACTTCGGTGGCTCGGTCGGGGCCTGTGCGCACGCGGGCTGCGGCCTGCTGCTCTGCTGCGCTCGCGGCTGGGCCGTCGGCCTGGTGCAGCCCGTGGGAGAGAAGAGAGAAGGGAGGGAGGGAGCAGGCTGGAGGGGAAGGGAAAGAGAGAGAGGGAATGGGCCGCGGGGATTCGGCCCGGGAAAGAGAGGAAAAGAAAAGGAAAACACTTTTGCATTTAAAGTAATTGATGAAATGCTCTTTCGTTTATTAAAAAATACTTCTAAGGCTCAAATAAATCTCAGAAAAATCCAGTAAATACTTGAGACACCAAAGTATTTAATAAAATTTTATCTTGCCCACCTTCAAGTTGAAACTTTTCCATAAATTTTAACCTAGCCTTCTTTAGCATTCTAAACTTATTCTAGAAAATACATTAAACAAATAATTTATTAATTAATTATTTTTTTCCTGGGTCGTGACAGCTTTCATATGTGGAGTTTGATGAGTTATTATATTGTGATGATTGTCATATGTGCAGTTTAATAGCTGCCATAGTTTAATATTTGTGATGGTTGTGAAGTTTACACATGTTATACTTTGTGATGCTTTTGTTATGAAAATGTGGCAAGACTTCTACCAAAATGTTGTCAAAATTTGAATAAATTCTATGAAATTGCTGCCAAAATTTTGAATTTTTATCATGCAAAAATTTATATTTATTATAACTGTCTAAATCAGAAATTGATACATACAAAATGAGGGCAAAATCAAAATTATTGACAAAAATAGGGGCAACTATGAAAGAACAAGTGAGGGTGTATAAATATCCTTTTGCTGACTACTTAACACCGTTAACTCTTCCATCCAAAATAAGGGTAAACTGCTAACTCATTTTAAAAAAGTGATGGTAAAAACGAAAACCCTAAAAAGTGAGGGTAAAATCAATATTAGACATTGAAGTAGGGGTGGAAACGAAATTGCACCTAATAACTAAGTTAAATCTTCACTTAAAAGTAAGGCTTACAATTTGCTTATAATTCCAGACAACAAATAGTAAAAACTCAATATCTCAAGGTTTACTCATCCTCACCATCTATACTTTACCAGTATGGAAAGACAAAAACAAAACCTACAACTTTATTTTTACGAAAACCATCTAATTCAGTTGGTTAGTCCCTCTAAAATTAGTTCAGTCTACTATTGTCCAGATTTCGTCAGAAATTATACACGTGACTTGAAACTAAGATTTCTCCCAAAGCATCCAATAAAAACATATGAAAATTGGCTGAAAGCTAGATTACATCATTATCTACAACTTTCTGAAATACACCATAGCCTTATCACGCCTCTAACATGAAGAAAAGTTCTTCCCTGGGCAAACATGACATTTTGAAAGAAACTGCAACTAGTGATTCACTTAAGTGACACATCACATCTTATCTCCTTTGATTCCCCTGCTCTATGTCATCCAAGAAACACAACATAACAGAGGGGATCAACATATGGCTCACCTAGGGTTTCCTTTTGGAAGAGCAAGTGTGGCGGCGATAGGCAAAACTCCGATTAAACCCATCATCTTACTCCTCTTTTCTCCTCGTTTTGTTTTCATCTTTGCTTCTTAAATCTGCCTATGGTGTAGGAGATCCATGGATGGGAGAGATGTTCTAGAGAAGAGGAAGAACAAAGTACGTACAAGAGAAGAGAGGGGGGTCGGCGGCGGCATGAGAGAGAGTTGGGGTTCGGCCCCCTCTTCTCCAAGAAATAGGAGGAAGCATGCTAGTGGGCTGCACTATTGGGCCTTGGCTCATTTTGACATTAGGCTTGTGCCAAACAGTCCACCATAATATTTTTTATAATTTTGGGTATTACAATAGCGCTTTGGTTAGAGTCCAGGGAATCGTTTCTAGTCGCCGCCTTCGTGTGGTTTGATGGGCATATGACGGAATGGACTGGCAAGCTATCTTATGGTTATCTCTTACACTCACTACTTGGCATTCCGGTTATTATAGCAGAAGGTGTCAGCCATGATCATAGACACATTAAAGGTGTACCCCTTTAGTCCCGAATGGGCTGTCCCGGTTGGAAAACTGGCACTAAAGGGTTTCCCACCTAGACTAAAGCCCATCTCTTCACTAATGGACGAGTGGTTATTTATGCATATATGAATCCCAATCCTCTATGTATATGGTGGTATAATACTCGGGTTGTCTACCAGAAGTTTTTTATATGGATTTCTTTCGCGGTGTCAGAATATTTTGGTGGTATAACCATGACATATGGCGGTATTGTTATCTGTGTTTCTGTGGTATTGTCTGTACTTTGATCAAAGTATCAGCACAAAACTGCTTATGTATGATCTTTTTCCATAACCCGCGGGGCTACGTCGGCGTGGATCCTGGCGTATTTTAGTTTATCTACTATATAACCCGCGGGGCTATATCAGGGAACTTTATTTAGATCAAATTAAAGCGTGCATATATAATTGTCAGGAAAAATTACGCCCAAAGAAACTGACTGAAGTGGTATTTTGTTGAGATCGCTTAACTTGCAAACAACTACTACAGGAGTTATTCCTACCTCAATTTTGCTATTGAATTAAGTGACAAATTGCTAACGCAGTAACGCCACCTGTACGTATGAAATGCCAAGCTGCTAATTCTCCAACATGTACAAGATGAGTTAATTCTCCATCCTGTACCGGATGTCGGTCGGTCTCTATCAGACTATCACCGCTTCCAGCCGCTAGCTGCAGGCTGCAGCAACACAGTTGATTAGTAACTAAACCATTATGTAGTACAATTGTCCTGACACGACTAGACATAAAACTTTTGATAATGTTATCGTGGCGTTTCACGTGTCGCCTCCCCAATGCAGCAACAACAACACCACTATTAATTCCAGCACCTGCCCCCGCTGCCAACACACAAACGCGCGTAACACTACTTGTCTACTGCAAATCCACAGCAAAGGCAGAGCAAGCAACGCGCGCGCCTGAGCCAGTATCTCGAGAGTGCTCGATCGACCATGGCGGCCACGCCGTCGCCGCTGCCGAGATGGGCCCCAACGCCGAGCCCGTCTCTCCCGCTCTGGCGCCGCTGGGCCGGCGCCGCCACGCCGGACGCCCGATTGGCAACCGGCGGCGACAGCGGTACCGGATGGTCGTCGTCGTCGTCATTACTCGCCGCCATGTTCCCGTGGACAAGGAGACGTGTCGAAGACAGACCGGCGCCGTTCGACGTCGGGGTGGAAGTGCTGCCAGTGGCGCGGGCGGCGGCGGGCAACGTCAACGCAAGCGACAACCCCGGGGTGTTCCTGACGTGGGAGGACGTGTGTGTGACGGTGCCAGGCCGGACGAGGGGCTCGCCACCGGCGAGGATTCTGGACGGGATCAGCGGCCACGCCCGCCCGGGGGAGGTGCTGGCGATCATGGGGCCGTCGGGGTGCGGCAAGACCACGCTTCTTGACACGCTCGCAGGTTTGTTATCAAGTCGATCATTGTGAGCTGGCTCATCTCATCACTGTTGTTACACGTGCTTGCTGTGAATACCGTGAATTAAAGTGGCATAAGTAGTTGAAGACACTATAACGCAATTATTTTATTTCAGAAACTCAGTTATTTTCTAGGGACAATCGATGGGAAGGTTAGTTAAGAGCAAGGTTAATAATATAGCTCATTTGTTTACTATATAAGTCTATCTAAAATAGTATTAAAGTCAACATATATAGTAGATAAACTATAAGGTTGGCTGTAATTTATCTCTCCCTCTATACATTTAATCCACTTTTTTTTTTCTTTGTCTCTCGTCTTCACTTAGACATATAGTCAGCTTATAACTTATTATTATACTTGCTTTAATTTGTCTTGGGTTCCTTTTTCCAAACGGTAATTTTCTTGGATTCTTTTTGTTGCAATTATGGAATACGCCCGGTTTAGTAGCCACCTTCCGATGCGGTGAAATAGGAGTTATAAAAATTATGGTGTCACTATTTTCGTTGATCATGGGTTTCTGCGGCTACGGTTGTGGCTGTATCTATTGTGCGCGTAGGGTGGCTATTGCTTTTGCTGCTGCTGCGTAACCGCAGCAATTGCTACGGATCATGGCCCATACCCATCATTTCTATAGAATTTTGGGAAATAAAAATAAGTATGATTCCCTCCCAGTGTCGTGAAGTTCTATAAGTCGTTTTCATATTTTTGTTTTTGTCTTCCAAATCATTTCTTTAGAGTTTCATTTGTCTCTAGATAGGGCCTTGTCGTACTCCCACGATTCGACAGGTTACGTATCGATGCACGGAAGCTCGATAGAATGCTAGTTTTATAATTTCAGTTAGCAGAGTTTTATTTCATAATTTTCTAATCAAATTATATTATTTCTAAAAAAATTCCACATAACACCATCATCATGCTCATATCATGTATATGCCCCTGGCATATGCTCGAACAGGCCGAAACTAGTGGTGGTGATCGTTTTAAGTGATGCCATGCGGATCATCCAATTGAGTTGCAAGCTCTTGACACTGTAGCTTGGCATCACTTTGTCGCCATGCTACCATGGCAACAATATACTTCTAATCAAAGTTAATTATTTTTTTCCTATACAAACCGAGGTACTCATTTGTTCGTACTTCCTCCGGTTTCATAATACTGGACGTTTTCGACTGTACTAAAGTCAAACTTTTTAAATTTTAAATACAAATAACTTTTAAAATATTTATTTTAAAAACATAAAAATCATTTGTATAGATTAATCTTAAAAAGTACTTCAACCAAATCATATATTTATTAGTATTTCTACATGTATTATAATAGAAAAATATAGTCAAAGTTGTTTTTGAAGACCATGTTCTTGTCCAAAGCGTCTAGTTTTTTCAACCTGGAGGGAGTATAAATATAAATATAAGTATGTTAGGTTATGTATTTAGACAAAACTCATTTAGGTGTGCACGTGTACATATGCTAATTTTTAAGAACATAGAAATCGACTACCTACCGGTACAATATATGGACATAAGTTACACATGGATATTTTTCTCTAGAGATGCACCAAGATATAAGATATAGTCAAAAACCTAAATAAATTAAAATGTACAAAATGTTCGTATGCAAATCATTCATGCACCATCATTATTTGAATCCGGTAGGAGATATATATCTTTGCCTATTATAAAAAGGAGAGATGGCTCCTTTCATCTTGGTACGTATATATATGCAAGACATGATCAAAAGTGACGACATCAATGTTCATTACGTGTAAACACTACTCTAACCGTAGTGTTTATTTTGTTAATCACTATGCCCTAATGAGACAACTTCAACCGCGGGGAGAGTCTTTGTTTAGGTACACGTAAACCTACCAATTAATACAAGACTCTCAACATTTGTGTTCCGCAGCTCGTTTTGGGACGGAGGGAGTAAATATAGAAGTAGTTGTACAGCGCTGTACACGTGTTTAGGCTGAATTAATTTGTTTCGAATATTTTTTTGCACTGTTCAACTTCATAAAAAGTCTATGTAGATTCTAAGCTTATTAAGTTCGAATAGTGATGTGTATTTAACACGAGAACCTGCAAACCAAACAAAAGTGCATGATTTAATTACGATTGATTTAAGGTACCTTAAGAAGATTCGCTGTCTAAATACTATGTCATAGGGGACCCCCACCCACGATCTGTTTTAACCGTGGGACTGTGGCAGTAAACACAAAATTTATCTGCTAAGGTGGTGAAATGCTTGGTTGAAATCACTTAATTAGGTTAAGGTGATTAGTTACAAATCCTAAATCAGAGGATGGCCAGGCCCTTACTCGACTTTCTGCTACGTGGTGAATTTATTAAAATGGTGCAGTTGAGTCTTTAGCCAGGTTCCATCACATTTATTTCCTGGTGCAGTCCGTTTTCCTGAATTGAGTTAATATTCGGATAGTACATATCACGCAGTCGTCTGGGATCCTGTCCAATAATTTAAATAGGGTTCTCTTACAGTACCCAATACTACCACACCATTAACTTTAAATTTTAAATTTACGATATTTAATTTTATGTTATAACGAGGTCACACAATTAGGACCGTCCTTTCTATACAAATGTTCTATACTATTACGTATTACAGGTGTATTCTACCATATACTAACCACTAGTATAGTTTAATCTTAACCATTCATTCACTATTATAATTATAATTGACTAGTACCTAAAAAAGCCCTTAAAATAATAATCAAGAAGTGCTTAGACTTTATGTGTCGTCTGATGTCGTCTGAAGAAATGCTTACACTTTGTGTGCCGTCCCAAAAATCTTTTCCTTTTAGATGCTACTGTGTATCCAGCATGGTCTAATCAAATAATTTCGTTTGATCGAATCAAATTAATTGGCCACGTTGGGCTAGGAATATTCTTGCATATTGCCGAATACCAGTAGTATTTAGTACTAAATTCCAATCCCAACAAATCGATCACATCATGCAGAGATGATTATTCTAACCGAAGTCAAGTTGGATGGTGCCATGAACAGCACAATTATCTGGATGGCAAATTGATTGCGTAAGTTACTGGTAGTATCTATATATCAATTCTAAAAATCTGATACTTGACCCAACTCTTCTTTCTCATCATATCTTGAGTGTTTTGTGGAAGCCAAGATTTAATTAATTAGTATTCTTCTATTCTTTCGTTAAATATTTTTCCATGTCACAACAAATCCTACAAATTTAAATCTATAGTCTAAATGGAGAATTGACCAATAGTATCTATTTGAAAATTATTTTTATGACATAAATTTGGTATTGTTAGATTCATATAACACTGCACTTCATGGTTATGTTTTCCCATAACATTATAGAGAAATGATCCATCAAAACATTAACCTAACACAACGAAATAGACCCCAATCAAGATTGGATATAGGTTCTTGGTTTCATAAACCGGAACGAAATAAAATGGCAACCCTTGATTAGTGTGTTGTTGCTACAACTGTCGATAATAATGCACGACGTACGTATCTTGTCCTCAGCAATTTTGGGTTGCCATCGAATCGGAGTATTAATTGGAGACGTTGATTTGATGTTTAATTGGACGGCACTGCTGCCCGAGATGGGCGTGGCACTGTTGCCGTCTCGATCGATCATGCCTTATACATTCTCTATATACTTGATTGGTTTAGTTTTGATATTTGTCCATGGTCGTCGCCTGCACTTACATGAAAATAATTATGGGTGGCCCTACTAATTAATTAGCATGACATAGCTATCTATATTGTTATGCTTTCATTAAATTAGAGGGAAATTAAGCTAGCAAGTGGCATATATAATAACGATATTCAAAGGAACCGAATGGCATATATATGAGTATCAAACTATATGTAGAAGTGCAATGTGAAATCATAATTTCATGACTTCACACCCATCCAAATTGAACCATGCTGCTCACAACTGCATACATACGGGTTTGTTTTCAATTAAATTTTGGTGAATTTTATTATCTCCATCTCATGAGAGGGAGAACACACTCTTTGGTGAGTTTTATTATATCTCCATCTCATGAGAGATTTATTATATCTCCATCTCCATCTCCATCTCACAGCTACAGTGTGCGTCATGTGCTTGATGCTAATGTGTATGTTCATCTTTCTTGTAATAAGGAAGTTCACAAAATTTTAGTATGAACAAGGATATCCGCGGGAAAGAGAAAAACCATGGACATGAACAAGATTTTCGAAACAAATGGAGTACACCATTTGAAGATTTTTCTAATAGTCAAGGATAATAAATAGCCATCATTGTCGAATAAATTAATCAGCAGTCTGATATGTTGATCTTACGTATGTTGGGTGGCAATCAAGCAATTAGTTTGTCGTTACACTAACATTGTACTGATTTAATAATTTAACTTCTTGCACAATGAGATCATACATTTAGGACCGTCTTTTCTATATAAATGCTCTATACTATTGCATACTACAGGTGTATACTATCATATACTGATGACCTGTATAACTTAATCTCGACCGTTCATTCACTAGTATATACTAGTATTGGGTACCGTAAAGAAGTCCTATAAATTTTAGAATAAAATCCATTTTGAGCCCTTAATTATATTTTCTCAATGTCCTTTTTTCACCTTAAAAATAAAAAACTGGTTATTTCTCGCTTTTTAACTTTTGAACCAATTCATGACACACTAAACATAATATATTTTAAGGTGATTTTAATCGATATGTGTGGGTGCTTTACTTCTAAAATTAGCAAATTTAGGAAAGAAGTCCTATAAATTTTAGGATATTTTATTGTCAAAAGTACTTTAAGCATAACTTATTATTTTTTTATATTTACTTAAATTTTTTTAATAATACGAATGGTCAAATATTGTAAGCAATAAATTCAAAACCCCTATAATATGAAGCTGATGAAGTACTATTGAACTGTAGGATATTTGCACGTGGTGATTAGTTTAGAAGAGATAAAAGAACATTTTTGAGCTATTATTTCGTCTGATGCAGAACGCCGCCAAACGTACCATTTTCTTCAGCTAATACATTTTTTTAGGCCCCTTAAAAATATACATTTTTTAGGCTGGTACTAGATGGATGGCAGACATTATAAATCCTATATTGTTCATGCAAAAATGTTTAGTTAATATGTACATCTCATTTTGCACTGCAGGAAGATTAGGACCAGAAATGAGTCAAACTGGCGTGATTTTAATCAATGGCCGGCAGGAAGAGCTTGCGTTCGGAACGTCAGTAAGAAAGCAATCTCAGCTGTATCGCTGCTTTTTACGTACTTAGTTCTAATTGTTCACCGGTGTTGTATGGCTGCACTCCCTGAGTAAGCTTTACAAGAGGTGACGTCTGTCCGGGCCATCTGTGCTCTTTATTTCAATGTACTCCGTACGTAGGACGGTAGGAGTATAAATTATAATGTCAGAACGATCAGCTTGTGTGCAGAAAAGTACTGTATACTAAAACTAGTTTTGTAGGCGTACGTGACACAAGACAACGTGCTGATGTCGACGCTGTCGGTGAGGGAGGCCGTCTACTACTCGGCTCACCTGCAGCTGCCGGACACGATGCCGGCGGCGGAGAAGCGCGCCCACGCGGAGCGCGTGATTCGCGAGATGGGGCTCGTGGACGCCATCGACACGCGCATTGGCGGCCGTATGACCAAGGGCATCAGCGGCGGGCAGCGGAAGCGAATGAGCATCTGCGTGGAGATGCTGACGCGGCCGCGGCTGCTCTTCCTCGACGAGCCCACCAGCGGCCTCGACAGCGCCGCTTCCTACCACGTCATGAGCCACATCGCCAGGGTCGCCGCTCGGGAGGGGATGACCGTCATCGCCGCCGTGCACCAGCCCAGCGGCGACGTCTTTGACCTCTTCCATCGCCTCTGCCTGCTCGCCTATGGGAGGACGATTTTCTTTGGGCCGGCTTCTGATGCTACCGAGGTACCCTACAATTAATTAAGTCTCTTCTCTATTTGAATTCATTAATTCTTGTGCAATTCATTTTCTCCTTCGATTGCTCTCGTGGCTCTTGTCAGTTGGATTTCACACGTGTAACATGATTTTGGTGTTTACTCTGTATTTTCATTTAAAGGCAAAAGATTGTCCTACTTAATGGACCTTGTAACTACAAATGTGTACTCATCTATTTCAGTTTTTTACGCAAAGTGGTTTTCCCTGCCCACAACTGAGGAACCCATCCGACCATTTTCTAAGAACAATCAACAAAGACTTTGATGAGGTTTGTGTTTTATTGATATTTTACCAACAATTTTATAGTAATATTTTTTTTAACAAGGCAATCTGTAACGATATTTACATAGTATTACAATGTATGTAGGAAACTGTGGAAAGCTCCAAGGCTAAGAGAAAAACAGCAGCTGAAGCAACAGAAATTTTAACAAATGTATACCAGTCCTCCACTTATTCAGAGAAAACATCAAATGAGATTGCTGAGATGAAAGGGATGGTAAGCTATGACCGTAAGTTTAGCTTTCATTAAGATAAAACATGGTTTTAGTGGTCGCAGCAAAGTACTCCGTGTGGTAAGCAGTATATAAAGGTCAAAATTTTCCCCGAATAAAGTTAATGCCGTCATATATTTAAATACAGAAGGCGTAGCTGCTACTTGCTTGCTCTTCTCATGTTTACTATGGTGCTTCATGGTCTCATGGATGTTTTCTATTGTATCATGTGGTACAGGGCGGAGCTCCATTCAAAAGGAAAGAACAAGCCAGCTTCTGCTCTAAGCTCATTGTGCTAACCAGAAGATCCTTCTTAAATATGCACAGGGACATAGGCTACTACTGGATGCGTTTGGCCATATATATGGGCATTGGCATTTGCATTGGCACCATCTTCTACCAAGTTGGCTACAGTTATAGTTCTATCCAGGTGACTTGAGTAACAAATATTCAATTTTAGAAATATGATTCACCTTGGACATCATAAGCAGTATTTTTTCATATACTTGTTTCACTGATATACTTCCTTAATTGTTTCAGACCAGATGTGAAGTGATAATGTATACAACAGCACTTCTAACTTTCATGGCAATTGGAGGATTCCCTTCGTTCATAGAGGACATAAAGGTTGATTTCTCCTCTGGTGTAAACTGACCTTTTCTGCAACATTGTTTCCATTTAGAAATTAATTCTGCTGTGAAATGATTTTCTGGAATAAAGTAACTACGTCCACTATTACCCGTTCAAAATCCCATTAATTATTTTCTCTTGACCCATAGTCTCACTTTTAACATAACATTAAATGTTTGCCTTCCCGTGCTAATAAAAACAAAACAGTACAATATTTACCACATAGAGTAAGTCAGCCTGATATGAATGTTTATCTTCTTTGTCCTAATAGTTGAACTGTTATAGCACATGAAACTTTTTTACCACATTTTTTTGGGAATTCAGGTATTCAGAAGGGAGAGACTGAGCGGCCATTATGGCGTCGCAGAATTTGTGATCTCAAACACCCTCTCAGCCACGCCTTACCTCGCTTTCATCGCCGTGATCCCTGGAGCGATGTTGTACTACCTCACAGGGCTGACTCGAGGGGCAGAGCACTTTGCTTACTTTGTTGTCACGATCTGCATGTGCACGCTGCTGGTAGAGAGCATGATGATGGTCATTGCCGTTGTCGTCCCAGACTTCCTCATGGGTATCATCGTTGGAGCTGGGTTACAGGGTGTGATGATGCTCAACGGAGGCTTTTTCCGCCTCCCCAATGAACTCCCAAAGCCAGTGTGGAAGTACCCTTGCTACTACATCTCCTTCCATAAGTATGCTGTGCAGGGGTTTTACAAGAATGAGTTCTTAGGGCTGTCATTCCCAAGTGATCAGCTCATTGAGGCCAATGCCACTATCAGTGGTCTTCAAGTTCTCAAGCAGAAGCTGCAAGTGGAGATGGGTTACTCAAAGTGGGTAAACCTTGCTATTCTGTTTGGGATGATGGTGATATACAGGATGATGTTCTTTATAATTGTCAAGGTTGCAGAGGAACTTAGGCCAAAACTGAGAGGGTGGAGATGTAGACGGTCCAAATAACGGTCTTCTCTATTGAAACAGGTGGCGAACGGATGGTAAACCCCCAATAAAAGATTGTGCTTACATAAATCTATACAATGCAACAATTGATGTATGGAATTTCCCACAGAACAATTGTGAACTATTGAATTTATGCTTCCAAATTGTTAACAAGTATATACGAAAAATGTCTTTCCCACAAAACTAAATTGTACAAATGTTACCATATGACAGAAATCAACGAAGACTTATGATGTGTGGAGGGCGGCCTAATTTTTCGGTGAGTTGAGATAACTACGATTTGAGAAAAGAAGTTGTCGACCCGACTACAGCCGTACAAAGACGTTGTTATGTTGTGCTTTAACGATCACTACACCTCTCCTATAATTATTGAAATTGCCAGTGCAGATAAACCCTACTCCTGCAAGCAATCGACAACAAGCAAGAACAAGATAAAAGCAATCTAAATTGCAAATAAGACTTAAAGCTCACAATAAATTGATACACGACAATGTGGGGGTTCCAAGCAAGTAATCAGGAGCTCTAGCCGAGAACGTAATTATAAGTGAAGTAGCATTGGCTAAATTTTTAATTAATCAAAACTCAATTATCCCGCAACGAGTACCTAGTTATTTAAGGAGAGGATGAGGCCATAGGGGCGTCTTTCCCCTGTTTAGGGCGCAGCTCCCCTTGGGCTCCACTTGGGTCGGGGTCCAATATGAAATTACAGGCTCATAGGCTCGTTATAGACAATACGATCCCTTGTTTCTTCAACTCCTGATGACTCAGATGGAATTTAGCAATGAGGCTGGATAAATTGGAAGGACAACTCCAAAGTCCTCCCATCAAATACTCATGGGCAATAAACGGAGCTCATATGAAGAATTCACAACCATCTGAAGTCAGTGCTGCATCGAGTGCCTGAATTGGATTCCAAAACGCAACGGCATTCGTCTTCTCCATCTTTGCATGCACCATGGGTGACGTTTCTATCTTTCATATAATGGTCCAACTATGTTTTGCACAACTGAGCAAACAAATGTATATATTTTCATCGTTAGGTAACTTAATATTCTTAATTCTCTTAAATTGGACCTTATTACGAAAAGTTCACCTGGGAGTATATAATATAGTGAATGTTTGTATCCATGGTCATCACATCACATCATCCTCCCCTTCTTCCCGGAAAACTGTCCTCAGTTTATTATGGGTAGCTCATAATGTAGTATACAAATTGGTGCATTTGCAAAAGCTATTGACGGTCATTATCAACCAGTTTCGACCGCCATTATAACTAAAATAAAGAGGAATTAGCTATGCTTGCAATGCATATTTATTTTAGAATAATTTATTTCCAATTGTACATGCAAAATATTCGTTTGTAGAGAAAGCTTAATAAAATGGAGAATAAATAGAGAAAACCTCAATCTCAAACAAGCTTAAGGATAGAGGGCCCACAAGTCAGGTGAAACCGACATTGTAACCGCCCTCGTATCCACAACTGCGAAAGGGACCCACCTGTCAGCACCTCAGAGGAGAAGGAGGTCAGGTTGGTGGCCGCCCTAGTTTGGCCGAACCAGGGCTTCGGCCGAATGAGCCTGGCACCGCCTCACTGCCTCCTTACACGTGAACATCCAAGATGAACTGTTGATGGCGGTTACCAGGGACATGGTGGTTATTTTCTATCACAAGTAACCGCCATGAAGGCCTAATTAAGGAGGAGCAATCTCTCCACTCCAATAGACACTCAAAGCAAGGGTCAAAGCTTCTCTACAAAGTTGGTATTAGAATATTGCTAGTGGAGTAGAATTAGAATAGTTCCCTAGTCCGCGGAGTCTTCGGAAGAGTTTGGTAAAGTTCTTATATCTTTTCCTTCTTCCTTTGTAAGACCTACATTATCAATATAATATTCTTCTTTATATAACTTTGGCACTTTATTCCAATCATATCATATGAGTACCGACCTTTGCTTATTCATGTTTAGTAATAACTGTGTAGCTAACTTACCTAGGATTTATACTTGTGCGGGTATAATGTTTGAGTACTCGGGTGCAAGGCTATAGAGTAATAAATAGTAATATAATTGTGGTGCTTAGATTGTTGTTTATCATTATTTGGCCATATATACATTGGATGTGGGTGCGGGCCGCTGATGGTGACAGGTTAGTACGGGTGTGCCCCCTATAGTATACATCACCCCTACAATTTTGGGTGTGCCCCCATATATACTTTGGATGGCCGTGTCGGAATCCGGTTGGATGGCTATGACAAGTTGTCGTAAGGAACTCGGCAATCCGAGGTAGTCTTGCAAAGCATCAGGAGGGCATTGTAAGGGGGGTATGCTATATAAGTGTATACTAGTTAGAATATAGCAAGGTGTTGTATACTAGAAGTATAGGAATGGATTCTTTGATATTCTATTACCACTTAGCCATATTTAGGAATTACATGAGAAAGCTAAAGTCGTTTGTTGTGTGTCACTCTACCCATATGCTTAACTAACCCCTGCTTAAACCGTGACATATACATGTACATATAAATTATTAGCATAGTTCTCTCTTATAAATGTTCCCTCGGGATTAAATAAGATACCTTGGAATACTTCCGAGTGAAATGATACAATGGTGTATCCGTGCGCTTGCAGATTTAATTCTGTAGCCATAATATACCTTGTTTATTTTTGGCGTCATTGTCGGGGATTACATTTCTAGTGATGTCGTTAAGAAATATGAACAAAAGAATAGGGCAACATTTACCGAGTTTATTCCTCCCCTTCTTCAGAACCAACCGCGTCATTACACCAAAACAAAACAAACTGGAAGTAATATCAGTCGTCCTAATACTACTCTCTAGTTTAGATTTTATTGACACAATAACATTTGTTTGCATATCAGAACAAATGTAAACTTTATGCACCAAATAAAAACCTTTCTCATTATAGTCACCAAAAATATGAAGAATTGCATTGCTTGGACATGGTAAATCAGAATTAACAACTAGTTTCTCCTTCAAACAATATAGCTCACAAAAGTCATTAACCCGAATATAGCCCAAAGTATATAAACAAGATTGCAATTGAAGTTCATCATTCTCACTGGACATGTGAATAACATGCTTAAATTCAGTACATGAAAAATCAAGATTAAAAGTAGCATGTTCATCGTAGTTGTGGCATAGTTATAAGTGAAGTATTATCAAACAACTCTTCTTTGTCATAAGAAATAGCACACAAATCAGCTTGTGACAAAGACAAATCAGATGTAGTTTCCACCAAGTTTTGCTCTAGATTAGACTGGACAGTGGACAAATGTAATTCATTAAAAGCACACCCATCTTCAGTAGTTTCAACACCATTTAAGTTACCTTTCATGCCCTCTCCAGATGATGTTGGTGCAACAGCCTTCTCCACGTCCTTCACGAGCGATGGAAATTGCATCTCGACCACATCATTCTCCTTTTTGTAAATGTTTTCAATTCCTTGCAAAATGTAAGTAACAGGTGGCACAAGCATAGCTTGTTGCTGGTCCGTTTCCTCCAAAAGTTCGCTCTCAACATTGCAAGCGAGTTGTACCAAATGAGAAAGAGAATTATGAGTTTGGTTAGCAATCATGCCTTGAATTTCATCATTAAGACCACGTAAAAACCTCAATTATATATGTAGGTTATTCACATTCATATAAACACAACATAGCAAACAAGCAAGCATATCGTGATAGTACGAAATGACGTTTTTGCTATCTTGTCTCAAACATTGCAGTTTATTAAACAAAATGTCAGCATAATACGTAGGAACATATACATCTCGTAAGTGATGTTATTGGTCTTTTCAAAATTTAGGTATTTTATCATGCCTAGAAAGTTTTTTATATAGGGAAAATTGGTTCCATGACACCGAAAGTTTGTAAGTTTAGATTTATACCACTGAGAGATTGAGGTACACTTTATTACCACTGAAACTTTCCACCGTTCGTTTTTTTTTTTTTTTTTTTTTTTTGCCATGGATGTTTACTTCCATTTGATCTTTTGTTTTCTGTTCATTTTTGTTTATTTTCTCGGTTGGAGTGGTATTAGAAGATGACGAATCTGCCTTTCTGGTAAGACCAAAGGACAAGTAGTACCAACCAAATCGATCTTTTGACCAAGATAATCGATCTTTTGATTGAAGTTCTGCATATGCAGCCTGAACCAGAGATCGATCTGCCCTCACTCTGCAGGGCCGCTGAGCGCGAGCACAGTGTAGAGCTGAGAGCGAGCTGGCCGGTGCGTGGACAACATCGATGAAAAGCGATCTCGACTGCTCAAGCCTAATAATTGGCAAGTGCGTGCTTTAGCTGGTGGCAAAGTGAACCGGATGCTGGACGTCGGCGACTTGTGGACACGCAAAGCTCAGGCCCAACCTGATGGTGCGAGCACAACGACAATTGAACCTGCAGTCAACTTGTGGACAGCACAACAGCCGCGAGGAGCGTGAGCTCGTATCAGCAGCGAAGCATACTAGCGGTGGACGACGGCGTTGACCCGCGCTGGAGCTTGGGCGGACATCGCGCGCGGAAAGGGGAAATCAACTAAGCGGAGATAGGGGCTAGCAGCATGCTTCGAGAGAAGAGCGGCTGGGAGGGAGGGACGGCTGCGGCGGCGGCATGAATCGGTGGGCTCGGATGGGATTGACCTCCAACATTGAGGATCTGTGCAGTGCACGCGGCTGGGTCTTCTAACTGGAAGAAGGGTATACTCGTGATAGCTAACCGAGATGAACGACAATGGTAAAAAGACTAACGGTGGAAAGTTTCAGTGGTATTGAAGTGTACCTCAATCTTTCAGTGGTAGAAATCTAAACTCATGAACTTTTTGTGTTAGAGGACCAATTTTCCCAAGATATTTTCATTCATATGATGCACTTTTAATTAAAACACTAGAGACAAACAAAATCCTTTCTTTCTCAGACAAATCATGCTTTGTAAATTCATTATCAACTGCTAATTCCCACTTAATATATACATGGGGATCATAATTTCCTATAAAACAAGGTAGTCTTGCATATCCCTGTCATTATTAGTAGAAAACAAGAAACATACACAAAAATATATATTTTCCTATTAACTACTAGGTAGTTGAGGCTCAAATATCAGACGCAATCAAGCCTTTAATCAAGTTCTTACAAGTTCTTACCAATGCGAGTGGAACGCTGACATATACCGACTCAACCAAGCGTCCGATGGAGGTTGGATGTATTGATGCTTTGGCACATACGTTCATAATTTGTTCAGCAGCAATCAAATATGTGGAGCTTTGGGTAGGCTTAAATATATAGCAAAGGAATTGTAAATGCTTAAATCAGACAATATAAAGTTGAATAATCATCGAAAATGGCACTAGAAACAACTCAGGTATCACTCTAATATACAAAATCAAGCTAAAAAATAAATTGAATTTTACATTTTCTACTTTTGCTCTCTCTTTTCTTTTTTTTTTGTGCAGCTTTTCTTTTTTCAATTTTTTCGCACCTTTCCGCCTTCTCTTTTTTATATATTTCTTTTGAATTTTTTTCACCAGAACTAACCAAGGACCAAAATGCGAAGGTACATGACTCAAATGTAAATATAAATGATTAAAGGGACCTATTTGTAAAATTGTTACCCAAAAATTTGATCTAGCCAAAAATGTAATCGTTTCGTCGCGTAAGTTCTGTTTTTTCTAACCAACGCAGAATCCAACACTAAATAATAATTTTATTCGGTGTATAAGAAACAGAACATAAGGTGGGTTGTGGTAAAAGGAGTCGGGCAAAGTGATGTGGGAATCGGCCGAAGGAAGGACGGGTTGAGGTTCGGTCGAAGGAAAAGGAGGGGGGTGGGATTTGGCAGAAGGAAAGGAAAATTCGGTGGAAGGGATTTCTTTCTTGGGCACGATGTAAGGAAACAAATCTGTTAGAAACCAATTTCTCATGCCTATTAATATGGAAACAAATCTGTCTAACCCACAAAAGGAAGCTGTGTTTTGTGACAGCGAAAACCCTAGATGCAAACGGCACAACTCACAAATTGACAGACAAAAAATTCTAGAAACTATAATAATGGAATGCTAGCAGTGAAACAAATCCATTTTCGTGGTTCCCAGCGACAACTGACATGGCGTCGATGACGGCAGTGGTGGTACTAGAGTGAGCACCGAAAACTCTAATACCACTTAATGTGTGAAGGGGTGGCCGAATCTTCCGCTGATTTGAGATATCTACAGTTTGAAGAAAGAAGTTGTCAATCCAACTATAACCGTACAAGATGTTGTTGTGTTGCGCCTTAGCGATCGATACACCTCTCCTGGCATTGTTGATCTTGCCAGTGCAGATCAACCATATTCCTGCAAGCAATCAACAACAAGCAAGAACAAGATTAAATCAATCTACATTGCGAATAGGACTTAAAGCTCACAATAAATTGATACATGATAATATGGGGTAGGGGCGTCCTCACCCTATTTGGGGCGCAGCCCCCCTTGGGCCCCACTTGGGCTAGGGTCCCATATGAAGTTATAGGCCCATATGCCTGTCATACACAATGCAACCCCTTGAATCTTGAACTGCCGATGACTTAGAGGGAATTCGACAATGAGGATGGATTCATAAGAAAGAGGACTCCAAAATCTTCCTATAGGGTAATCATGGGCTTTAAAACGAGCTCGTATGGAGAATTGGCGACCGTTTAAAGTGATGCATCGGGTGGCCGAATTGGATTCCAAAACACAACGGTCTTTGTCTTCACCATCTTTGCATGCACCATGGCAACGTATCCATTTCCCATATAATGGTCCAAGTATGTTTTGCACCCCTAAAGAAACAAATGTATATATTTTTATCATTAGATAGCATCATATTCTTAATTCTATCAAATTGGACCTTATTATGAAACAAGTTCACTTGAGAGTACATGACATAGTGAATGGCTGTATCCATGGCGGTCATGGTCACATCAACTTCTTCAGTCTTTTGTGCCAGTTTATGTTTTGGGCTGAATTAGCTGGTGCATATGGTGTAAGATCTAATAGTCTCACGTTTGAATTCTAGATGACATGGTTAAATAGTTATTGTATAGTCTACTTCTATTTCTCATCATCTCAAGATATCCTTCCTTTGAGGTGGACTATTGAAGTATATATAGGTGAATTATCTGTATATTGTAGCTAATCAGCTTAAGATTTTAGGTTGAACTAGCTAGTGTTGTTGGACCGAAGACAACAAATAATCCTACTAGAGGGGGTGAATAGCACGTAATGTCGGCGGAAGTTAAATGTTTGAAAAAAAAGCACCCTAACAGAGTTTCAGTATAACCAAGATTACTTGAAAACCAACCATTGGATCTAATTTAAATCTGTTCACATTAAAGAAGAAAGGAACAACTCCACCGAACGGATTTGTAAACAAATCAACAGCTAAAAAGATAAAGCCCTTGAGAGAAGGGACCTGTTGTGCTCCTCTAGTTGCGACGGGCTGCTCACCTCCTCCTGCCTCGTTGTCGCCTGGGCAGCCGCCGGCAAAGCCGGTTGGCCGTAATGACGATGACGGCGGGGCTGCGGGGCTTGGCGGGTGAGCTTCCTTCCTCCCATCCTGCTAGTGCCGCTCTGACCAGATGTAGACTTATGCCAACCTGTTCGGTCGAGCCAGTTGAGCAGCGACAGTCGGCGGTGGCATGGGCGCTAGGATGGCTGGTGCAGGTCTTGGGTTAGCGTAGCTTCGGTCAGATCTAGGCCTTTTGAGGCGTCGTCTTTGGCCACCGCCTTTCTCTAGATGGCTGACGTGTGAGCCCTTATGGTGGTGCACATTGGATTTGCTCGAAGTAAGTCGGTTTACACTGACTTGTGGACCCCCTAATCCATGTATTTGCGCCTAATTGGCCGAGTGTGTGTTTCTTTGCATGTCGGCTCCATTTCTCTTTCACTTTCATGTATAACCCCTACATGAATAATATTTTCCAGGTATATGTAGAACTTTATTAGTCTAAAAGTATATGTGTGTAAGAACTGAGAGTTTGTTTTTATTAATTGAGAATATTGATGGACAAAATGGGACTTAACGACTGTCAACACAAGTGTCCCATATAATGTACACTAAATGAGCTAACAGAACTATGGTTATATTGTGAGGATCAAGGTTCTACTCCCATCCCATCAAGTCTGGATCATTTTGTACCGAAAAATTAGATAAAACACAAGAGCAAGTAAAGATTAGTCAGCAAGTACAATATAGAACTACCAGAATATACACATAAATACATCATATGAGCAAACAGGTTCCCCTCCTAGATATACAAAGAAATTCTTTAAGCATTACCGGTAAGCCAACTAAAATGGGGCTAGGGCGTGCTCATAGGATTAGGTAGAAAAAAGTACATGAAAACATCATGGCTACCCATGGTATTTGAATTTTCAAAACAAGAATAAATAACTAATGAACATGGACATAAAACTTGAACATATATGTGGACATAGAAAATAAAACAGGTTAAATGCGCAATAATATTTGAACTTAATGATGAAATAAGACATGACAAACCATCCACTTAATCATTTAACAAATTCGTCGAGCACTTGCCTTAACTCCAACGGTCTAACGGCGTAAGACCTCTTGTACCATAACCCTGCACACCTTTGGAGAAAATATATACTTCAAAACTATAGAACGTTAGCTAGTGCTAACTGTATAAATATAGACTAAAACATAAATTATCCTAGATTAAGAAAAACATCCTATATCGATATATTAATTGTTATAGTCATATGCCACCAACCACTGAAAAAAATAGCAACTAATAGCACTTTGGACATCCATAGAACATAGTCGACAACTTTTATGTTGAGCAGAAGAACTGACTATGCATGTGTCAGTCCCTGATTAAACCAATGTCATTGTTCCAAGCATTTCTTCTAAACCGTTCATCAGAATCTAACTAAACCAGTTATGTTAGAAACATAATGACAAATCCTACATGTATTATTTAGGTCACCAAACCTAAATCATGACGGTTTAATGTTATATTTAAAAATACGGGTTCAGCCTGCCGGTCAATAACTCAAATTCGAACTGGCTGAATTGGATCGACTTATATTTGAATTAGAAGAAACTAAGGAATAAAATGATTATCATTGCTGAACTAATTTAAGAGAAAAATAATGAATTTTGAAATATCTACAAAATTCCCGTAAATTTCCCCTTGTTCTAGCTCCTTTTCCCTTATCTCCTCCTTCCTGTTTTCTTCTTTATCTTCTTCCATCTGTTATTCCTTCCTATGGCAACAGCAAACATCAGCAGCAAGCACATCAGCACGAAACAAGAAGGCATCAGCATTAGCAGCTGATCGACATCCATCCAATAAAACAAAGCAGAAGAATTAACACCAGCATTAAGTAACAGCGGTACCAAGCAACAGCAGCACATTGCACCTTATGTGAGCAGAGCAGCAGCAAGAGCAGGAGAGCAGCAGGCAGCGGCGGTGGCGTCGCCCAAAACGAGACGGTGGCTAGGGTTGGGTGTTTTTTTTTCAATTTTTCTTTTATTTCTATTGGTTAAATAGAGACGGTCAAAACAAATCCAAAGGCCAACATTGATTCAATCATCGGAACTTCATCCGGACTCCATGCATCGGAAAATTGTAGTCAATTTTGCACTACATGATGAGCTCTATGTATCTACGCTCTCTGGTTGTCTAGTTGAGCAACAGTTAAAAATTTAAATTATCATGCTTTTATTCTAATTATTTCCCAAAATTCATTTATTCGATGACAGGGTAATACATTCTTCCCCACATTCAATCGAATTCGGCCTCAAATTCATCCAATTACAAGCTAGACACCGAAGTCGAGGGTATCAAAACAAAACAATAAGACAAAATGTGAATTACTTCAAATATTTCTCCTTCATTTGTGACTCTAGCTCCTAAGTTGCTTCTCGTTCTATCTAAACACTTCATCAGATTCCTACATGATTCTAAATGGTCGTGACAAAATATCAAATCTTGTTCAATGGTCACCGACTCGAGGGTAATAAAATCTCCTGCATCTCTGAGATACTTTCATAACATAGAAACATGGAATACGTCATGTACACCATTTACTATTTCCACTATTGAGAATGAACTAATATACCTGGGGCTAAGTTTACCTTTTCTCCCAAACCTCACAGCACCTCTGATAGGAGATACCTTTAGAATCACCATATCTCCTGTTTGAAATTCTAATTCTCTTCTCCTAGCATTGGCATAACTCTTCCGTCTACTCTATACCGTTAGGATGTGTTGTCGAATCTCTTTCACCCGTTCATTGGTCTATTGAACCCAATCTAGTCCCAAGATACTTTTTGCCATACAATGCTTTGTATGGTGCCATAGAAATCCTAGAATAGTAGTTGTTGTACAAATTCTACTAGTGGTAAATGATTTTCCAACTACCTTTGCATGAAAATATGCTCGATCTCAACACGTCCATCAAAGTTTGGATAGTCCACTCAGATTGACCATTTCTTTGAGGGTGAAAAGCAGTATTAAATTTCAATTGAGTTTCAAACGCTTTTTCCACGGTCTCCTAGAACATGGAACCGAATTTAGCATTTCTATTGGAAACTATTGATCAAGGGTCTTCAGCCTTATTACCTCACGCACGTAAATTGGTGCCAAAGTTACTAGCAAAAATAAGTGGTGTGAATATGAATGATGTGTGCCGCCTTACTCAGGCAATCTACCACGACCCAAATGGCATCCTTCCCTTGTTGAGTGCGAGGTAGACCAATGACAAGAACCATCGCAATATCATCCAAGGTCTCACATAAAATTGTAGTGATTGCAACTTTCCAGCGGGACTCTTTTGCTCAACCTTCACATTCCAGCATACACTATAGGATGCCACATACTTCTCCACATCCACCTTCATCCTTCTCCACCAATAAATCTATTTCAAGTAATGATACATCTTGTTCTCTACAGTGTGTACAGTATAATGAGTTCGGTATACTTCTCGCAAAATATTTTCCTTTACATTAGCTTTTTGTGGTACACATTAACGTCTATAGAATAGCGTAGCTTAGAGGCATCTAGAGTAGATTATCTGGTGTTTACTTCCTTCACCTACTTTTCAACTTGTTGCAACAACAGGCCATGTTGTTTGGCCTCTATGACTCATTGAGAATTACACGAGATTCAGCACTCACTATTCTGACATAGGAAATACCCATGCATTCAAAATCATCTATCAAACAACTCACTGTCAGGGGAGCGGCTTAATGGTTTAGAGCATCCGCAATCACATTCTCCTTACTTGGAGTGTATTGGATATTGAGATGGTTGTCTTCCTCATCTTCCTAAAACTTAAATCCTTCTAAGTAAAAATTTATCTAAGCCTCTTATGACTAGTGAAAATGTCACAGGACTCTTGTCATGACCAGCCCCTCGGCCACGGTAACAAATGGCATAGATGAGGGTGTGCTGTAGAGGAGTAGAGAAGGGTTCCCTATGGAACCACATAATAGGTACCAGTCGCTGGAATCCAATGTTGGTAGCCACGATAACAAGATGAAATCAATGCATTACTAATAAATAAATTATACCTTTGTATTGCAACATTGTGTATATATATAGGGTAGCGCTACGTTACACACTGCGTGTAGAGAGATTTGGTAGCGCTACTCATAGAGCCCACCAATTAGAGTGATGGAGTTACAATTTAACTTGGGTACAACAAATAGCAGATGATAGAGAACCCACTTACTGTAAAATAGGAGTAAAATTTTTACTTTGCAAATGGACGTGGCATCAACGACCATATTCCACACATCAAAGTAACTAAATCCCAAGAACTAGTCTCTCCAACAAAAAGCACAACCCAAGAACTAAATCCCAGTAAGAAAGAAACTCATTAAAAAATGTGTGGTTCCAACCGCTTTTGACCATGTCGAGAAGAACGGCATGGCAGCGCGTTCCATCCGTGCCTCTGGAACAAACGATGGCGTCGGATTAAGCCCAGGCTGCCCAGTGGAACTAGTCACCGGTGAAGTTGCCAGGTGCCTGTCATCGATGTCCAGCCGCAGCCCGCAGGACTCCGCCGAAGACAACAGGCAACACGGTGACCGAGTCCCCACCTATTTGCTAGCAGCAACGAGAAGGAGGTGTTGACAATGCAACCACGACCCAGATCCGCCGCGGGCGCCGTTGCCTTCTCACCACCTCACCTTCTTGTCAATTGTCTTCCCTGAAGCACGACGCCGCCTGACCTCCCCCAGCGCTAGATCCACGATGGACTCTTCCTCCATCATAAAGCTTGGATCTGGTTCACCTCGACCCCAACGTCGGAGCCGTGGAAGGGCCCGCAACGCACAAGCCCACCGACAAGTGAGCCTGAGGTGGAGGGGATATGAAGGCCAGTGATGATTCACTGCCGCAGAGTGGATGCCGCCGCCGTTGGGTAGGGAGGGTGGATCTGGCTCTAAGAATCCATCCGTACCTCCTCCCCCTAACTTTTCTCTCCTTTCCCTCACTCCATCCCGTCATCCGTGGGTGTCCACACTCCGCCGACAGATGGTGAACAAGAAAGGGAAGCGTTTGGAGGTGAGAAGGGATGCGATTGGAGTGGAAGCCGCAAGCACCGTACACAACTGCTCCTTGGGGAGCTCGTCGATCTACGCCGAAGGGAGGAAGTGGTGGCCGACTGATAACGAGAGGTGAGGCGGCGCTGCCGAAAAGGGGGAGGAAGTGGTGGCCGGCGTGGGGGAAGAAGGGAAGAGGAAAGGTTGTCCAATCTTTCTTGTGTAAAGTAATACTAGTACTAGTACTTTGTAGCCGTTGCTCCCTCGGGAGGGCTGCAAAAGGCAGCTGCCCCCCTGTCAGAGCTTAATGTGTACCTACCCATCCTCTCTCATATACTAGCACTTGGATTAGCAAAAAGCAAGGTACACACCAGCACGAATCCTAAAGCGGGTGAATGGTAAAAATTGCTAGGGCATGGGAACATATGTGCACGGTTGCATTTTCATATATATATATATACACATTATATCTATCGTAAGCCAGGGCGCAACGCATGTGGTGCCTACGCAATCCCAGCGATGGTTTTAAATATCAGATATGTAAATCGTTTAAACCTGTATAGAAGCAGATATCACAGTGCAATTAATGAGCAGATCACACGGTCCATTAAACAGCATGGCAGTAAACACAGTAAAATCATCTCTCCAGTAATTTTGATAGTAAAGACAGTAATAGCATGTTTGACAGTTAATTGCCATAGTAAATTAAATGTATTTACCGTGTATGGCAGTAAATGCATCATTAGATTTTATATTGCATTAAATACATTTTTAATTTCAGTAAATTTTTCTATTTAACATTAAATTCTTTCCAATAATTTCGTTAGTAAACAGACTACCAAATAATCTCTCCAGTAATTTCGTTAGTAAACATAGTAATAGCATGTTAGACAGTTAATTGCCATAGTAAATTAAATGTAAATACATTTTTAAATTCAGTAATTTTTTCTATTTTTATAAGATTATGTAATAAAACATTTTATTTAGTATGGTTGGTTTTGGCTGAGTTTTATTACGTTATAATAAATACAGTAAAACATACTAGATAGTTAGATTCATAGTAATTTCGTTTTTAATTTCAGCAATGTATTTTTCCAGTTTTATATGAGTATGTAATAAAACACTTAATTACACTAAATTAATAATTTTAATTTAACGAGGATAAAAAATGATTTACTATTTTTACTATTTTATTATTTGTGCTACTATTTTTGATTAGACATGGACGTGTTACTATTATTTCTTAAAACATTGAAGAAAACAAAAATGAAATCTTTCCTAGACATGGACGTAACAACAAATCTGTTATTTGTTGACGTCGTCACAACGTACAAGTGATTAGCCATTACTGTTTAATTGGTCACAAATATCATTGTCGAGAAAATTTAATTTGCCACAAAAATATATAAAACTAATCATGTGTTCATGCAGGTGCACGTCTTCTGTTTGATAGTAGTAGAAATGAGCTGAAGTAATCAAAGCGAATGTATGTAATTATAACTAGGACACATCTAGATATACGGTCACGCCTGAGATGCCATTAATTGAAGTTGGGACCCACATGCGAAACGTGATTTACAGGATAGAAGTGTGATTGATAGAGCGGGACCCACATGGATTTTGTTAGGAACAGAAAAAGAGGATTTCGGAGGTCATGTCTGTGATTAGCGGATGCGGGATTAGAGGACATGCACAAACAGATCAAATACCATGTATATAAGGCCACGTGGGATTAGGGACACGGGTTGTGATTAGGGGCAAGATAATCGGATTAGGATTGTACGCATGTCTTCACGGTGATTAAAAGCGGATTACATCGCGAATTACGACTTGAATTAAAAAATTGCCGATGGGTCTGTGTAATTAAAAAATTACAATACATAAAGTTGTGGATGGGGGAATATTATTAGGAGTTAATTACGGTGGATGAAATAAGAAAGGTGGACATTAATTCCATTAATTACTACCAGCTAATTACAATTGCTTTAATTAAGAGACACGTGGTAGACTCTCAAGAGTGGGTGTTGTGCGATTCCAAATGACGTGCCATGCATGCATTTAATTAATCCTTCATGCACGTCATTACTTAATTAACGGAAATAGACGACATACACGTAATTAACCATTAATTAATGCATACACCCTATTTTGTATTCTTTACAATTGATTTTTTGCGTTTGTTACCATTCCACGCTGGTGGGGTGCAGACTCCACAATCATTGCACCGACAACATAATAAATGGTCAATAAAACCCTCTCGTAGAAGTATTTTAACAATGTTTTCGGTAATATTTGTAGATATTACCCGAACAGTTCCTTTTTTATTCATGTCCGCGTTTCTTATCGAGGTTAGTAAATCAGCAATAGTGTCCTTGCCCATAAGACTCTAATTCTAGGTTCCTCCTAATTTTTCTATAATCAACATGTTTTCTTTTTTCTTTTCATTTTGGATTCTAAAGCATATACGTGAAACACAATCTACTAATTTTTAATTTGATCTATATCTTGTTTACTAGTATTTATAATACTTCAGGAGCTAATGAAACTATTTTAGTAAAATTCAATTCTCTCAATTCCTTGGCGATCGCGCCAAAAACGCGAGTTCCCTTTGGATTTCCTTCTTGATCAATGATAACCGCTGCATTGTCGTCATAGCGTATTATTATACGGTCTTCGTATTTGAACTCTTTACATGTACGTACAATTACAGCTCGAATTACTTCGGATCTTTCGAGAGGCATTTGGGGCACTGCGTCTTTGATTACAGCAACAATAATATCACCAATACGAGCATATCGCTGATTACTAGCAGCTCCTATGACTCGAATACACATCAATTTTCGAGCTCCACTGTTATCTGCTACATTTAAAAGGGTCTGAGGTTGAATCATATTATTTTGATTTCAATTTGTTATCTCAATGCAAAAGAAAAGGATGAAAGAAATATTGTCTTTCCAGAAAGAAGAACCTGGGTTTTTATTTTCAACACTAGTTTTTTTTGGGGTTATATTTCTAATCGAAGAAATTGACTTCGTATGGGCATTTTACTGGCAGCTATGGAAATAGCTGCTCTAGCTACAGTTTCGAATACTCCGCCCATTTCATAAAGTATTCGACCTGGTTTAACAACGGCTACCCAATATTCGGGGGATCCCTTTCCCGAACCCATACGTGTTTCCGTGGGTCTTATTGTAACCGGTTTGTCGGGAAATATACGTACACAGATTTTTCCACCACGGCGTGCATATCGTGTCATTGCTCTTCGTCCTGCTTCTATCTGCCTCGCCGTAATCCAAGTGGGTTCAAGTGCTTGAAGAGCATATCTACCAAAACAAATGCGATTGCCTCGGTAGGATTTTCCTTTCATTCTTCCTCTATGTTGTTTACGAAATCTGGTTTTTTTGGGGTTATAGTCGAAGGTTCTCTCTTAGTTACATCTCTATTGCAAAACTGGACATGAGAGTTTCTTCTCATCCAGCTCCTCGCGAATCAAATGAGAAAGTGTGCAAATTTCTCTAATTCCATAATATTCTAAAAAATTACGAATAAATACACATTAATAGAATATATATAGACACACACGGAAAGACTAAACTGCGCAGACGCGCAACGAGAATGGTAGTTGCGCAGACCACCGCGACCCGCTGGGCAATTCCCTCTTAATCGTTCGTAAAGAAAGTAACAACACCCTTTCCTTAATTCATGTGGGGCCTAATATGTTTATCTTAATTTTCCCTATGTCCATTTGTGCATGCCAGATAATCGTGTTGCTGCCTGTTGGTTCAAAATGCAAAGATGCGTGCATGCAAGACGCGTGCATGGCTGCTCATCTAATCTACCAATGAATTAGCATTTAGGTGATTACGTATTTATCTTCCATCCGATGGGTCCCACCAGCTTCTTCACGTAACAAATTAGTTGCATGCATGCTAATAACGTGCAGGGGTGCAACGACTATAGCGACTACAGTACAAATTAGTGGCATGCTTGCTAATAACGTAAAGGTGTTTTACTACTCACTTAGTCAAATTAATTACTGAAGTAAATATAGTAAACACCAAATAAAAAAAATCAGTAAAAAATGGTAAAAGCCACGATACACTAAATTTAAATATTAAAATGTTTTATATTTTAGTTTTAATGTGATTTACTGGGTTTACTCCCTTTACTTGATTTAATATGATTAAATCTGTGCATTGCAACCAACATGCATTAAATAAATAAGATGAATCAAAATACGGTAATCAACTTATCACACATTAATTGCAAATTAGGATCTAGCAAATGAGTTTTAATGTATTTACTGGTCTTAGAATAAATGTATGGATGGGTCTGCGTAACATCCACAGTCATTGTGCCCTGGCTCATAATAGACATTATATATATATATATATATAATACGAAAATGATCATATGTGCATGTGCACCAACAATCTACACCATTGGTGTGGGATCAAACAAGATCTGACCGTTGGTGTTAAGTGTAGCTTATAATGAGTAAATGAATGCTTTCGAGATTATATAATCTGAACATTATATTTGAACAATATATTTTTCGAAATTATTTTTTAAAAAATTATAATCTTGACATTATATTTTTTGAATTTATAATCTGAACATTATATTTTTTGAAATTATATTTTGAAATTATATTTTTCGAAATTATATTTCGAAATTATATTTTTCGAAATTATATTTCGAAATTATATTTCAAAATTATATTTCGAAATTATATTTTGAAACTATAATCTGAACATTAACTTTTTTATCGCGTTTTAGGTACATAAAGATGCTTTCTCTCTAATCTACCAGGTACACGTGTCACTCTATATGCAGATGCACATATGTTCAAAAAAAAATCCTGCTATCCAAAACCCAGTAAATCTAACTTGCCACGTGTCTAACTGACGAAATTAATGTATGCTGATTTAATTATAGATTTCCATGTTTTGCTTCATCCCATTTATTCAACGTTGATGGCAGATTTTTTTTTATAGACATTAACTAGTTTTACTGGTACATTTAATAAAAGTGATAAATCAAGTAAATTCAGTAATTCTTATGCGCAGGACTCCGTTTGCATATATTTAAGCATGTGCCATGTGTTTGTTTATGCAAAGAGTAGTAAATCCAGTAAAAGTTATAAGTCCTGCAACAATCATATTCGAGGTGAGTTTCTTTTTACTATATTTACACTAATTGCGAATATAGAGATGGATTTAATCAGGTGAAAAAATAGTGGCTACGTGATTGGTCATTGCGCTCTAGCTCAATATAGATATACTCTCTCTATATACACACACGCGAGGATTCGCACGTCCACAACATGACATGGTTCACCTTGGATTTTACCAGATCCTTACTACTGTTATATATTCTGCACAAATGTTATCTTTTTCCGTTGATCACGTGTACGTACTGACTTTTCACTTGACCCAAAATAAAGCCCACCTGATCTCTATGAGCTCATAAACATCCAGCAACCATCTTCTGAAGTAACAGCATAATTTTTTTTCTGCACGAGTAAACAGCATAATTGTTTTTTTTTCAGTAATAAAAATCACTAGGATACACATGCCGGATCGATTTACTACAAGAATGCCACATGAAGAGGCTTGCATAAAAATAAAACTATAGTAGACAGACAAAGCTGAAATTTTAAATAAAAAAGATTATAAGGAAGTCCAAGAAAGTGTATGTAGTGGGCAAAGCTGAGTGCCAAATTCTAGAAAATCATCCTGTTTATTTGCTCTGTTTCTATGTGTAGATATGCCATAACAAAGGTCCAATTTTTATTTCAGGATATCAAAAGGCCCATTTGATTATCTTAAAGTTTAGTATAGAAGATTAGTCGCACGCGAGTGAACTGTAGAAAATAAAGAGAGGGGGCATGTATCGATCAACAGTTATGAAATGTAGGTATCAGTCACAAGCATAGCATTGATCCCTGTGGATACGAGTACTTTCTAGCTAGCTGTCACACTTGAGCCATTAGTATCCGAATGATAACCTTGACTGTCCATTCTTTAATTAATCTCTTTCCACCTGTCTTTCATTTATCTGATTTCATAATTCTTGATATTTTTGATAAGCTTTAAGTCAAACTTTTAAAACTTTGATTGCAAATCACTTTTAAAATATTTAGTTTAAAACATTAAAACTATTTATATAGATTAGTCTTAAACATACTTTATTAAATATTTATTTATATTTAAATAGAAAAGAATTTTCCCTTAAGAAATAGAAAAGAATGATTAAATCTATATTTTGAAGATTGTATTATTGTGTAAAACGTCAAATATAGAACTCGATGGGTTACTAACATAGGCGTACGAATTTAGGTGCACATGCTCATGTGGTGCGATTAATGTTTGTAATGAACCATGCTTGGATTTGACTGCTAATTGGTTGCCGAGTCCATTAATTGTTTAATGCCACACTGTAGTCCTGAGAGTGTGACGTTGAATATGGTCTGAAAAGAGTTTGTTCACATTTGTATCCCTGGAGTATTTACTTGCGTAGTACGTTGTAATGGTCCAATATACTCCTTTCGTTTTAAAATAATAATATTTAGGAGTTAAAATTTCATTTAGAAATATAAGTTTGTAAATATCCAATCAGGACCTGGCCTATCAAGAGCACAATTAGCTATTGCTCCCTCCATTCAGAAATGATTACACACAATAAGAATAAAAACATCCACAACAAATCATCATATAGCTGGATGAGCATGGATTTGGCTGCAAAATAATTGATGTATCAAAGGAAATTTATACATGCTGATAGAGTTATTGCATCGAGTGTGTATGTATGAATTTATGTATGTGATATAGCTTAACTCATCTTTGATGTTGGTGCACAAATCTTATATGATGATAAAAAACAACGGAGAGGGAGTAGTTCCCTGCAAGATTGAAAAGGTACCAGCACATTTAGAAAAAAAAAAGGTGATATTGGAGTTAGTTATTATGATTAGGTTAGAGAAGAAAATTAAATGAGACATGATGGCGATTCAGTTGAAGGACCGGATGAAAAGTTGCTTTATTTTTTTGGATAAATTTTAAATATGAGAAGTTCTTTCTTATTGACTGACGAAATATATGTTTTTTGAAGTATAATAAATGTGTTCTGTGACTGTAGACGGATTCACATGCCGGTAAATACGTCGCTTAAGTACTAGTAACTGCATGATGCATCATCCTGCAACAATAAACAGTGGACCGTTTGGAGTATATGTCAATATACAATAGAAGATCTATACACAACTGTTGTATGATACGGATCAAGACCAGCAATTGTAATGCATTAGTAATATGCCCGTACTAATGCTATGGAGAAATTTGATAATGCAAAAAGGCAAAGAAAATACATGTTTCAAAACTCGAGCATTGAATGATGTAAAATCAGCAAACTGTAGAATCGAAGAGTTACTGATATGAGTTATAGTATGAGTGCAATGCTGAGGGAGGTAAGTCCTTTGTGACACATAGAGTTTAATTTCCACTACAAATTTCCTATAATTCTTGGACTTCTGTTTACAATTAATCTAGGTCCTACCTCCAATTAAAAACAAATAAACAAACGCTCATCATCTTCCTCCTACAGTACGCATCTCAAACCTGGTTCTGCTTAGCTCGTGACAAAATAAAATCAGAGTATATTTGCATCAAGTCCAGGAAACTCAAAAGAAAGAAATCAAATATGAAGTTGTTAAATAAAGCGACATATAAAAGTTGGTAACTCTGATATTACCGGTTAGTTTTCTCAATTATTGTTTTTGTCCTTATGTGGCTTCGCACCAACAGCAAAGTATCATATGACATATATAAGAGAAAATATTGACACTTGTATTATTCATTTATCTGGATGGAACTGGCTGATGTACTGGGTTGATCATTGGTAGTAAAACAACAATCTCCTAGTCCTGACCGGCTTCATAGAGTCCTGTATATAGCACACCGCTTTGAATTTAGATATTAATGTAGACAAAGAAGATTACTAACAATTTAGACAGATTGGAAATTGCTACATGTATTGTCTCTGGTTTGCTACAGATAAATTGTATAATGGATCAAATAACCCATTAGATGAAGTCCCTTGTTTTTCATCTTCCTTATAAAAGAAAATTTTGCTTACCTTTTTTCTTGACATAAAAGAACCAGAAGCAATGAAACCTTGTTTTGACATTTTCATTTTCTCGAGGATATGAGGTCTTTTTTTTTAGATAATGGAATTAACCGGCCTTGACTACAAAAGAAGCTACGGCCACTTATTACAAAGTTTAACAATCCACTATAACACACAAGGCTTAGAATCACAAGCCGATAAAAAACAAAGGTAAACACAAGGAAGCACCAATGAGACTAGCTTTATTCAATTCTATTGCTAAATCTCCATACAAAGTGCGCAAAGATTTGCATCGCCATTGTCTCCAACTTCTGGCATGCAACCCCAATGCATTCCTCGTCTTCTTCATGCCTTTGTAGCTGTGCCCAAAACCGAAGCCAATAAGTTGCTTTGAAGAGAACCTGTAAATATGATTTAGGTATAGATTTATCAAAAACCACTTCATTTCTGCTTAACCATAGAGCCCAACAAATTGCAGATGTTCATGTTAACAATAGATTCTTAGACTTTACATTATAACCAAAAACCCAATTTCCTCCCATATCATATTCTCACCCCGAAAGACATATGTACCAATCTCCATATGAACTTAGCATAATGACAATGGAAAAACAAATGTTGAATAGATTCATTATGGTTACAAAAACTACATTTCAAACTACCATTCCAATTCCTTTTGGCAAGATTATCTTTTGTGAGAACTACCCCTTTAAACAAATACCATAAAAACACTTTAATTTTAAGAGGAAGTTTAAGCTTCCATAAACCTTTATTCCTATCTATATGATTATTATTAATTAGTGCAGAATACATGGAATGAACGAATGAACAGAGAATTGACCAGTTTGATGTAGGTTCCATCTAAACACATCAGCATCATTATTCAACCTTACAGGAAGAATAGTCACCACTAAACGATACCATTGATCTCTAATGTTTCCAGTTAGCGAACGACAAAAAGAAACATTAAGAGGAATAGTAAACATAACATTTGCAATGGACGCACTCTTCCTTCGAACAATATTATATAAAGATGGAAACTGCATTCTGAAAGATCTATCTCCAATCCATGTATCCTCCCAAAACCTCAGTTGTGCTCCATTATTCACACTAAAAGAACCCAAAGCAAGAAAAGAGTCTTTCACTTTCAAAAGACCTGTCTAGAACAGGTTTTTTAGTCACACCTGTTATTGTTTGATTCTTAAGATATTTCTTTCTAAACAGTTGTTACAGGACGATATGAGGTCTCTAAATGCCCATAACTTTGAATCTCATGAACAACTTTTCTTGCCAAACTCTATACAAAAAGTTCCTATGATGTTACTGCAGAGATCTCTGCTTGATCAAAATGAAACAAAATTTGAATGAATCTGATTGATCTGCCCGATTAATATGCAATATATTAAGGCCATGTTTGTCAGAGCTCCAAATCTTAAAAATAACTCCAGGAGCAGACGGTGGAGTGGAGTTGTGGAGCTGCCTAAACCCAACTCTAACTTTCTAGTTCATTTTTTCAGATCACATTACCCTCTTCGCTCATATTTTTTGTGGAGCTAAAATCGTTTGGTTGGGCTCCAACTCTAGAAATGGTGGAGCTAGAGCTGGAGCTCTAACAAACATGCCCTAAGTAGTGACAAATACCAGATCTTTAAATTCAACAAACAGGAAGACAGGCCCTATGATTTATATAAAACGAAGCAGCAGCTTTACATGAATTTATCAAAGAATGAGTACGAAATTTAATTGCCACAATAAATAAGCTTGCATCACAACGTTGTTTTAGGGGGAAAAGGATTTGCACCTTAACTAAAGAAAAATGCACATGACAACAGAAGGGGAAAAAGTCTTTCCAGTGGTCCATATATGATTTATTCAGGAAATCTGCTGAAAATATTTCCAATCTAAATGTTACGGATTTAACATCAGGTTCCCGTTGGAGTGGGAAAAAAAAGGCTCCAACTGAACAACAAATTGACAGTAAAGAAGACTACAAGATGCTATTCCTACCTGGAGCAAATAATGTTTACCTGTTTTTGTTCGGTATTGCCCTACTGGTGGACATGCTCGATGCGCATAGAGAACAAAAAATAACGGCAATGGCAGCTGGGAAGGGAAGATCTGCTAGAAGGGCTGGCAGCGCACATGCGCACGCATTGGCGCAGCCCTATGCCCCAATCTCGCCGCCGCGAGGATGTTGAATGGCCCACTCCGGGCGGCTGAACGGCACGACAACTATGGAGATCCCATTGAAGCCGCGGGCGTGTAGGCACATACGGCAGCGGTGCAGTCGAATTTCTAGGCCGGGATTCAGGATTAAGGGAGGTGATCCCAGTCAACAATAGGCAGGATCTATACACGCATAGCCATCATAACCTCATGCGCATAACGGTGATAAAGAGTGATTTGGTATAATAATTACAACTAAGGGAGTGAAATAAAGGAGATAGATTACAAGATAGCTCGCCAATCCACACGAGGCGTATGTCATAGTACTAAGTAAGGGGTATCCTGCATTCTTTTTATATACGGTAACCGTACATACCAAAGGCCTTTTCATATAAGGAGAGGGTCCCACCAAGTACAACACAATTAGGAAATATTATGTAAACTTTATATACTGGATGATGCAATCAACATAGCATAAGATTGATTTTTCCTTATTCTACCATACTTCCTACTCCGGATCACTGAATTTGAGTAGGTTACATTTGTCCTCATGTGAGGTATAAATTCAGAGGCCCCTCCACACAAGACGTGTGCCATAGTACTCGTTAAGGAGTATCTTGCATTCTTGTATATACGGTAACCGTGCATCCCAGATCGAGACCTTTCCATATACGGAGAGGGGCCCACCAAGTACATCATGATTAGAAAATGCTAGGTAAACGTCCTATACTGGAAGATGCAATCCGCATAGCGTTGATTCCTTGCTTATTCTACCATATTTCCTACTCAGAATCCCTGAGTCCGAGTAGGTTACGTTTGTCCTCATAGGGATACAAATTCATAGGCCCTTGGAGGGCTCAAGGCACGTTCAATACACATCACATGTCTTAAGATTTGTAGTCCACCGAAACACATCGACGACCTCGGAAGTGCCTGTCGACAATCTCGCCTATTCGACTAGCCCCACATATACATATATAGCCATATACCGTCATATACTCGTCAAAGTGTTAAGCATAGCTTTCTATAGAGACTCATTGTACTCAGTCACACACCTGATCCATAGATCAAGGAAAAACAGGGCAGATGGTTGACAGGATTAAGGCTATTACCACGACAGGGCCTGAACCTGTATAAAATCTGCTCCGTCTATGTTTGTTTCGCATTCTTGCTAGTCTTAGTATACACGAATCCCCTAGGTATAACGAATAACGTATTCGACTTGTTAGTATACAACAACATGCCCGTCAAACCACACAGACGGTGACCAAATACGATACACGTCTCGTGGGTTTTGATACCGAGTGCTATCCAACAACTCTCTCAATTTTTTCAAACCCATAGTCATGCATAGCTAGTCCCCACTGTCTTACTGACTAGTAAAACGCTTTCTACATCAATAATAAAAGTGGTTCTAAGCATAAGTATAAATAGTCTTAAATAAGTCTAGGGTAGTACATCGGCAACAAGCCAGTTTTTGGGTCTGTTTGGGGAGCTTCTCCCAGCCGCAGCTTCGTCCAAAAGTTGCTGCTGTCAGAAGCTACACCAAATAATCCACAGCTTGTGAGAATCTGCAGTTATAGATTCTGGAAAATGAACTAAGAAGCCAGAATGTGAAGAAGCTGGTTATAGAGTTTTTTCCAGATTCTCAAAAGCTGTCTAAAGCTCCCCCAAACAAGCCTTTAATTAAGGTTCAGTGGAAGCAGGTCTACCCAACCATAGGTAACTGACTAGTGTAATTCCTAGTTAGAACCATCCCGAAGATCCGCATCACAAGTTCCATTGAACTCATCACTCAAACAAGCATCACCTGCAATGGGATTGATGATTATACACATTAGTGTTGATTTCATAAAAAATGACACTAATCTTATTAGTCCTAGCTAATATTAATAACCGGGACTGATGATTATACAAATTAGTGTTGGTTTTATATAAAAAACCAACATTATTTCTGTGAAAAATGTAACTAATCCGTGGGGCCACACATCTAGTCGAGGATGCAAGCCGACTAGACAGGAGATTATAAGATCGTGCGACGACAACTCTCTCTCACCCTCTCGTGCACGTGCAACTCCCCCTCCCCTCTCCCTCGCAACTCTCTCTTCCCCCCCTCTCTCTCTTCATCGCCGGCTAGGCGACGGCGATGGCTGCGGCGGTCCAAGTGAGCTTGCAGGCAAGCCGGTGGCGTTGGTGGAGCCAGATTAGCCACTGGCGAGCTCGGGGGAGGCGGATGCACCGTCAACGAGCTTAGTGGAGGCAGATCCACTTGCGGCATGCTCGGTGGAGGCGGCCAGACCAGGTACGGCGGCCGCCGGCAAGTACGATGGAGAGACGCCAAGTGGGCGATGGTGAACGTGCAATGGTGGCACTTTCTCATCCAACGGTGAGCACTGACGTGAGCACCCTGTTCTCACTAGCGAGCAACAGCGCTCGGGGATGTAAGTCAATGGGATGAACTTGATTTGGTCTCACCGGCTTCTGTGCTCAGTTTTTTATTTTGCTCTTTGAATGGAATAAAAATTGTAGGATGAACCAGAAATCTTGTTAAATGGAATTGCAATTGGGTTAAAATCAAATTTTGCAATTTGGGTTGCAGATGGGGGACTTGAATTCGGCTTGGCTTGAACCGATGATTCAAGCCTTTTTTTTAATGTTCCTATAGAAACATTTGTGCCGGTTCCTAAACCGGTACAAATGACACCCTATCATTTATACCATATTCCTGGTCTCAGTTGGAGAACCGACATTGACGCCTGTTTCCAACCGAGACTAATGTCTACTCCTATGGTAGTGCAACCTGATACTAACATGATTCGTCTTGATACATGTTATCCCTTTGAAAGTACTAAATTATGGAACACATTTATTAAGATTTCAAACCGAGTACCAATCAATATTTTTAACATGAATTTAAATTAAATCGGCCGTGCATTGCATGAGTTGGTTAAAGGATTTTTTTTTACAGAAAAGGAATGAAAAGCTTCCCATGTGACCATCAACGATCCAACTAGTGTGCATGCCTATTTGTCTCTCCGACGCGCGGGCTGTCTGAGCTCGTCGGTCAAATTAAAGCCAACCACACTGGTTGAGTCAAGTAGATTTCTCTCAACCAAAAGAACTAACGACGATGTGGCCACAAAACGGTGGTGCCCTGGAGGAGATATTCGCCGACGTCGAGGAAGGGCAACCAGCTCCGGTGCAGCCACAACACAGCAGGGCTGCACCGGAGGTCGTCCGGAGGACGACCCCGGGGTAACATGGGAGGACGTGCGCGTGACGGTGCCCGGCCGCATGCGTGGCTCGCCGCCGGCGAGGATTCTGGACGGGATCAGCGGCCACGCGCGCCCGGGGGAGGTCCTGGCGATCATGGGGCCATCAGGCTGCGGCAAGACCACGCTTCTTGATACACTTGCAGGTTAATTTGTTGTCTCACTGTCCCTGCTTGATATATACTCGAGCAGTTCTTTTAAAGGAAAAATAAAAGTGTGTGTTGTTTTGGTTCTGTTGACACCTAAATTTGGCTACGTAGAGTTGGGAAAAAAATTTGGAAGCCAATTTGGAGAGGGCCCGGGATTTCCCTGAGAGGCCGGTCAGATCGGACCCTGAGACCGGTCAGACCGGCGCGATACAGAGAGGGTTGCGCCCGAAACGACCTGTACCGGTCTGACCGCAAGCTATGGGGCGATCAGACCGGTGGGCCGGTCAGACCGGTAATTTTCCGTCGGTCAGACCGGCCGTATCGGAATCCGAGATAAAATAGAAGTTTCGGCTTTCTTCTCGTCCAAGTCTGAAAAGTTTAAGTCCTATTTGATTTTCAATACACCTAAGGACGTGGGAAACCCCGAGGATTGCAAGACCACCCGCCCTATATATATTAGGAGGCTAAGGCCGGTTCAACACAACGATACAACGATATACAGAACAACAACACAACATACAATACAATTGAATCGTTCTTCTATCTTTACTTTAGCCGTGCTTTCTCTCCCTTCTACTCTCTTTTACTTAGACTAGCTTTAGCCATAGATCTTTATCGGTTTGCGCCGTAAACCGTCCGCCTTCGCTGCGAGAGTGCGATCCTCTTTGTAGGTTTGTCCCGTAAACCTTCCGATTCGCCCACGAGACGGGTGTTTACCTCTATTCTGATCTAAATCGGCCTGGAGGTTGGTTTTGATCCCTATTATATCTAAATTGGCCTAGAGTCTGATTTGGTTATTTCTAAACCCATCTCGTTATTGAGGTGGTTGGCGACTCCAAGTTATAAACACCCCAAATCTTTAGATGAGTCGCGTGTTGGCCGAAAAAGACGTCAACAAGATTTTGGCGACTCCGCTAGGGATTTCAATCTATTCGGCTCTATTTGGCCGAATGACTGTTGCTAATTTTCAGATTAATCTACTGCATCGTCGTCCGATCTAAGGCCGATTGCTTGCTGCAGCATCACGCAGGACTGTCTGACCGGGGTTCGCGCCGGTCTGACCGGACCTGTACAGCAGCCTCGCGCCACCGTCGCGTTTGCCGCCGAACAGGAGATCAAGCCGTACGGGTGCAATACAAGCTATCCAGGAGCAGCGGCTGCAGTCTTCCATTGCTGTACACGGTAACCAAATAGGAAACCAACAGATCGATACATATTCTTGCCGTGTACTGTTATTTCCATATTTTGTTGCATACGGAAACCGAGTAGGAAACAGATAGATCGATCCATACCTGCCGTGTACTGTTACCTAAAAAAAATTCTTTCCGTATTTTGCTGCACACGATCACTGTGTTGGAATAATACTCGGCTTCACCTGTACGTACGTACTGGTTGCTTGCTTTGCATACCAAAAGAGTTCAAAGACTGATATTAATTTATACGGTCAAATATTTCGGTCACGATCAAATCAACACGACCAAGATTAATCTATGAAAATCGACTTCACCAACCATGACAGACATTAACGAGAAGACCGAGTACACCTTGGAGGATTAACCTAAAGAGAAGAGACGCGAGCTTTAGGAGAAGATGGCGGAAGTTATGGCAGAAGCAATGGCAGAAGCAAAGAAGGGCTTCTTGGCGTGTTTCGTCAAGACTTCTGATGGCGTTGTCAAAAGGATTGCACCACTTCCTTGAATCGTCATACCGGTAAATTCCGAATCCCCTGTCATTGGTCGTTCTACTGATTCATATATTGATAATTGCATGGATAAACTAGATAATGCTTCATATGATACAATTAATTATAATGATAAACAAATTGGCTCTACAATAGCCAATTTACCATGTTCTAGTACTACGTCTAGTTTTGTTCCTACGCAATATATCTATGATAGAACGAATGTATTAACAGGAATTCACAAGACCGGTTACACACAAATCGGTCATGCTGACGGTCTGACAGGGCATCACGCCGGTCTGACCGCCCCCACTATCGGTCTGACCAGGCTGTCTCTGGCCGGTCAGACCGAACCATACTACGGTCCGATCGCCGCCTGCATGGCCGGTCCGACCGCATCACTGACCACCGGTCAGACCGTGCCCCGGGCCGATTAGACGAGGCTGCCTATAGCCGATCAGACCGCCACCTTAGAATCATATCCAAATTTTTATACCTCAACTAATAGTACGGCTTCTGATTATTATTCACCTCATATTAGTACCGTTAGTCCTAGCACTTCACATATAAATCCTATTTGCACCAATGCTTGTTATGAGCCGGTTCCTAACCATGGTTTCTATGGATCGGCTCAATATGTGTATCATGGCCAACATAGTAATGTTGTACCGCCAATTACACCACAAGTTGCATAAATATCTCCCGTTCGGCCGCAACCTAATCAAAGGCCGCCGGATCTCACAAATCACATACGTGAGATATCTAGGGAATGCATAAATGCACCTCCTAAGGAACCCACAAGGTTTAAATTACCTAATTTTGTTAAATTTAGTGGAGAAGACAATAAGACATCTTTGGAGCATATAGATCAATTTTTAGTGCAATGTGGTGATATTAGTGATGGTTTTAAATTGTACGTATTTTCATTATCTTTGTCTGGCATTGCTTTTGATTGGTTTACTTCATTGCCGCCAAATTCTATTAATACTTGGGCACAATTAGAAGAGAAATTTCATAATCGTTTTGATACTAGAAAAATTGATCCTCAAGCAACTCCGGCTAATGAGAGCCGAGTTGATGATAGTAGTCCAAGTATCGACGTAGAGAATGATATTACAAATATAGCCGAACAAAGTAATGGTTCGGATAACACTATAGGTGATATTGAATTTCCTTTGTCTTCTAAGACCGAATCACCTATCGGTCATATTGTTGTTGACAAGGTTGATAACATGAGTGTTAATAACTCCATGAAATCGAGTATAGCCGAACTAAGTAGTAGTTCGGATGACACCATAGGTGAGAGCGAATTTGCTTTGTCTTCTAAGACCGAATCACCTATCGGTCAATTTGTTGATGACGAGATTAATGACGTGAGCACTAGTGATTCTATAGAATCAAGCATAGCCGAATCAAGCGATGATTCGGATTATTTAGTGCAAGCGAGACTTCATGTTCATCGGAGACCGATTCTAGTATTGGTCGTACTAGTAGAGAAGGAGATTTTGACAACATCTTGCCGGGTAGTGATGAAAAAGAGTCTACAATAGAGGTGCCTACATATGAATGCCCACAAGGATTTGAGATGCCCGAGTTCAACAAATTCACAGGTGAGAACACTATAACTACATTTGAGCATATCGACCAGTTTATTCATCAATGTGGAGAGGCCGGTAGTGATGAGACATTAAAGTTAAAGTTATTTCCGCTTTCTTTATCGGGTTTTGCATCTACTTGGTTTAGTTTGCTTGCTCCTAGTTCAATTTATACTTGGCCACAATTGGAGCATGAATTTCATGATTTTTTCAAAGATGCAAATTTGATTGAACGAAGGCCGATAAGTAATTTATCGGATATTTGTAAAACTATTTCGGTCACGCCTATAGATAAGACCGGAATTGTTCATGATCCTCTTCATACTACACCAATTGACTTTGCAAATAAAAAGGTGTTGATTCGGCCGAATCAAGCCGAATCTACAAAAGGGAAGAATGTCGTTGTTGGAGTCTCGACCGCCTATGTCTAAATCAAAAGATTTTAAAGCCGAGAATTCAAAGGTTATTAGTAATAAGAAATCTAGCTCCAACAAACCTAAAAAGCCAAAGCTTACATTTGATATGCTTATGACTAAATACAAAAAGGGGTTGGCCGGTCAACGAATCCATGATCGGTCTAAATACAATAAAAAAGGCCAAAATCATCTCCTAGGGAAAGATTTGGCCAAACATCAAAACAATCGGAGCCATCAAAAGCGTCGTCATCATATGTGCCTCTGACAACAACGCCGCCAATGTGGTATCCATGTCCAATACCATCGCCCGGATATCCTTTTCCATACTTTATATCATGGATGCCTATGTATTCAATGCCGTTTCCGCACTCACCATATATGCCAAATCTTCAAGGATGGTGGGAACCACCAAGATCGGTACCTAATTGTTCATCTACTTCAAGCGAAGACCGTTTCTATGCAAAGAATCAGTCCGGTGAATCAAAGAGAAAAAAGGTGAGAAAGATGAAGGTGTGGGTGAGAAAGGAGACCAAGACTTCGGATGCCATTACAAGTGAAGTGGAGTCAAATGATGTCTCAATACCTACTGAAGATGCAATGGAGCCGACACAAGCAAAGAAGACCAAAGACGACGATATAAGCATCACTACGGCCGGTCCGACCGCAGCCACTGGCTGGTCAGACCGCAGCCATACGGAGACGATCCACAGCCAGACTGGTCTGACCGAGCTCCATGACCGGTCTGACCGCAGCGACCAGGTCGGTCCGACCGCAGCCTTAGGCCGGTCAGACCGGCGCCATCCTGAGGCGGCCGACAGCAAGGCCGGTCTGACCAAGCCCTAGGGTCGGTCTGACCGGCCGCGTCCAGAGAGGACGGGCGTGCAGCCCAGTCCGACCGCGCCCTCAGGCCGGTCTGACCGGCCACATATAGAGAAGGCACGGAGCAATACAGGAGCACGCACAAAGGTTGGTGAGAACAAAAATAATTCTTTAGCTCCTGGAACTCAACCGCAGCCAAAGTGGTTACCTTCTGGCTTATCCCGTGCTCAAAGGAGAACGCTACAACGTCTTCGGGCCAATGATCAAAAGTTGAGAATGGCCGAAGACATGGGGGACAAATCACTTAATAATTCAAAGCCTCAAACAAAGCATAGGCAAGTGTGGAGACCTAAAACAATAGAAGTTGAACGGCCGATATTGGATGAAACATGTAACATACTAGATTTTTTTGAGGGTAAAATTTTTGCGAAATGTTTTAAAGTCGCCGTTCTTCGTTTTTTTTTTTGAGTTGGAGCTCTTTGAATCTTTTTCCTCTTGCCACCCACCATCTAAATTCCACCAAATAAATCACCCTATCCATTCCGAATTATTTCACCGTGTCATACACAAAAATAATCCTATCGAATTCCATCAAAAGTTTCATATCAAATTCTCATTCTAAATTTCTTTCAAATTTCCAAATTGCTACCATTTTCCCTGAACCAAAATCGTCCAAATTCATCTTGCACTAATTTTCCCTTTCTCTGTATTTCCTTGTTCCTGGTCTTCTTGGCCCATCCATATATATGCAGCCAATGAGTCAAGCAAGCCCAGCTGCAGCTGCTTCCCAACCCAGCCCAATCTAAGCCGCTGCTGCCTGCGTTGCCGCAAGCAGAAGCCGTCGCCGCAACTTTTGACCATGCCTCACGCTCCTGCAGTCGAGGCTAAGGATGCCGACCTTCTGCGCCAGCTCGTCGCCTCGCTGCCCCTCTGCATGTCGTCCACGCTACCGCCGAATTCACCCGAAACAAACAGCTCAAATCCAACAGCAGCTCGTCACCCATCTGGATGCAAGGCTGAGCAAGCCATCATCGTCGATTTCCACCTCCTGCTGCCATTTTATTCCAGCTGAACCTCTCCTAATAATCCTTTTCCCCTCCTCTTCTCCTTTCCCAGCCAGTTTCTCCACGCCGCCGTTGGGTCGCCGTCGACGCCGCCGGCCGATCCGCCGCCGCGGGCCTTCTCCCGCTGCACCACCACGCCATCAGCTTGGCCCCGTGTCGTTGAAGGTTTTTCCCCATCTTTTTTCCCTCCCTCTTTACTGCCAGGATAGCCACCATGGCTGCCCTCTCGTTGCCGTTGTGCTCCCCCGTCGCCAGCCCACTCCGGCGATCCCCTGCCAAGATGTTCATGAAAAATGGGTTCTCTATCTCCTGGAACGCGTGGTGACGCCCCTAACTCACCGAGATCCTAATCGAAGATCTAATCCCTCTTTTCTCTCTCCCCCATGGCTGAAACTTAGCTACTGTGTTCCTCACGTTTCAGTCATCATCCTCCCCGATTGCTACATCTTGTGGATGAGTCCTGTAGTGGGACACGTCTTGATGCTGCCTCTGTTACTTGTTGCTCGCAGGAATCGTGATGCCCAATTCCCTTTTCCTGCCCAGCCACGGTTCAGGCCGAGGAAGAAGATGAACAGTACCGACCTGGCACTGTTCCCTCCATAAACAGTCCAGCCATAACCCCTAAACCATTTCCACAGTGTTGAGCCATATAAAAACCATCGAATTTAATTGTTCTAGCTTAGTTCAGATCAGAATAAGTAGGATTTTCTATAATTTTCCTTTGGTTCAGCCACTTAACCATCAAAATGTCTTGTATTTTCACTCTTCCTACACATCCCCATACAGTACATGACTCTAGGACATCATCTTCACATATATTAGAGACTACAACCATAAATCAAGTCATTTAAACCCACTCGATTACTGTTCCGCTCCAATTCTTCTCTATTTAATTTATCGTTTATTTGTAATCCTTTGTCTTATAGGCTTATTTGCGTTTGTTTCTCGTGTGTACGCTAGAACGTGTCAAGGACGTCGCAGGAGCCGACGTGGATCACGAAGACTACACTGAAGTGTCGGAAAATCATATTTTGCGAGGCAAGCCACGACTCCATTCCTTTGAACAAATTGAACCTAAGTAGAGAACCACTTAGTTATTTTTCATGCATTAATTATTTATAAAATTATTTGACGTATGATTAAATTCTGAATAATTCTGATATATAGTTATTGCCTATTATTTAATTTGCTATTATTGCCCAATTCCTTTGAATTGCTATACCATGATTTATTGTCAACCTAGACTCTAGATTTAATTATAGCATCACGTACAGTAGTGGGTAATACCACCAATCTCATCTCTCTACACACATATGAATACCCGCAATCACTTGATGATTATGTCGGGTAATATGAAATGTGTTTTTTTTATGAATCACTCGTCGGGAGTGATATGGGAGTTAATTACCGGGCGAAGATGGATATGTTGGATTGAGAGGCCTTGTACGTGTGTGTATGTGCCTATGTTTTTTGGTTGCTTCCCTGGATATAAGGACTGATGTGGAGTAGGGTTCCCGATCTTCCGAAAGGTTCTGATAACCAACGATTTGGGCGGAGT